>CM029021.1:105742255-106342255 GCA_016801055.1 Panax notoginseng
ACAGCAGCAATAAATTTACTTGTGTCATAGAGTATAGTTAACTAGCAGCCTATCACATATGAGAATCTCGAAAAGACCCAAGTTAATCAAACACCTATATAATTAATCCAATTCCTCAGAACCAATAATGAATATTCTTCTACTTTTCATTTATAAATTTATTTAATGCAGATGCACTTATCATGATGCCCACTTGGCTTCTATCACTCGAGCATCCCCTTGGGCAGTGGCGGACATAGTATACGTACATTTAGGCAAGCCTACACTAGCTTTTAAAAAAAAAAATTGTGCGTATATATATATATATAAACACACATATAGTTTAGTGTGATAAAAGTTTTTTTTAAGTCATTTGATAAGAAAAAAAACTTTTAAATTATGTTTGTAAGTTTTGGAGAAAAACATATAATAGAAAACTTAGGTGGTATTTGATAAAACTAAGTAATTAAGATCTGAATGGTTAGTATATCTAATAAATTAGATCATCTGAGTGAAATAGCATATAAACTTAAAAAGTTGTTTAGTAACTAAAAAGTATAAAACATCTTAACGACTTTAAATTTAAAAATATCAATTTTAAATTTAAAAATAGCTTAAATTGACTTTTCAAAAATCAATAATGATCTTAAAATTTGGAATAGAGGGAGTGCAATATTTATAGATATTTCATAGATTTAAATTTTTCATTAAGAGACAGCTCTTAATGATTTGAATTTATATCTTACTCTTACCGATTAAGAGACAATAAGAAGCAAACAAAATTTTACCAAACAATTTTACCCTTTTACCGAATTAGATGCGGAGCTGTTAAGAGATATTAAGAGTTAAACAAACACCACCTTAAATTAGTTGTCTATCCTAGGCCTCTAGGATTGAAATGTATCTCTAGAGTTAAATGGTAATAATATAGGTTCTCAAAAAAGAATTAGGATAGGAAAAAATAATAGAAATTTTGTAAGTCTTCTTTTGTGGTGTTTGTGAGTTTATAAAAGAAAAAAATAAACTTTTAAATATAAATTACCATCCTTATATTAAATCTTCTTGTGACCATATATAAGGAGTAATGTAAAGACTACAAAAGATTTTCGAAAGTCTTTATTTTTTTTCCCTCCAAATCTTTTCATTTTAGGACAGAGGACTTTGGCAAGAAGACTTAGAAAAGTAACCAAATTTTCTGTTTATTTCTTCTCTTATTTGTCCCTTAAAAAACTCTCAATCAAACAAGATAAATGGATAGAAAACATAAGTTTTCCATCCCCTTTTTTTTCTTTTTCGACTGTTTTAAAACTCATAATCAATATGAACAAAATATAATTTACTATCATTTCTAGCATAACACTTCAACTACTAAATTTAAGTAATATTAATGTTACACGTGAGAATAAAATTATTCTCAAAAAGTTATCATTTTAAAATGTATCTCAAATTTTCAAATTTTGGAATGAAGGTAGTATATTGGATTTTAATTATATTTACTTTACTTTAATTTTTTTTAATTAAAATATTGTTGTACAAGTAAAATAATTATTTATAAAATATTATTTTGCCTACACTAAAGTTAAATCCTGTATCCTCAGATATGTTTGTTTCCAAACTATTTTTATAAATTAAGACCATTAGGGACTATTTTATCTTACGATTAGTCTTTTATTTCCACCGCTGATATACAGTGTTGCTGCCACCCTGCTTATGCTTGCCTGTCAACTGCCCTTCTCACGAGACTCATAATACTCTTAAATAAGCGACTCGCTGTCCAACAATCTCTTTCTAAATTATGTAAAAATCTTCCTTTGCCTCCCAGCAAGCACGCGAAAAGCAAAGATGTGAGTGAGAGAGCTCTAACCAAATCTATTGCATCGTTTGCCCTCGTCATGGGCGGTAATCTCGCTGGTAACTCTTCTAGCTACCAAAGAGCACCTGGTTGCTTGGCTTGGTCAATCAGTCGATGACAAAATGCTAGCGATCTCAGAAGCACAAGGAAACAGAATCCCATGGACTATGTTTTATCGTTTCTAAGGTCACTTGATGATGGATTATAATCCCAAGTGCAGAGATGGTATTATATAATCCCTTTTTTGATGTATCAAATGACCTTTAAAAATTATAACAAATAGTCCATGGAATTAAATAAAGGACTAATCATGGGATACAATAGTCCCTACTGGCATTATATTAGTAAATAGTCCTATCTCTATCTAATCCATAATTTTTGCAAACAAACATAGCCTTAAGGTTAATCAGCCTATTTCAACCAGTTATCAAGGAGTTTTGCAACCATAGAGTTCAGAGTTGCAGAAATAAGATTTCTCAGAAAACAAGGGACTCCATTTTCAAGTTCCAAATTGCATATCATTTTCCTTTTGTAGAATTGGTAACTGGACCAGTCAACACAAGGATGATTGTGGGCATCATAGAAATATACAAGTTGCTAATGTAGACACATGGATCTTCAACTTAGACATGATTGCAAGTCTGAAACTCCTCAACAGTTTAAACCCTTAATTCCATCATAACTAGATGTTGGATAATATAAATTACCAGAGAGCATCATTCACATATAAATATTGCTAGTATATATACATCTTCTTTCTAAAGAACGGATGCACATACATATCCAGTTGAAACATGGCTTCGAAACTTCCTGATACATTGTGTATATGAAATTATGAGAAGTAAGAAAATAAACCCCCACTCTCTGCTCAACTCACAACCATTATCTCCTAATCTTACAGCGAGGTGCTTATAGATTTTCGGGATAAGGATTCATTAAGATGCGGGTGCACAGATACAATAGAATGAATGAAAAAATTTAACCCAGTAACTGCTATTGATTTGTTTTAGTAATTAATTATTCAAGGTTTCCTTTTGCCTTGTTTTTCGAGGTTTCCTTTTGCCTTGTTTTTTTTTGGTTAAATCTCCAATTGCAGTTATTTTAGTGATACAAATTATTGTTAATTTTTCTGAAGTGTTCAACTTCGCACCAATATCAGGAAATGTCAGGACAATAACAAACTGATAAAATAAAATCACAAAGATTTAGTTATGGCTCTATGAAATTGATAGCATACCCCAAAAGATTCCCATATCATCATTTTCAATTGGTAGATGGATGTGGACCCAGAAACCTTGAAATTTGTAGAATTTCCGAAAGTAGTTTTACGAGAGCGCTTGGAAGTTCTACGATTTGGCTCTACACTGTTCCCAGATGCTACTAAAATTGATTTTGGAGGTTCCTTGCCACGAACAAGACATACACATATATCCTCATTGTAATAATTAAGCTTCCTCACTAACTCACAGCTTTCTCTATCCCCAATGCAATCCTCACAGACCTGCATATAAGAGAGACTAAATAAATACTATTGCCAATCAACTGATTCTGATAAAGTGAGGTTTAAAAAAAAGGAATCTTCTAGTCCCCACCTTGACAATGAAGGGTGTGTGTTGTAATTTTCAGCACAGGGGGAAAAAACAGTGAACAAGCTCAGA
This sequence comes from Panax notoginseng, assembly GCA_016801055.1. Classification (NCBI taxonomy): domain Eukaryota; kingdom Viridiplantae; phylum Streptophyta; class Magnoliopsida; order Apiales; family Araliaceae; genus Panax; species Panax notoginseng. The sequence continues at coordinate 105,745,745 of CM029021.1, forward strand.
GCATAATAAGAAAATGTGGCCACATCATTTGGGGAAAAGTTCATATCTTCATTTAAATTTTGAGTGCATGAACTTAATTATAATATCGGTACAACTCATCTTCTGATAATGTGCTTGCACCAGATAGTATCAATAAAAGTCAATTTTCTTCATGTTGTTTCTCACGTTTTCCTAATCCTCTGATACAATCTATAACTCACACCTGATCTTAAAATAGTATATGCACTTTTCATGTTGCAATAATTTGATTAGACCAGATAGTATCATCAAACTTTAAGCTTTCCTTGACTTGTTTCTCCCATTTTTTGTATCCTCTCTAACGCAACTGGTGAGATTTTCTTTTTATTTTAAAGGTAAATATTTATTAAAAACCATAAAAACAGGGGCGGGAGCCCTTGTAGACACGGGGTGTAAAAAGGCAAAAAATAAACACCAAAAAATCACTCCCACTCACCATATCAACAATTTTTTAACATCCAATATTTAATATACCACATACCAACAAAGCAAAACCCCAGTAAAAAAATTATACAAGAAAATCATTGGACCCAAAACAAATAATCATACCATACTCCTAAAGTCCTAACCCAAATTCCCTAAATAATCAAACAAAATAAATTGTAGCCCCAAATATTTTCTTTCGCCCAAAAAAATTAAGCAAACTCAAAGCAAGAAATCCAGGTTATGCACATTTGAAGCGTCTGCAATTCCTCTCCCTCCACAAGGCCCACCACAAACAATGAGAAAATACAGCCCGTCTTCCTTCTCAACTTGACAATCCCCAAAGCTTGCATAAAGATACCACGGAGTTTGCAAATACTCACTTCATCCCCAAAAGAGTAAAAACCAAAGTGCAAAGCTCACACATAAACTCACAATGAAGCAAAAGTTAGCAAAACAATTCTCAGTCCCTACAACACAAAGCAACAATTCACAAATCCCCTTCATTTTTCTTATCCACCCTTTATTGTGACCCACCCAAATCTGGGTATCTTCCAACCCGACAGATGGTGCTACACGGAGCTACAATTCACACATACATTCAATTGAAATACCTCCAAAGAGTGAATATGTCTTCTATATATTACAAAATAATATTTTCCTTCCCAAGTTCTTTATAACCATTACATATGTTCTTCGTCATAATATCAAAGAAATACAAATTCATACTATGCTATTACCAAGACAACTTATTTGTCTGCCTTAGCCTTTCCTTTATCCTTACTGAATCATTCGGTCCGTTCGGTCTTAGCTGCATTCATCTGGTTCAAGCAAGGGTGAGCATAACTAGCTCAACAAGTATAATAACTTCATTTGAGCAATATGTTTGAATCATATGAATGTATATCTTCTATAACTGAATCAATAGTTATGAAGTACTATAGATAATTCAAAATAGCACTTCTCTTTTCTTTCAAAATGTTTAACAATGAACAACATATGTTAAACCTTGATTTTGGTCCAAGACCTTGAGCATTACATTCTTTCTTTGAAAAGGACAACCCGACACTAAGTCCGTAAGCTCGACATTTCTTACGAGCACGTCTAGGTGATCAGCCTATAGTACTCTATGTTGTACAACACTACTTCATTAAACGTTTCTACATTTAAGTTTTGGCAACCTCGTGTGCCTGTCAATTGACGACAAAATATTTGTTTATTCATACTCGGTCTTTCTTTGAAATCCATACCAAAACAGTTGGCATAAGCTAGCAAAATTAATAATATTTTGATAGATTATAATGAAATCCTCAAAACATACTAAGTCTAGTCGAAGGAATTGGCTTTGACTTCTTTATACATCAATCAATGCGTAAGATACATGAATCATAAAAATGAACATAGACAAGGGTTTAGAACACTTGCCTTCAGCGTCTTCTACTGTTAATTCACTTCTCTTTTGAGTCTTTATAGATTCTACAATACATGATTACATAGCATACCACATTAGGTCATAAACAATCATCAAGTATTGTCATTAACCTATCTTCCCCTTCTTCTCGGTCTAACTATCCATTTGATTAACTAATAGTCATTAGTTTAGTTAACGTTCGTTACGGTTTACCATATTACTTTGTGTTTACATTCTCATAACCTTTCGTCAACTTTTAATCGTTAAACTTAAGGTTATAATCATCCTTAATGATGTTACTTTAAGTTTAGTCATAATTCCCTTCAATCAACTTCTCTTCCTTTATACTTATTAATATTATTCTCTGCCTCATGACTAGTACTAGCGCTACGGCGCCAGTCTCCTTTGCAAATGTCGCACTGCAGTGCGACTTACCAGCGTCTGGGATCCAGGCATGGCGCTGCAGCGCCATGTTCATAGTCTTGGTTGGTGCTGCGGCGCCGTCCCTAAGCCTTTGAAAATTTTTTAAGTTTTCCAATTCCAATCCTTTCCGGGCTCGTAACTTAATCGTGTTCAAAAGCCGTTATCTCACATATCTTGTATACTACGATTTCATTAGAACAACTTACGTTTTCGAATCCGTTAACACTGAATTCACAGTTTAAATTTCTTATTACGCGTTCGTTAAACGTTCGTGAACGTTCATAGCTCGTTTCTTCGTTTTAAGACAGAATTCGATCATTCTTGAGTCCGCAACTCTTAAATGCAAAGTTCTATGATACGCCATCGAAAACTAAGGTTTTCAAGTTAAACTGCGACTTTTGACTTTCATTCCGAAAATTTCACGATTTCGACGATTATCGTCTAATCTCGTAAATTTCGTCATAACTTCGTTAATTGAGATTTTTACTCCGTTAAAAATGGATTCATTCCATCATCCATACATCTATCATCCTAACCAAACAAATATCATCTAATCCTATACACGATGGTTTTAAACTTGTCCATCAACAACAAATGATAATTTTTCATGTGTTCTTCATTAGTTCATAATTCTATGATTATGATTCCACTTGTAACATGGTTTATTAATGTTTAAGTCCACTAATAGTCATCCTTGTTACTCCTTATGATACATGCTCCACCAATATCCACTTCTCTATCAAAACTACAAATGAAGAGATGAAGATTAATGGTCTAAGGATTCATTACCTTTGATGTTCCAACTTTTCTTCTTCTTCTTCTTCTTCTTCTTGGCTTAGCAAAGACTAGCTCTCACTTCTCTCTCAATATAATTGTGCTAAGTTGTTGGTGATTTGAACAAGAAACAAAATGACCAACAAGCTCTATTTATAGACTTTGCAAAGTGAGAGTAAAAGGGTAAAAATCACTTCCACCTCCTTACTAGTCATGCCTTGCAAGCTAAGTCTTCTATTTTGTTTGGCCATCAAGTTGACCGGCCATGTGCCCATGGGGGACCCACATGGGTTGCTCCATGGGTTTTTCTCACCCGGTAACCTATCGGTTCGATCCACGGGTTCGGTTCTTGGTTCGAGCTTAGGTTTAATTAACTTTGGGCCTAACATTGGGCATGCATTACTTATCTTTGGGCCTTATCAATAATTCACTTGGACTTGCTAAATACACAAGCAAATCCTACTAGTCCATTATGTAATGGCTTAGGCTTTTAACGCATAATCCTCGTATTATTCTCGTTTACTAGTTCGTATAACGTTCATCATATACGTTATATTATCTTTCGTATATACTTGTACAATACTTCGTATCATACTCGTATTCATTACCTCGTATAATAACTTTCTTATTATACGATCATCATTATTCAAATTCTCACTTTACTTAACATTCTCGAACTTAGTACGCAGGCGAAAAACTGCGTTTGTCATAACTGAAATATTATTATATAATCCATCTTTCCTTATCATTGTATCATAACGTATTTCCCAGAAGTTCAAAAATAATTTCCGAGCAGAAATGGATGAATAGTGTTTTTCGGAAAATTTCTCGGAAAGCTTTTATTTTCGTCTTGGAAATTCAAACACCTTAATTTTATCACGTAGCCAGAATATTACGACATTATTCCACTTTTAGGTTATAGAACAACATTTATCTTGCTTACTCGTTATAAATAACATATATTATAATTTTATTCATATTTATTCAAATAAAAATATTTTACATTATACTTCGATTTTCTCGGTTGTTACATTATTCCCCCTTATAAAGATTCTGTCACCAGAATCTCGCCATAAGTTAGTCAAACAACTGAAGGTAATTCTTCATCTTTTCTTCAAGTTCCCACATTGCTTCTTCAGCACCGTGGTTTCTCCATAGTCCATACTACCTTCACCGAAGGTATAACTTTATTCCTCAGAACTTGCTCTTTTTTATCAATGATTTGAATAGGCATTTCTTCATACGTCAAGTCTTTCTCAACATAAATAGGCTCATACTCTATTACGTGCTTATAATCTGGCTTATAAGGACGTAACACCGATACATGAAACACATTGTGTATGCGTTCTAAGTCTGGAGGTAATGCTACCATGTAAGCTACCTCTCCTACCCTTTTTAATATTTCGAAAGGTCCTATAAACCTTAGACTTAATTTTTCCTTCTTCCCAAAGCGTATCTTTCCTTTCCAAGGATATACCTTTAGAAACACATACGAGCCGACTTCAAACTCTCTTCTCATTCGATGCGGATCTGTATAATTTTTCTGTCTGTCTTGAACTGCTACCAGTCGCGTTCGTATCAACTTAATTACATCCGCTGTTTGCTGTACCAATTCAGGTCCTAGCATTCGGCGTTCTCCTACTTCATTCCAACACAATGGCGTTCTGCACTTTCTTCCGTATAAAGCTTCATAAGGCAGTATGCCTTTGCTTGCATGATAACTGTTGTTATACGCAAACTCTACTAGCGGTAAATGATCATCCCAACTACCTTTGAAATCCATAACGCAAGATCTCAGCATATCTTCTAACGTCTGAATTGTTCTTCGCTCTGCCCATCTGTTTGTGGATGATAAGTTGTACTTAACTTCAACTGCGTTCCCATCTGTTCTTGCAGACTTCTCCAAAAATTTGATGTGAATCGTGGATCACGATCTGACACTATCGAAACTGACACCCCATGTCTTGAAATAATTTCCCTAACATAGAGTTTAGCTAACTAATCTAAGTTAAACTCGACTCTTATTGGCAAAAAGTGAGCCGACTTCATCAACCGGTCCACTATTACCCAAATAGCGTCGTACCCTTTCTATGTAGTTGGAAGTTCCACCACAAAATCCATTGTGATATGCTCCCACTTCCATTCCGGAATCTCCAATGATTGTAACAAGCCGCTTGGTCGTTGATGTTCGGCCTTAACTTTTTGACAAGTTAAGCACCTACTTACATATTCTGCTATCTCCATCTTCATGTTTGGCCACCAAAAACTCTATCGAAGGTCTTGATATATCTTAGTACTACCAGGATGAATCGAGTACTTTGAACTATGAGCCTCTTGTAATACTTACTCCTTTAACTCCGTTTCATTTGGAACCCAAATTCTTCCTTCAAATCTTAATAATCCCTCATTATCAAGACTATACTTTATCTCTTTTTCATCTGCTAGCCGTTTCTTCATCTGATCACACTCATTATTTCTGAGTTGTACCTCCTTGACTCTCTCTACAATGGTAGATCGAATCTCCGTTGTAAATAGACTTCACCTCTAACTCCATTCTAGCCATCTCTATTATTAACTCATTTTGAGCCATTAACATAAACTTTTCCCGACCCTTCCAACTTAAGGCGTCGGCCACTACATTGGCTTTTCCTGGGTGATACAGGATATCGCAGTCGTAATCCTTTATCAACTCCAGTCATCTTCTTTGTCTCATATTTAAATCTTTTTGTGTGAAGATATATTTTAGACTTTCATGGTCCGTGTATATCTCACATTTCCCTCCATATAGGTAATGCTTCCAAATCTTTAAGGCAAATTCCACCTCCTTACTAATCATGCCTTGCAAGCTAAGTCTTCTATTTTGTTTGGCAATCAAGTTGACCAGCCATGTGCCCATGGGGGACCCACATGGGTTGCTCCATGGGTTTTTCTCACCCGGTAACCTATCGGTTCGATCCACGGGTTAGGTTTAATTAACTTTGGGCCTAACATTGGGCTTGCATTACTTATCTTTGGGCCTTATCAATAATTCACTTGGGCTTGCTAAATACACAAGCAAATCCTACTAGTCCATTACAAATGGCTTAGGCTTTTAACGCATAATCCTCGTATTCTTCTCGTTTACTAGTTCGTATAACGTTCATCATATACCGTTCATCATATACGTTATATTATCTTTCGTATATACTTGTACAATACTTCGTATCATACTCGTATTTATTACCTCGTATAATAATTTTCTTATTATACGATCATCATTATTCAAATTCTCACTTTACTCAACATTCTCGAACTTAGTACGCAAGCGAAAAACTGCGTTTGTCATAACTGAAATATTATTATATAATCCATCTTTCCTTATCATTCTATCATTACGTATTTCCCGGAAGTTCAAAAATAATTCCCGAGCAGAAATGGATGAATAGTGTTTTTCGAAAAATTTCTCGGAAAGCTTTTATTTTCGTTTTTAAAATTCAAACACCTTAATTCTATCACGTAGCCAGAATACTACGACATTATTCCACTTTTAGGTTATAGAACAACCTTTATCTTGCTTACTCGTTATAAATAACATATATTATAATTTTATTCATATTTATTGAAATAAAAATATTTTACATTATACTCCGATTTTTTCGGTTGTTACATTTATCCCCTTAAAACCCATTTGAACAAGGCCTGTAAAGTGCAAACCATGCATGTAATCCTACATCAATCTCTCAGCTTGGTTTTTTTTTTTGTAAGATGGGGGAGAGAGAGATGGACAGACACATCAGTGGGGGTGCTGTTCAATAAACATGCACTCCAAAGTCGGCACATTTAATATTTTGGACAGCCACCTGTGCGTAACTGAAAACCTTGGAATTAGATATGATTTTCTTTTCACATCCAAAGTTATCTAAACTTATAACTTATCAATTATCAATTAAAAAAATAAATTGAAAAAATGGAAATCTAAACTTTATTAACAGTTTCACCATGTCCAACAACAATAGTAAAAAGTCGAATAAAAAGATAGAGCATAAATAAATACAGACCTATCCATAAATGATGTAAATTTTTCGTATCCATTCCAGCATAACCATTCATAGGAACACATTAAGATTCATTACCTCCGGAGAAGTCTTAATCATGGGGCGTTTTCCCTCAGCCTCGTCAGTTGTTATATCAGAATCCATATGCTCCTCAGACATTGGCATGTCCTCAGAGAAACCAATCGCACTATCTTCCATGCATTTATTAATCTCAATTACAGCAGATATGCCTCTCTCCTCTGTACCACCCCAATCTTCACAAAATAGTTTCCAGTCATTCTCCGTAACGATTGCCAACTCATCTGTCTAAAATTCCAAATGCAGAAAACAAAAAACTTTGACATCACTGAACTTGCACAAGTTTTAAGTGACTTGAGCCAAAAAAAAAATCTGTGAAGATTTTCTTTGGATATGTAATAAGTGTGAATATGACAGAAAAGAACTCAGTTTCATATTACTGCTTAGAGATTAACTAATTCTTCTTTCTTAAGCACCAATAAGCTAAAACCAAGACCTCTAGTTATGCATCCAAAATGAAGAATAATACCGACACAGTATGTACTTACAGTGGGCACCTTTTGGAGAATAGCACCACGTCTCCAGATGAGTTCAGGGGGCCTTTTGAGAAGTCTCGAATGCTGGTTTTAGAATAAAGGAAAGAATAATTTAGGTGATTGAAAGAGAAATTGTTTAAGGTCAAAGCAGTGCAACCAGATAAAAAGCCCCATTGCAATCACAAGATTTTAATTCTGAATTCTGGCACTGTATATTGGATGATATGGTTCCAGAATCATGCCAGAGAAGTTAAGTTCTAATTCTTTTTAATCCCAAAGAAGTTTGTTTATTTGACAAAAAGAATAAATTTATTAGAAAGGAGAGGGCGAGAAACCCTTCAACTCAAAATATCAAAATGTATCTCTTGGAAAGAAATAAATATCCTAACTTAGAACAGCCTGCCAATCCCTGTTCGTATCAGAACAAATAGCCCCTCAAAGGCTCCCATTAGAAGCTATGTTACACAAACTCTTCACTTACCCATGTCCAACACTCGATACTCGGACAAGATTATGGGTACCGGACACTTCATTTTTGTGTAAAAAATTGATAAAATTGAGTAGTATCCGTCTCAGACTCTTCAAAATACACTGGACACTCCACCCGAGTCTAGGTAACATATATTAGAGTCCCATAATGAAAGCTAGAACAGTCGTCCTACGCAACGATATATGAAATACTCCCTCCATTCCAAAATACAAGATCAATATCGACTTTTGAAGTGAATTTTTTTTTAAGCTGGGCGATACAGTTGTGACAATCGTAAACTATAAAAAGCACCAAGTTTTATTGTTTTAAAATTAAATAAATCACATCAATTTTGAATTTGAAAAGATCTAATTTATATAGTCAAATTTAATCTTATATTTAAGAGAGAGAATTCATGCAGAACAGAAGAGAAAAATCAAAAAAAATATTATTAATTTTTGTCATTATTAAGAAATAAATATTTGATTATTGATGTAATTGTTTATTACTTGCATCAAATAGGATACTTGAGAAGTTTTAATTATAATAGTAGATTTTGAATAGGATATTATTTCCTTTCTAAATTAAGTTTTTAATTATAGTAGTAAATTCAATTAGGATATTAGTTTTAATATAGTAGTAGATTCTACATAGAAGATTATTTCCTTCTATAATAGGATTCTTTACTTGGTTAAGTCAGAGAGATTACAACGAGTTATAATCTTCAATATTTTTCAGATTATTGAATATACTGATTTGAGACTAAAGTTTTGTGTTTTGTGTGTGTTTCTCTATCAAATTTCTGTAGGAATAAGTTCTTTTTTTCCTTTTTTCCACCATGTCCTACATCCGGGAGTAGTAAAGATCAACTACAATTGTTTCCTATTGAAAAAAAAAGCTTTACCAGAATAAAGTTATCTATTGGCTTGGCACAGCCATTCGCTTTACACATTCTTCAGAAAAGCTAAAAGATGTGATAAACGATTTTCTAACCGCTTGTAGTAAGTATTAGAAAGGAAAAGACTCAAGAACCTGAACACTCCTAAGATACTACGTCACCCAACGGCTCCATGGACAATGATTTGAAACAGTCCAAACATTTGTGAATATGAAATAAAATATCAGTATGATTAAAGTTTCAAAAACCTGTTCAAACTTCAGCAAATCAAGGATGCAATTCAAAGATTCAAGGGCAGAAGAAAGGGAAATAAAATAACGATATGATTAATTCAACAAACCTGTTCACACTTTAACAAATCAAGGACAGAATTCAAAGTTTCAGGTGCGGAAGAAGTGCTCTTGCCACTTGAAGTACTGTAGGATCTCCATTTTGAAAGCCAAGAAGAAGGTAACAAGTAGTACATGCTATTGGGACAGAGTGCAATACTTTTTCCCAGAGCTAATTTCTCATGATACTGGCGTTGTTTTAGCTTGAACTCCCTGTACCGTAAAAAATGAAGTCAAGCAACTAAAAAATAATGTTAAGTTCACACAAAATCTATGTAGACAACCTTAGATTATCTTCCATGCATGCTACTTCAGTAAGTTCCACACAGCATAGAGCACATGACTCAGAGACTGAACTGAAAATTGAACAACCGTCTGTGTCGTTAGGCTTTACTGCGTTAGCAGACTCATGAATAAAAAGCCAGAGACTCTCAGGAACCAACAATCGCCTAGCCCCAGTAGCTTGCTCGGGAAGAAGCTCGCCATGGGGGCACCTAATTGAAGCTGTTGGTCCTGAATCAGCTTCACATGGAGAGTCTATATTTTTCCTGCGTAGCCATTGCTGCAGCCTACAAACAATAGAATGATCAGTGTCACTGTTGAACAAGCAGAAACAAAACCAACCATATAGAAAAATTTATGGAGAAGAGAGAACTACAATTGCTATAAGAGAGAATTAAATCATTTCCGGAGTATGCTGAGACACAAAACAATAAACCACGACCACTGTCATATGCAGGATTGTGAGCATACACAGATGGATGGAGAGAGAGATAAATAATTAGAAATAGATGAAGTCATATAGCTCAACGTAATCAAAAAGGAAGGAACATAGTAAAGGGAATTAGCGGTTATCTCTCAACGCAGTGCAGCAAGATAACAAACAAAGTAAAAAAAATTATACTTCTGTAATTACTATATTTATGAATTTTTGGCATGCATGATGCACAAGTACAGTTATGGTCATAAGGAAATCATAATGTAATTTGCAAATTGCAATATATAAAAAAAACACATACATACATACATATATAGTATCATACCATGTCTTAGAAACATAATATAACATTCCATCTGGACACCTCCCTGTGAGTGCTGCCTCTGCAAGTTCTCTCATTGATGTTCTACGATCTCTGTAGCTATCAGCACATACCATACCTTGGGCCTTTTCAATAATGCAATCCGTACAGCAGTCACCCTGGGCCAATGTAGGGCCTCCACCATACTACATTTACAAGCATCAAATAAAAATCATTAGCAACTAAGTAGCAAACATGATAAATAGGATCACAGAAAATCAACTAATACACATGTACAAATCTATATAAAATCAGAACACATAATATTAAATACCCCCTCTGTCCCAGAATAAATTTCCTCCATTGACTTTATGGTCAAAATAACATTTTTGAAATCAATATTTTGAATTATTTGTTAGATATATGCAGAGAAACTATGACCATAATAAAGTACATATAATTTAGTACTAATGTCAAGCTTTACAATTGCTTGAAAATCTAAATATATAAGCCTTAATTAGTAAGTTTAAAATGAAAATTTTGACCATAAAAGTCGATAGAGGACGTTTATGATTGGACAGAGGGGGTATTAGTTAGACCTAACAGATAAATATTGCCATTGCTAGCAGCTCAGGAGTCGAGAAAAGTTGAGATATACTCCCTCCGTCACATGATAAGTCCTTATTACTATTTTGGGTAGTCCCATATTAAATATTCATTTTCCTTTAATAAACAAACTTTTACACATATTTTCCTATTATACCCGTAACATTAAATATCTCATACTTTTCTTATTCTAATTCTCTCTCCATATTTAATGACATTATTATGGGCAATTTTGTCATTTCATTCATCTTCTTAATATGTGTGAAAAGTCTACCGGGATTTTTATCATGGGACGGAGGGAGTATTTATTCTATCACTCGATTCATGTAGAATAAGCGATTCTTGAAGACAATGGAACCATCATGTGAGATGCGTCTAATTATTAAGTGAAGTGTTTCACATACTCAAAAAAAATTCCAGCAAAACAAGAATACAAAAAGGTCTTTGTTAATAGTAGTAACTGGATTCATGTGCTTATTAAGTACTCTCTCAAGACTCAAAAGTAAAAGGTCTTCACTGCCACTTTCTGTGTAAATTGATAAATATTGCAGCAAGGAACCTGGAAATTTAACTATTTATGTGTTATGTTTTATTTTTTTGTTGGAGTTTGGATGTAAGGATGTGATCTACAATTAACTGTCTAAGACTTTGAACCCTTTAATATTTCTAAAAGAGAGATTACTCTTCATTTCTTACAAATAAGATGTTGAGAATCTATTCTTGTATTTTCCTACAAGTTTATCCATGTCTATTAAAATATAATTACCATTAACATATTCCTTAATATGCAACATATATATATATATATATATATATATATATAATATGAATATCACCAAACACTTGACACGCAATATGATAAAGTATGTGTATATAATATGCAATATGATAAGATGTCTATAACATGCAATATGATAAATTATGTGTATAATATGCAATATATTAGAAAATATATGTACAATATGCAATATTTTATAATTATAAAAAAATAATAAATAAATAAAAACTGTAACGAGCCATGAAAACAGTTTAAGATGTTGGATATATACCCACTTAAACAAACTTTGCTTCAAATTAAATGCTTTTGTTTCTCTGTTTTCTTTGCTTCAAATTAAATGCTTTTGTTTGTTCTTAACTCCGTATCTAATGATGCTTCTTTTACACTTAAGTCTCAACAATTTGTCACATATACAATTAAATATATATATATATATATATATATATATATTTATATATATAATAACTGTACTTAGGTAAATATCAATATTCATATTGATTAATATAATGTTATTTAATTGTATTGTGCAGAAAGTAAAATGGCAGAAAGTTCGGGAGCCGATAATTATAATATAACGAAGGACCCTAAAAGAGAAGCTAAATCGAACGATCCGGGTTGGAAATATGAATATTGGCAAGATTTAAGTAATAAGGATGTCGTGCAATGTATACTTTGCGGGAAGAAATGTCATTCGGGTATCAAAAGACTCAAGCAACATCTAGTCAGAAATTTTAGAGATGTAGCGAAGTGCCCCAAAACAACAACGGAAATTATGAGGGAGATGCAAGCGGCTTTGAATAGTAAAAAGAGGAACAAGACACTTAAGCTAGATGATGATGATGATGATGATGATGATGATGATGATGTAGTAGAAGTGCAAGAAGAACAATCATCTGCTCGTCCAACCATGGCTTCCAATACTTCTTCTAACACTATCCCAAGTTCTGGGACGACTTCTAAAAGGCAGAAAGCTGTATTTCAATTCCAAAAGCCACAGCCAAAAGCTCCAACAAAGACGATTGAAGCACTTCTAAGGAAGACTCCCGAAGAAGTTGTAGAGGAAATGCATACCAAGCATTTGAGCCAAACAAGTATTGAAAGTCGTTTGAGGACACCGGAGGAAAAGGAGAGAGTCTAAATGCACGTTGCCGATTTTTTCTACGAATGTGGCATACCATTCAATGCTGCAAATTCAAGAAGATTTGAAGTAATGGTCGAGTCTATAGGACAATATGGGTCGGGTTTCAAGCCTCCAACGTATCATGAGTTGAGGGTTCCTTTACTTGATAAGGCAAAGAAGAAACATGAATTTGCTTAGAAGGAATACGGTTGTTCACTCATGTCGGATGGTTGGACAGATAAGAGGGGAAGACACTACACTTGTTAATAGTCCGGAAGGGACTTATTTTATGGGTTCTGTTGATGCCTCCAGTCAGTCACAAGATGCCACAATGTTGGCAAATCTACTTGATAGCAAGATCGAGGAAATTGGCCCCGATTATGTTGTCAGGTGGTCACGGACAATGCCTCTAATTACAAGGCAGCGGTGCATATACTAATGGAGAGAAGACCTACACTGTTTTGGACACCTTGTGTCGCTCATTGCCTTGACCTCTAATAAGCAAGTTGAAGCAATTCCAGTCCACAATCACAAATGCAAGAAGAATCACAACATTCATTTATAGGCATGGTCGTCTTCTTAGTGCGATGAGGGAGAAAACAAAAGGGAGGGATCTTGTCAGACCCGCAGTTACTAGATTTGCTACAGCTTTCCTCACCTTGCAGAGTTTGTACAAGAATAAAGATGCATTGAGGCATTTGTTCATAAGCGAGGATTGGTCAAAATCAAAGTTGTCGGCTACTAAAACGGGGAAGAATGTATGTGATACTGTTATTTCAACAACATTTTGGCATAATGTTGAGGATTGCATTAGGACGTCACAACCACTTCTTATAGTCTTGAGGATTGTTGATAGTGATAAGTAGCCTGCTATGGCAGAATTTATTGTTGCGATGGAATGCACGAAGAAAAAAATCAAATATGCATTTGATAACAAACAAAGACTGTATAAGAAGGTGATTGAAATTGTTGAGCGACGATGGAAAAATCAAATGGAGCAAAAATTATATGGGGCTGCGTTGTTTCTCAATCTGGGCAAGTACTTTGATATCAAACAGGAACGTCGGTTGTTTGCTAATGTTTTACGAGATGACTTCAATGGCGTTCTTACAAAGATGGTGCCCGATCTAGATTTGCTAGACAAGATAAACAATTTAGCCGACAACTATGATACTTCTCGAGATACTTTTGCAAGAAAAATGGTGATTAGGCAACGGAAAATAAAGAATCCTCGTAAGTATATTAAAATATATATAAAGATATAAAAGCTAAATTATAATTATAATTTATATGCATTCTTCCTTTCCTCCCTTTAAAATTATTTATATTTATTTTAAATGTTTGCTAGTTGATTGATGGAATGCTTTTGGAGCACGGGCTATTGAGCTATCAGCGTTTGTAAAAAGAATTCTAAGCTTCTGTTGTTCTTCTTTCGGTTGCGAGCGCAATTGGAGTACATTTGAGTTTGTAAGTACTTTCTATTGTTAGTTCAAATTTCAAAAGTAACAAGTCATTCACTACTAATACTAACTATTTTTTATATAATTAAAATTTTATCATTAATATTATTATTTTTTGTTCTATTTATTTTAGATTCATGCGAAGAAGAGGAATAGATTGGAACACAAACGATTGAGTAACTTGGTGTATATCCAATACAATCGAAAGACCGACTCAAGGTTCCAAAAGAGGCGTGAACTTGAAAATAATTTTGATCCATTAGCCATTGATGACTTTAAATGGGGTAATGAATGGATCAATAATGAGGCCGATTTTGTTTATCCCGGGGAGGATCTTACATGGAATGAAGTGGATCGAGCAACCGGTGCATCCAACACGCTTGAGGTCGCAATCTTTCAAGGAGGGCTCGTGCTAATACTAGTGATAATCTCATGACGTACTCTCGACGTGGTGGTGGTTCAACTTCAAGGAAATCAAGGTTGGATTCCGACTCCGATAATGAAGTTGATGAAGAAGAGAGAATTCCAAATGATGATGAAGATGTGGAGGATGATTTTGGAGAAATACCACCACCTACGCCTTTGAATGAGAGTAGTCGTAGTTCTCGTGGAAGAGATGGAGATGACCTTTTCTATGATGATTTTGTTTGAACGATGTTTCTAGACTAGTGTAGAGAGTTTAGACATTATTTTGACTTGCTATGGTGGTGTTTTATTAGTTATTAGACTACATATTTGTGATGGTTGATTGCAACTTTATTTTCTATGTGGTGTTTGTTGAATTCTTCATTTCTTTTACTAATTTTTAATATCAAGTGTTTTGTTTTTGGATTGTTATTGCTAAGTATTTACATAATTATGCCTTTAATGTTATTACATAGCGTTATGTTTTGAGTTTTAATGTATATGAAATTTTATTGTCAATATACATGTTAAGTAAAATAAATAATATATAAATTGTACATTGCAAACGACTTGTTGCCATACAGACGGTATGGCGGTCGCCTAGGCGTCTAGGCAGTCGGCTACCGCCATGACTCGCCGTGGCGACGTGACAACTATGTGCCCGCTTGTTTTGGATTCCGTTGGTGCTTATATTCGATATATTTTTAATATTCTCAACATATTTGTGTATATAAAGTATAATTGTGATTGCCTCGAAACAAAAGAACATATCTTTGCAAGGTTGAGGTAATATAGTTTTTTCGATGTTATACCTATTGGCTGGGTGATATTCCTAATCAAATGCTTTGGATCCTCTTTTATCCACTTTACCATATTTGAGTGATTGTGAAGTGGTTACGTGTAGACATGAGGATATGTTCCCAACCTAAGAAGGTTAGAAATACACTGGTGTGATGCTAAAACAATCAAGCAGCGCCCTGAGTTTACTTCTACAATAGCCTGATAATTAGCTAAATATAGTTAGAAAAAAAAATACAAGGTATAAAAGTTTATAGACACCAATCGAAAGATATTCACTTCCTAGTTACCAAAATTGGGCAACGAATCGACAAAAAATGTGCTGAAATGCAATATCCAGGTTCAAAATAAATATATAAAGAGTAAAATGAGGTAACTGGATAATTAGAAAACATAGTAAAGGCACTTAGGAACAAGTTAGTTCAGCAGTCACAACCGCATAGAAGAATACCTTGGAAAATAACCTATCCCAAGCCTTGGCTGACAACAGCTTCAAGGATCCAACTTTTGAAACAGGAACTTTTCCATGCAAGCATTGGATAGGAGTGTTGTCAATCATGCTGCAAGAGATTAAAAACTGAGCCTTGAAAAGCTAAGAAGTTTTTGGTTTTGTCTTATTTTGTTTGTTTTGGGCATTCCTTTTTATTACACGAGGGAAAATAATAAAGCCTTATGCAATGGGGTCAGGAAGAGCTCCTTAATTTAATAACTATAGTAAACCAAACTACAAATTGGAAGGTAGTCCTTTTAGGGGTTTTGTTGTTTTTGTTTCTCTTACAAAGAACTCCTTGCTGCTTCGTATTCCCTTCTTTCTATTAAAGTTTTTTTTATCAAAAAAAATAAACAAGAAGATGGAAAACGATGAAAGATGCAGCAACTGACAAACACAAATAAAACCTGAATGGCAATATGGCATCATACAATTGGAAAAAATGGCTAAAACTTCAAAAATAATTTCTGTATCTTAGGATAAACAACGATCCACTTCTTCACCTAACACTAATGTTAACAAACTTTTTAAGAGATGCAACAACCAGAAAAGCATTACAATAACTCATACAAACTCAGACTTACGATGATGTGATGTTGTCAGCCCAATGACGAAGCCAGTCGCTGGAAATCCAAAAATACAACTCCTGAAGTGATTGAGCGGGTGCTTCAGAAAGAACAGATCGTACCTCCTCCCTTCGCTTTGTGATCTGATCCATTTCTAATTTCTTCTTCAATTTATATTGTTCACAAGAATTATGATATGATGCATTCAATTTATCTACCTCCTCACAGAGATGAGATGGAAGAGAACTTCCATTTCTAGAGGAAATACTACAGTTTTTTTCCAAACAAAGTTCAGCAGACTCCTCCGCTTGTGCTTTTTCACCATCATTCTTTGGATGCCTAAGAATGTACATCAGCATATATGCCTCACTTGATTTGAACATCTGTACTTTAGTTACAGCATTAGAATGTGAGGATAGTAGCTCTCCAGTATCCATATAATTCCCATTCATAACATTATTAATTGTCTCTGAAAAAGAAGGGTGGACAACTGGATCAATCTGTAAAGGTTTAGGAGCAAAATTCGAAGAACCTTCCCCAAAAGGGTGTTGACCTAAGCTGGAGACTTGTTCATCATCAAATTCCCACCACTGCTGTGTATTCTCATCCTTAATGTGGGCTACATAATGACCACTATTTACAGCAGAACCCTTGTGAATTAACACAGCAGATAGGTCATACAACAATTCGGCTTGAGAGTGCTCAGATAACCTGTGCGTCATATCCAGTTCTCCAGGGAAACCAAACGCATAAGTGATTTTCTTCTTTTTTGTAGTCTACAAAAGAAAAATAATACAATAAGTCATCTTCACACAGAAAAAATAAGCCTAAAGAAAAACCTTTAAAGAGGTCACTTGGAAATAGCCCAATCGTTATGATTATAACAACTCAAGAACTCTACATGCAAACTAGAGGGAACGAGTACAACAAACACATGGAGGAGCCTGAATAGACAAATGACTTTTTAAGTCAGATTCAGAGCCCACTGCAATCTGCGGGAGCATAACCATCAAATGCCTATACCTGATGAACAATGGTTACACATTGTTACAGCTCAAGTAATATATAGACGGTCATCAGATCAACTAGTTATGCCACTCGTTATACAATCACCAGCAGCTCTACGTGTATAACCCATAAGTGCATTTCTTTGAGAATAATAAGGTATAACATTACAAATATAAATAGATCAAGTCAAATGTGCTGTGCAGTTGTTAATTGATAACAAATATACAATGATCATTACGTGACAAGCAAACACAGGCCATTGCAGAAACAACATGGTTCAAAGTTGCGGCGGCAGCCTAGGTTTTGAAGGTTTTCTTTTTATCAGTTATAGTTTTGGTATTGGGCGACATGCACCGTTATGGCACTTAGGAGTTTCAATTTTCAATTAGATAAACAAACACACCAACTACTATAAATAGCATTGTCCACATGAAAATAAAGACATCTTGCAGACTTTTTAAAGACTATATTGCATAATAATTGAACAATAACTTTTTAAGACTCTAAAAAGTACATAAACACAATAAACAAAATTAAATAGTTAAAAATCAATCATTCTCCTATTCGTGCTCAATTATCAGAGCGGTGACTAAAGAAACTAAACGATATGCCGATATTTCAACACGGCCGCTTCTTTGAACCATAAGAAACAATGACAGCTACTCTATCAGAGACGTTAGAAATTCACGATAATAATGATTCCATGCATAAAAAACCCATATATGTCATTGATAGTTAGATTGCATTAAGCGTAACAGCTGCTCAATTCAGCATTAATTCCACAAAAAAGAGAAGCAACATTCAACAGTGAAGATATATTTAGAACAGAAATATACACTAGTCTGAAATTTTCTGCAGGCCAAAAACCCATGAATATAGCGCTATATATCAATACAACTCAATAGGTATTAGAAATAATTATCCAATAGCTTCGAGAAAATGCATTTGTAAATAATTAACAATAAGTCGATAACAAAACCTTACAGCCTAGGAAATAAAGAAAACCAATTTTATTTTCTTTGAACCATGAAAGAAAAAGTTGTAATCAACAGCTAAGGTACAAAGAACACTGATGGTTGAAAAACTATTGCAATATTGACAAGATAGAAGGTTTTCATTCTCCCAACTTTGCAGACTTTCATGTACGAGTAACAATCGTGAGAATTTAAATAAAGGAGACAGAAACTTTAGACAATTAGAAATTTCAATGGACGAGAGTAATTGCAAGAAGCATATTATGGAGGAAAGTCTAAACGAAGCAACTATTGTAGCAAAAATAAATCAAATTACAGTACGTTTGGAAGGAAAACACAGCGCTTGAGCTGGAAATTAAGGACAGCAGGCAATGACCGCAGCTTAATGCTACGAGTAGCATTAACTCGAGCTGCACAGCACTCGCAGTAATATTGGTTATCTCCCTGAAGTTCTTCCACAGCAAGATAATCATCTAAACTCTCATCTAGACTCTTCAAACCCTTGACATTCAATTCCAGTTCATAAAAGTCTTCTATCTTTGATGAAGCTGCCGACTCATTTCCACATTCTGAGCACCTAGATAATTTAGAATGTAAGCAAAAAGGACAGTTATTTCTTCACATTCTTAAGCACGGAACCGAAACACTAAAGCATGTACAAGTACAAGCACTAATCCATAGAAAAACCAAAAATAAACAGGAAAAAACATATTCCATGTACCTGACAACCAGACCGGCTGGTTAAGTTGGGAACCGGTGCCTAATCCGGACCAATTCACCTATAATATGGATATATAGTTGTACCGCTTTAAACCGTCTGAACCGGCCGGTTTTTATATAAACCGGTGAATTGACGGCTTTTTAAGAAACCAGGCCAATTCTACAGGATGAGTTTTCACAATAAAAACTGGTAAAGCAAAATATATAAATGAAAGCACGGGCTTTTGATTTTCATTCAAACATCTTATTTTTTTTCTCAAGAACAGGTCTAGAGAAGAATAGAGTCAAAAAAATTGCTTTTGAATTTCATGTTTGAGATGTTTTAGATCTTATCTGCAATATTGTAACGACTATGGGAAGAATCCAAGCCATATTTCAAAATTGGGGTAGCGGTCAATGTTTCAAAAGGTCATTTTTTTTTACTCGGTTTAGGTATCAATTTCAGGCGATACGAACAGTTAAGCTAGTTAGAAGCTTTAAAAAAAGTATGAAAAATTCTAAATCATAAAAACAAGAAGATAGATCAATTAAGTACATTACACAGCCACAATATCTAGTACACATTACACAGTCCAAATGATAAATCAGACATCTCGCATACATGTCTAATACAACAAATTGAACAGTAAATTCTTAAGATATTTTCAACCTATACTTAACTAGGAACTATTTTTTTTAATTAAAATGCACAAAATAGATGTTTTTATTTCTAAGTAAAATAGCTACAAATTTTTTTTAATCTCTAGTTAGGTACTATATAGTATGTATAATTAATTTTTTGCTAACTAGTTTAAGAATAATTTTATGAGATGCACTTAATTTGAATACAATTTTTATTTTATTTTATTTTATTTTTTAATACCAATTTAGGTACTAGTTAAAATGTATTAAATATATTTTATTTTTGTGCGTGGCGTTTCTCCTCTTTACGTCAAAATTCTCCGGTATTTGTCCGAAACAGTTACGCTACACAGCTATGCCAATACGCCAAGATTTCACCGAAACATACCTTGTTCATGAATAATCACTAAAAAAAATTTACTCGCATCAAAGTTGTGATTCGGCAAGGGCCGAAACTACTCCAATACACATAAATATCGGGCCGATAAGCCTAACTTTAAACCATGATCCCAGCGGCAAAAAAGGAATACGGGATTAAGAAATTGGCATAGCATCATTGAACATTTTTCTTAATACTTTCTCCATTTAGCATTTATATGATTGTTTCTCTCATAACAAAGCAAGATCCGTATAAGAGAGGAAAGATGGAAGAAGACCAGGAGCGTGTCTTGGAAAAAGAAGGGGAAGATTACGAGTTTCTCTTGGAAACAACAACTAAGATGGATGAACTATATTTATTTTTCTTTCTTTTTTACTTTTAAACTAGTGGGAGTGTGGGATCCAATGATAGGCATGGAGTAACTAACAAAGGCATAAGTATAGGAACTTTAATATAATAAGAGCTCTAACATAAAATACTCCCACCATTTCACTAATCACATTTATTTTTTTTATAATCAATTTGTGAAATCCTAAATTTCAAAATTGATGTGAATTCATTTTATTTTTTTATTATAAATTAATATTGTAAACTACATAAAAGTATTTCTAAGAACAAAAGAATTATTTCAAAAAACAATTAAAAACCTCATAGTTTAGATTTTATAATTTTGCAAATTAACTAGTATCAAAGTCAAATAAAAATCTTTTTGTGAACAGATATAATATATATATATAATTTATTCAGAGGGAAAAGTCAATTTAATTTAAAAATTTTATTCATTATCTTACTATCATTCTATCATGAATGCTAAAAATAAAAAATAACTAGTCTCTACTTTATTACTTAATAGTTATATTAGTAAAGTAGATGCATTTTAACTAGCATAACATGATTTTATATCCTATATTGATAATTTTAATTTTATAAATAATTTTTAATTATTTAAAAATAATATTTCAGCTCAACCGATTCAACCGCCGACAGAACCAATGAATCGGTGCCTTAATCAGTTTGATGTTTGGTCCAGTTCAATAACTATGGAAAATAAACAAGCAGTACTAAATTTCAGTAGTATTATTTTGACCACATTTTTTTGCTTTCACATTACAAGTTTATTGTTTTTATTGTTGTTTTTCTGATAAATAAAATAATTTATTAACAAGACACAAAAAAGGGGTGTTGCCCAAGTAGTCAAGTACACACGACCTATACAAAGAAGTCAAGGAGAACAAAAAAAATTCCTGCATCTCAATCTTCTAACGGCAAACAAAAGCCAACAAACCATTACAAGGTTATCTTATTAAAGAAAAGGAACATAGGGGAAACACATGACAAAGTACTCTGTCATGCACCAATTCATCAATACAAATGACTAAAATAACAAGTATTCCAACTGAATCAAGTTATATTAGAAAGTAGGTAACAAAAATATTAAAATAACAAAATATTTGAGAGTGCAATTTAACAAATTAACAGAAAAGAATCATCAGAATTCAACATTGCTAAAAGTAGCCATTCCGACTTACTTGGTCACATGTGAGACACCTCCACGAAAAAGATCTTGGACAATTGTTCTAGCTCTCGCAACTTTGGAACAGCTCAAACATTGTTCAAGCAAAGAAAAGAGCAAGGTAAGGAACTCATGACTATCCTGCTGAACAGCATTATCTAGCTCCAAAGTTTTAATAAATGGAGCCGAATCAACGAAAGACATCTTACTAGCATATAGCTGCGCAAATAGTTGAGCCAATTGATCTAAAACTGGTTGTCGTTTCAAAATATCTTGTTCAACAGAGAAAATACCATCCCTGAATAACTTGTTCATGTATAGACATTGGAGTATGCTGTTGGCATAGCACGTAGCTCCCAGATTAGTTAGGCCTGCAGGTGACTCAAGGGTAGCACGGTCACTGGATGGATCAGTACCCAATGATTCTACAATATCTGACGTCTTCTGCCATAAACCAGATTTTCGACTTCCATTGGGAGGTGGAATCAATCCACAAAAGCAATTGGGATTGTCTTTTGTATTTACCCGACATCCTTGACAAATAGGTTTCAGGATCATGTATAGCTGATTTATATCATCTTCAGTCACCTGACCCGTAAAGTGAATTTTCCTACACATGCAGATAATCAGCGAAATCTCATACATACATATGTACGATGCTAGTTTAGACAGAATTTCGGAGATGATCTTTTGTCTTCTTCAAGCTAAGAAACATAAGAAACTGTGGCATTTACACGCAAGATTAATAGCTAATTTCTATATTATGAATTCTTAAAAACCACGGATCAAGTAAAATGTCTAAGATAATCTAGTTTCCGACAGTATAAACAAAAGAAAGAAAAACTCTACCACCATGGATGTACATTTTTTGCTTTATTAAGCAAACTGCAAAACCCAAAGCAACATCAGCTTTCAAAACAACAAGTAAAAGGATGTGCTCTAGATCTGCTTCAAAGTACTTTGTTACTTTAAAGAGGCCCAAAAAATAAATCAAAGCACTCAAAGCGTTAAAATATATTAGCGTTGAAACAAAAAACCAACTCTTATGGCCTTTGTTGTAGCAAATAATTTCCTATCCCCATTTTATTTTCTTCTAATTTTTAAGACATTGATAAAGGGGAAAATGACATACTTATTACAAGCAAAATTGGGGGAAATGTCATAATATAAATAAAAATAAACTATTTCATTAAAGTTAAGGCAACATAAAAAGCATGATACTTATAATTGCAGAAGTACTATAAATAAGGCAATATTCTACTAGAATGATGGATGTACCAAAACCAATATCTAGAACTTTAAAGTAAGTTATTTCTTTATTAAGCCTTGATGAACGAGAGCACACCTTCAAACAGGATTTTGAAGATGTACTCCCAGTAAGGAAAGGTGGGTTAGGGTGTACTTTAGGCATGAGTTTTACGGATGAAATGGGCTATGGTAAGGGTTTAAGATTAAAATTTAGGGATTAAAGGGATGTACTGATTATAAATCTGGACAATTGAATGAATAGAAAATAAACGACATAAGAAGAGAGGAAGAAGAAACGGAGAAACTTAAAAGTCTGACTAATGCCTTTTAGAAGTCTCACCTAGAATTCTAAAGGACTCTCGCAAGTTAAAAGAAAGCAACAAAATACAGAAATTCTTATTAATTAACTCAGATTAATTCTCTAAAATATATTGCTTTTATAGAATAAAACCTCTTCCTACTAAGAAAGGATTTTCAAATCCTAGAAATAACTTTCTTCCAAATCCTACAAGGAAAAATGTTTTCTAAGCCAACCTAACCACTACTAAGATGCAAACACTTCGCTATCATAATCCACAACTAAACAGCCAACAAGTAATAAGAAACCAAGTAATTTATTGACTCTAAAAACATGGATAAGTTTAGCTTGCTGTTATTATTATAGTATTTATTTTTTACACATGTATTACTGTTGTACTGATGTTTTAGGAGAGTATTTTAATTTGAAGTTCAATTGATTTCAAAATAATTCAAGTTTCTAAAATGGTTAAGGGTCATTTAGTGTTTCAATTTAGTGATCAAATATAGTCCATATCGATCAAAGTTTAAGTTCCATGACCTGCATTTGTTGTCAAAATCTGGTAAGTTCCAAGCTATAAGAAAGACTTCTTGTAGTCTTCTTAAGGCATATTTAAATGCTAGGATGCAGCGGTGCGCCTATATGCATCGGCGCGGGTGAAAGAAAGGGGTGCGAAGGATGCATATTTTGTAATTTTGAAAACCCACGAAAAAAAGAGAGAAAGAATGTCTTCTGCTTTGGTTTTCTCTTTCTTCTCATTCTTTCTGTGACTGCCTCTATCATATAAGAAAGAATGTATGCTTACTCATTTATTTCTTTGCTTCTTTTTTCTTTCTTCTGATCTGATCTGCTCTGTTATATGCTGAGTGCAGATATGCTATCACTTTGTAAGATATTTATTGGCCAATAACACAGGTTGTTTGGTAATACAAAGTAAATTAAATTCCTTATTCGGCTGCAACTAATATATCCTAATTAAATGCAGCATATTGATGGACGATGGTACACTTGATTTAATTCACTTTTTTAGCAGTGTGTCTAACTTGCGCTAATTTTGCGTTTTAGTATTGTGCAATATCTATGATTGAAGGATGATAAATTTATGTATTTTGTTGGATGATAAATTTATCTTGAAGTATTTTAGTTTTGTGATTTTTTATTAAATATAACTAATTTGCATTAAAAACATCTTTTCCACCGAAGAGGGACATATCTAGCTTTCACCCATCACGAACAAACACACCACAACTACCAAGCCATCGAACAGTGAAAAAATAAATGAGAATGAGACTCACTATCTATCAAACACATTACACACATCTATAGATAAATATTTGTAAGACCTACGCTTTTGATGCATATAATTATTGTTAATCCAATCAAGAGTTAAGGACCACATAAAAGCCTTAATTTTTTAGAGAGCCTTTGTTTTCCAAATATAAGAGGTTAGAAGAAAATGATGAACTAGAGGATAACTCAAGAAGTAGGTGAAAAAAGAACGACACTAGAAGATTACTGAAGAATCAAAACACCAAATACGCTTTATCCAAGGACTGAGAAAAAGAAGCTAAATTAAGAAGTTGACTAAATAAAGAGAATTCTTCCGTCTGCCTATCATTTAAATTACAGAAAAAATGAATATCCAAATAAATTGAATCTATCTCTCAAGTATAAAATTTAGAAATGGGAAAATTATGCTCAAACAAAAGGTAAAAAAAGCCGAGGAAAAGCTAACGAAAGAGAAACATCTCCTATCTAAATATCCTCCTAAAACTGAATACTCATATAATTACCGACTTGAAAACGAACAAGAAAATGAAAGGAAGTGTAACCTTGAGAGATAAATTTTCAAGGACTAGAATAAATAACACAAGGACAAGGATTTGTAACTCGCCCATTTTGTTGAATTTCATACTAACTTCTAATCACCTGACGCCAAAGAGAGTCAGAAGCGTCATAGCCATTTGCCCACTATAGACTGGTTCTTAGACACCAGGTTCCCAACACCTAAACCCCCTTCCTCTCTAAGACGACACATAGAATCCCAATCGACCAAACAGTCCTTCCTATCCTCACTATCCCTAGCAAGAAAGATTCTTTGGAGATGTGCTTGTTTTGATATTTTGTGGGGAATTTGGATTGAGAGGGATGCTATAATTTTTTCGATCGAATTGCAAATATCAAGTTACTTTGGGATGAATATTTTTCTTTGTTTCTCTTTAGACTCGTACAAAGAGAGTTTTGGAGGAATTTCTTTATACAATCTTTGATAGTGGCGGGAGGTGCTTCATTAATATTAAGTTTTTCTCATCTTGTTTTCTTTAATTTCTTTTAGGAGGACTTCTTGTCCTCGTCATGTGTTGTAATTTTCTCTTCTAATTAATAAAATATTCTTATTTTATCAAAAAAAAATACAATTAATATATAAACATTAGATAATTAAATATGTGATATATCATGTCGCACCAGTATCCCCATTGTTTAAAATTTTACGAACAACCATATCCCCATATTGCAAACCCATATACTTGCACTCGAATCCTAGACAAAAAGTTCAAAAGATTCAGTTAATGTCTATTTCTATGGTTTATTGCCGCATTAATTGCTGAATTTTTAGGATCAATCTTAACTTAAAATTGATCTGAGGAGGACTCCTTTTCTATCCCTGATATTCCTTCAATTGATTCTTCTATTTTTTTTCTCTTTCCATCAGTTCTCACCCTTGCTCTCCTTTATTTTTTCCCCGACCATTATTCTTTTCTTTCATTTCTTCTTTTCTTTTATTTCATAGTTTATCCACGTAAACACGACATAACAATTTCAGTTAAAATAAGAATAATATCTAAATAAAATTCAAGGCCCAAGCACGCTCCCCCGTGAAAACAATCTGATATTTACCTATTTTGAAGTTTAGGTTTCCTTGAAATAATTTTGCAATGCAACAGGCTCTGAAAAGATTGGCAAAGCATATAAATGCAACAATATTGAAATAGCTTTTCTTTTTTGAGGTAAATTAGAAAAATATTTTTGCTTTTATAAAGAAATCAAAACATAACTATGGAAACGCAATTTATAAGTTAGTGTTCTACTACAATCATCCTAATAGAATCCTTTGCTATCTTGAGCTAAACTTGTCCCAACCCGGTAGGAGTACCTTTTTTAATTTTCATTTTGTCCCCAAAAGAGTCCGCCCTCTAAAAATACACTAAAAAGTAATAGAGTTCCAAATCTACACTTAATGAATGTAGATACTATATTTTTTAAGTTGAATATGTTAAATTGGAAACATTTCCTGATATGAAAATTTTTTAAATGAGGGCTCTCTATTTATGTTGTAGGCTTAGGAAAAACATTTAATTTAGAATGGATGTTGAAACTTAAGTTGTTTCATAAACAAATTATATAAAATAAAAAAATAAAACATAAAAAGATTAAAAACAATTTCTAGAACTAAATTTGTACCTGAAAATTTCAGAAGTCACCACAGCATTGTCGTCGGCTCTATGCCTCTTATTTTTACTACGAGTAGTAGGTCTATGACTCATCTTATCATCACCAAGTGATCAAAACCTGTAATTAACTACAACAAAATTCCAGCCAGTTATAGTACAATTCAGCTCATTTTCATACAAATTCATAAGGGCGAATATAGAAAAAATCTTCGATTAAACCGTTGATGAAAAAGAGGAGCTTGAGTAACACAAACTACCAAAAAAAAAACTCAATTTTTCCAGTAATTCTCTAAAAAATATTCTGAAGATATTGACATGAAAATGTTTGAGAGCTTTTTACCTGTGAAGGAATATGAACTATGAGATCGTACGTCTCTTTTCTTCTTCTTTTTCGCGGTACTGTTTTAGGGTTTATTTTAGCTTTTGTTTTCCCTCAATTTCTGTCGTTTGGCAAGAGAGAGAGCGGCTTGCCAGAGATTGGTTTAAAAGGGGCAAAACGATGTTGTGTATTGCCTCAATTTTGTGAAGAATCCAAATGAGTTGAATTCTCCTTTTTCAGTTTTGCGAAGAATCTATATCCAGAAAATGTGAACAATCCAAAATAAAAGTCGGCTGGTTTATTTATCTTGAAGCGTCAAAAGGGGTTTTCATATCGATTTCAAAGGAGAATTCGGGAGACCAGAAAACAAAGATATGCTGATCAAAGTTTACTCGACTACAAACTGTTTGTTTTGGGATTAAAGCGATTGATGGTGAAACTGAAAACGTTAGATATATTCATATATTTCGTTCTTGAGGCATTTTTTTTCCTTTTACTCTTTGTTTTAAAATGATATATAATATTACTATTTTTTTATTTAAAGGTTTAAATGAAACCGAGTCGAGTTCGGTATTAATTTGTTCAGATTTGATTCAAAAAATTTAGTTAGTATAAAATAATATTTAATTGAGACTCGTTTAGCTACCAATTCAAACAGTGGCGGAACCAGAACGGTTTTAGAGGGGAGTCAAAATATATCATTAAAAAAAATTATTTTTTGACGGTTGGATTTAATGGCCTAAAATTATTTTTAGATGCAACTATTTCTCCTTAAATAACACTCTTTTAATAAAACTACGTCGTTTTGCAGTGGCCGCGGGTGGCATTTTTGTAAATAAAAAGAAAACAAGTAGGACCACCCTCTTTTAAGTCACTCCAAAACGACGTAATTTTAATAAAAGAGTATTATTTAAGAAGGAATGTGTAAGACCCCAAATTATTAATAAATGAAATTTAATTTCTTCTATTTATCATTTTGAAATAGTAAGGGTTGATTTGATTAATGTGGTTAGTTATGGGTAAAATGCGCAAATATTTCAAATAAGCAAGTGGTTAAAATACTCATTGTTGTCGGAGAATATTTGTTTGGTCGTGGAATATTCTTGTTGTCGGGGAATATTCGTACGACAGCGCAGCCTTGTGTGGGCCCCATCACGGAAAGCAATTGGATGAAGAAAATGACAAGTATAAGTTATTTATAAATAACGGCGCAGTTGTTACCGTTAATACTGTTGGAA
Organism: Panax notoginseng; assembly: GCA_016801055.1. Classification (NCBI taxonomy): domain Eukaryota; kingdom Viridiplantae; phylum Streptophyta; class Magnoliopsida; order Apiales; family Araliaceae; genus Panax; species Panax notoginseng. The sequence continues at coordinate 105,774,090 of CM029021.1, forward strand.
TACCCGGTGGTTAAAACACAGTAATACGCGTTGTTGAACAGTAGCACACGGTATTGCACCAATTATTAATTCTTACGTAGAAAGGCACTACTCAATAATTGTTACAGTAATTACTGTTCAGTATTTTATTTTATTGATTCAATAATTGCTGCGTTGATTTTTTATATTACTGTTATTTCAATAATTGTCACTACACAGTATTTTTCATTATCGGAACAATAATTCATATTATCTAAAAAATATTATTAGATAACATTATTGGCAATGTCTAGAAAGTTCTGTCTAAGGATAGGTTTGGTCACCTAATTGCGCGCCAGTAAGGAGAAATCTTTATTGGAAAGCCCCCTCTTTCCTGGGAACGGCCTGGTTGCCAGTACTGTGATTCTGTAATATTATTTGTTAATAATTAATTATTAATTTATATGATGACGAAAATATTGATTTTATGTGGATATAGATGGAGGAAATTTTTAAAGTGACAATTGTTAAAAATTGATATTTTATCTTTTCTGATAAAATAATATTTTATTATATTATTATAATATAATAATGGGGATATTTTTACAATGAATGTGGGATATATGAGGATGAGGAGTATTTTTTGTTACAAAAGTTGTTTAAAACATGTTAAACATGTCCGTGGACCCATTTCTTGACTGAAATTTGATTATAGCCCGTAAAATCGTCCGTTTATGGATTTCGGTCAAATTCTGTTTGGAATTTAGAAAACTTTTCTTCTACAAAGTTGTAGAGAATTGAATTTCTTTAAAAAAATCGAGAGATTTGAATTTTCTGATAAAAGGGCTATTTATTATGAATTATTGAAGTTCCGAGGTTCCAGAATAATTGATTTTTGGAAGTTTTAAATAATTATATTAACAAAAACGTTTTTTACATTGTTGGGACTCATTTAACATGTGATTAGGTGGCTGATTTCAGATGCTAAGTATGCGTAGAGAATTTATAATATAAATATAAATATTATATTAAAATTTCTGCTTTGGTGTTCTAAGCATTTTCCTATAAATAGGGTGCTTAGGTTAGAATTCAAAATCACACCAGAAACTAAAGATTTCTCTCTCTTTCTCTCTCTATAATATCGAGCGTATTTGTGAGTATTTTAATACTTTGAGTATTGTTATACGGTGCAAGTTCTTTCAGCACTATATCCAGTATTCCAGTCAGAAGTACTATTCTTTATGAGGTAAGGAATGTTATTTTCTTCTCAAATGATATTATTTCTTCAATATTATTATGCTGAAATATTGGTTGAAACTTTTTATCAAATTTAGAACTTTTTCATGTCGGGGTTACTATTCATGAGTTACTATTCACATGTTACTATTCATGAGTTACTATTCACGAGTTACTGTTCACGAAGCATGATGATGTTTTTTTTGTGAAATTTCTATCTTTTGGTGTCGGAGTTACTATTCACGTATACGACACTATTCACGTATACGGCACTATTCACGAATACGACACTATTCACAAAAAAAATAAATTTTCTTTTCTGTGTCCAAGATCGTCTGTTATGATTCCTATCTTTGATTGGATCTATGTTTTGATCATTCTTGAATTTTACTCCACTCTGGTTATTTATGAAGTATTTTTGAACTTGGATTGTTTAAAGTACGAATCCTTAATATTTATTCTTTTGTTTCACTGGATTCGTTTTCTTTAAAATATTTTTCATCATCCTCAGTCCTAAATGATGATATAATTGAATATTTTTGGCCTGTAGTGCAAAGATGAATGATTTCTGATGAATATCTTTGGCCCGTAGTGCAAAGATGAACATGTGTTTAGATGAACATGACCAACTGATAAATATCTTTGGCCTGTAGTGCAAAGATGAATATTTGATTCCAGATATATATTGATTGATGTTACAGGGATAAAGGATAGACGATGAAATTTTAAATTCATATATAGAAGATAGTAGTTTGCATTATCTACTTAACTCTTCTAATGAATTATTATTTTCGCTGCGAATATTGATTTAAAACTTGTTGTCTATTGTATTCTATTAGATTTTTCCCTGTTGAAGACTAACGATAATTTGTTTTATATTATCTTAGTCATAATGTTCTTTACTGGGTTAGTTGAGCTCACCCTTTTCCTTGTTGTTCTATTTTTCTCCTCAGGAGGCGAGAATGTAGCGAGTACTAGTCGGGGTGTGGAATGATGGTTCTAAAAGTCGTTTTAGTAGTCCTCACCATTTTTGTAAAATAATGTATCAATAATTGTACTGAGGACTTATTTGAGTGTGGATATTGTCTAGATGACAATATTTGTAGTTAAACTCACAGTTTTTATGTTGTATTAATAAAGTTGTAGTTGTTTCTGTACCATGTATTTTGACGACTCAGAATTGGTGTTGTATACCTATTTTGGGGGCGTCACAGTTGGTATCAGAGCTTAGGGATATGGTCTCTGGCGGAGATCGGGGAATAGTACTAGGAGGGGAGAGACGAGTAATCCTTCGCTAGTATGTCATACCTAAGCTTATTTGTTGGTCAGTCGAACTATATGGTTAATATGTGATATGTTAATTTGTTTAATTAACCCTTGTTTTATGGCAGCATTTAAGAATGGAAGCTGAGAATATTAACGGTGGAGTTAATGAGACCGTGGAAACACCTTTAATCACCACCCAGGGGAACGTGCAACAGGTAGGCAATATTCCACCTGTAAACAATACCACTGAGCAGACGATGGACGACGGGATGTTTAGGAGCTTTTTGCAGTTCATGCAAAACCAGACGAGGGAGACTCGTGTACAGAATACGGGTGGAAATGATAGCAACGCGCGGCTTGTCACGGCCAAGCAGTTCAAAGAGTTGGGACCACCAGAATTTAAGGGAAAGTCGGATCCGATCATGGCGGAAACATGTGTCAAGCAAATTACCAAGATATTCGATGTCTTGGGATGCACGGAGGAACAGAAGGTTCCATTCGCCACCTTTATGTTCCGTGGCGAGGCGGATTATTGGTGGGAGTCTGTGAAACGTACCCAGCCTGCCGCACTCCGCATGTCTTGGGAAACGTTTCAGAAACTTTTCAACGAAAAATAGTTTCCTGAAAGTATTCGCCATATGAAAGAGGTAGAGTTTATTAGACTAGAACAAAACAACATGACGGTGTCCCAATACGAGGCGAAGTTCGCAGAGTTATCCAGGTTTGCACCTCATTTGGTAGAGAATGAGGAACGAATGACGAGGATATTTCTGAGAGGTTTAAAACCCGAGATTCGGCAATATCTTATCTCTCATAAATTTTCTTTATATTCAGATGTTGTCAACATGGCTCAATTATTAGAGCGAGATAGCGAGTACGTTCAACCAAGAGACCACAACCAGGATCATACCGGTGACAGCAGTCATCAGAACAACGATAACCAGCGGAGAAAGAAAAATACGGACAAGAGCGACAACCACTCTGGTGGTAATCGTGGCCATGAAAATAGAAGAAGCGAGTCGGGGGGAGATTTTAAAAAGAGGAGATTCAACAATGATACTGCGAAGACGTCAGCACCAGCAGCAACTGGTTTTAAGGGAGGAGAACGACCACCGGTCGTATGCTATAAATGTGGAAAAGAGGGACACATCAGCCCAAACTGTCCACAACAATTCAAGGTATGCTATAATTGTGGAAAGGAAGGACATATCGCTAGAGATTATACGGTAGCGAAACCAAGCCCAGTGGGGATGGTGACTCAAAAGGCTGTCCCAGAAAAGTCAAAATCAACGGTTCTTGGAAGAGCGTTTGTCGTGACTGGTCAACATGCGAGGAACCCAAACGAGGTGATCACGGGTAAGCTAATTATAAATTCATGCGAAGTTTATACATTACTAGATACCGGTGCTACCCATTCATTTATCTCTCGTGCTTGTGCTCAACGTTTAAACTTGACTCCGGAAAAATTAGACTTTGACCTATCTGTGGAAACTCTGTTAGGAGAAACTTTCATCACATCCACTGTTTATAAATCTTGTTTGATCCAAGTTGGCACCATCGCATTACCTGTTGACCTTATTTCTTTAAAGATACTTGCTTTTAATGTGATTTTGGGGATTGATTGATTAACTACTCATCATGCCAAAATTGATTGCTTTCGTAAGGTTATTAGTTTTCATATTCCTAAGCAACCTGTTATTCGAATTCAAGCAACCAAACCATTGAAGTCAAACACTTTCATATTAAGCCATAAAGTCATTAGTTTATTGAAAAACGGATGTCAAGTTTTCTTAGCCTATGTTATGGACTTAAACAAAAATAAGTCAGATTTGAATGATATTTCTATTGTTAGTAAATTTCTTGATGTATTTCTTGAAGAATTTCTTGGCTTACTCCCAAAGTGTGATATTGAATTTTGTATCGACTTTGAACCTGGTACAAAACCTATTTCTAAAATCTCATGGCTCCTATTGAACTTCAGGAGTTAAAAATTCAACTATAGAATTTGGTACCCGAGCCTTTATCTGGTGACTTCCTTTGTGGAATGCACCGAAGCCAGACTCTCTGTGACAACCCCAAAATAGATCCATTCCATCCAACCCATTCTGAGTCGCCAAATACATGGTACAGAAAACAACTATAACTTTATTACAACAATTATCGTGCAAAATACAACAACACATATGCTGTGAGTTTGGATACAAATATATACCAAATGTGACTCATGTTCAAACCGTGGACAACACCTCACAATGACACCTTACATAAAGGTATAGTCAAAAACTGTTTTAAAAATTAGAATATTTGTGAAGTGCTCAAGAAAACCTTGGTACATGGGAGGCCATGCGTCTAGGTTATGATAGATATCATATGGCCACAGAATTATCCTTGGTTGACCCAATAGACCCCAAAGAAAAACAAGAAGATTACTATCATATTCTTTCCAATGGTGAGTCTTCTCTTGACTTATCATTATCTCCACTGTCTCTAATTGAGAATTATACTTTAAACAAACATCAAGATTATATAGGTAATGCTTGTAAATATACTCAGCAAGTGGATGAGCACATCCCTGTCTTATGATGATACGAGGTTGTATGTCATTAGACATCTTGTATGATAGTGACAAAACACCCTTCCAACGTTGGGTTCGCCTCACCCTCAACAGCTATAGATCACCGTTCTATTCCCCTGTTATTCCCCACTCGACCCAGCTACACTTTTTATTACCTGAAAGGAATTGTGAAGCTAAAGGGTGAGCACAACTAGCTCAGTAAAGAATATCATGACTAAAGATAATTAAATTATCAATAGCCTTCATCAGTAATAAATCAGAGATTTAGAACATATGGTAGATGATAAAATTTTTCAACCATAGTTGTAGTGGAACGAACAATCCATTAGAAGAGTCAAATAGACCATAAAGTCTATTATCTTTTCTATGTTAAAAATCCACCAACAATGTTTTATCCCTGTAACATCAATCAACAATTCTGGTCCACAATCATATGAATAACTCATAATCATAATTGTAGTTCTAAATTTCTCTTCGCATCCAGGACGAAGATAATTTTCATCACATGTCTTTACCTGAAACATCAAAGATCATGGTTACACCAAGTCACATTTCTTGTTCATAATCATACTAATAACTTCATCTTTTCACTACGACCAAAGATATTCATTTGTATCACTAGTTGGTCATGTTCATCTCAACACCTGTTCATCTTTACACTACTGGCCAAAGATATTCAACAACATGTCATCTTTGCACTACGGGCCAAAGATATTCATCAACAATTCATCTTTGCACTACAGGCCAAAGATATTCCTCAAAATTCATCTTTGCATTACAGGCTAAATATATTAATATCTCAAAGAATATATAATCATTACAGAATTTATATAAACAATAATTATAACCATGTTAATCAATTCACCTTTGCACTTAAGCTAAAGATATTCACTTATAAATTCAATGGTCATGATCATACCAGTCAACAATTCAACTTTGCACTACTGGCCATAGAGAACCCATAGTCATGATCATACCAAAATCTACCCATCTTTACACTCAAGTCAAAGAGAAATATCATCATTAGGGTTATAAAAATGTTATATATGATAATAAAAATAATATGATCAACATACAGTTTTAATCTCAAGAGTAATATTCATAAATCAACTATAATTTGGTTAGAAAAAGAAACCAATTTTGTCATGAATAGTAACTCATGAATAGTAATTCATGAATAGTAATTTCGTGAATAGTAACTCATGAATAGTAACTCATTGTGACAACCCCAAAATAGGTCCATTCCATCCAACCTATTCTGAGTCGCCAGATACATGGTACAGAAAACAACTACAACTTTATTACAACAATTGCTGTGCAAAATACAACAACATATATGCTGTGAGTTTGGATATAAATATATACCAAATGTGACTCATGTCCCAACCGTGGACAGCACCTCACAATGACACCTTACATAAAGGTATAGTCAAAAACTGTTTTAGAAATTAGAATCTTTGGGAAGTGCTCAAGGAAACCTTCGTACATGGGAGGCCATGCGTCTAGGTTATGATAGATATCATATGACCACAGAATTATCCTTGGTTGACCCAATAGACCCCAAAGAAAAATGAGAAGATTACTATCATATTCTTCCTAATGGTGAGTCTTCTCTTGACTTATCATTATCTCCACTGTCTTTAATCGTGAATTATACTTCAAACAAACACCAAGATTATATAGGTAGTGCTCGTAGATATACTCAGCAAGTGGATGAGCACAATCCTATCTTATGATGACACGAGGTTGTATGTCTTTAGACATCTTGTATGATAGTGGCAAAACACCCTTCCAACGTTGGGTTCACCTCACCCTAGTTGATTCACCAAATATAACTACTAAATGATGACCACCGTTCTATTCCCCTGTTACCCCCGCTCGACCCAGCTACACTCTTATTACCTGAAAGGAATTGTGAAGCAAAAGGGTGAGCACAACTAGCTCAGTAAAGAATATCATGACTAAAGATAAATAAGTTATCAATAGCCTTCAACAGAATTAAATCAGAGATTTAGAACATGATAAAAATTTCAACCATAGTTGCAGCGGAATGAGCAATCCATTAGAAGAGTCAAATAGACTACAAAGTCTATTATCTTCTCCATGTTAAAAATTCACCAACAATGTTTTATCCCTGTAACATCAATCAATAATTCTGTTCCACAATCATATGAATAACTCATAATCATAATTGTAGTTCTAAATTCCTCTTCTCATCCAGGACAAAGATAATTTTCATCACCTATCTTTACCTGAAACATCAAAGATCATGGTTACACCAAATCACATTTCCTGTTCATAATCATACTAATAACTTCATCTTTGCACTACGACCAAAGATATTCATTTGTATCACCAGTTGGTCATGTTCATCTCAACACCTGTTCATCTTTGCACTACTGGCCAAAGATATTCAATAACATGTCATCTTTGCACTACGGGCCAAAGATATTCATCAACAATTCATCTTTGCACTACAAGCCAAAGATATTCAACAACAGTTCATATTTACACTACAGGCCAAATATATTCATCAACAGTTCATATTTGCACTATAGGCCAAATATATTAATATCTCAAAGAAATATACAATCATTTCAGAATTTATATAAACAATAATTATAACCATATTGATCAATTCACCTTTGCACTTAAGCTAAAGATATTCAATTATAAATTCAATGGTCATGATCATACCAGTCAACAATTCAACTTTACACTACTGGCCAAAGGGAACCCATAGTCATGATCATACCAAAAATCTACCCATTTTTACACTCAAGTCAAAGAGAAATATCATCATTAGGGTTATAAAAATGTTATATATAATAGTAAAATCAATATAATCAAAACATCTAGATTTAATCTCAAAGTAATATTCATAAATCAACTATAATTTGGTTAGAAAAAAAGAAACCAATTTTGTCAAGAATAGTAACTCGTGAATAGTAACCTGTGAATAGTAACTTCGTGAATAGTAACTCGTGAATAGTAACTCATGAATAGTAAACTCGACACAAAAAGATAGAAATTTCACAATAAAATCTATACCAATATTTCGGTATAATGATATTGAAAGAATAACATTTCTTAAACTTATAAGTAATTTATTTTAATTGCTTACACTTTACTAAAATAATGCATTTAATCATTCTAAAATGCCAAACTCATAAGATTTCATCACCAATAACCAAAACCCTCATCAAAAATCTGCATATACCTTATATAGGATTCTCAAGCCATAAAATCTTATTTTTCAATTTTCCTACTTCACATAACATATTTAATTCATTTACTCATAACTAGTCTATTTTCATGAAAAATACCAAATCAGTTCCAAAAATATCTTTTTTCTGGGATTTAGCAGAATATAGTCTCATATTGAACATATATTTTTCTCAGAATTTTTAAAATTCATTTACTATTTTTCATATGGTCAAAACCGTCGAATATTTAGACATTTATCATAAATTGTACTTTTATCCAAAAATTCCGAAATTTACAGAATATACTGATATTATATAGATATACTTCCCATAAAAATTTCATCAATTTTGGAGTGAACCACAAGGAGTTAGAAGCGGTTACTTTTAAAATAGTCTTTTCCCGTAAAATTCATAACTCTTAATATATACATCCAAAAATGACCATTTTTGGACACAATCAATAAAACTCATCAAAATATCACTTCAAATTTTTCCAGAATTTTCTGAAGGTCAGAAGAATTACGAACTAAAAAACATAATAACCCTTAAAATTCCTTACCTCAAGAGAGCAGTACTTCGGACTAGAATATCGGATGAAAAGCCGAAGGAAACTTCTACTAAATAACAACTCTCAAAGTATCTAAATACTCTCAAAAATATGTTTGGCAATCTAGAGAGAAAGAAAATTTGCTTCTGGTGTGATTTTCAATTCTAACTTAAGCACTTATTTATAGGAAAATGCTAGAACGCCAAAAGAGACTAAAATAATAAAATATTATTATTATTTTCTTTTTCTTTACGCATGCCAGCCATCCAAGACCAGCATTCCAATTCTAAAAATCAATTTTGCAGCCCACATGTGTTTAACAACCAAAGTGGGTCCCACCCACTAAATTAATAAAAATCATTTTATTTTCCGAAACTTCAATAATTTTTAGAAAATAGCCCGTTTATCAGAAAAATACGAAACTCGCTTGTTTTCATAGAAAATTTAATTCTCTACAATTTTGTAGAAGAAATATTTTCCAAATTCCAGACCGAAAATATCCGTAATCCACAAACGGATGATTTTAAACATCATTTTGACACCTTTTAAAATTCATAACAAATCATACGTTAATTTTTAACGGTTCAAAATTTGTGGATATATACTCAACTTATATATGTATAACATATCCAAAAATTATAACGATCTAACGGTCGGATCAAAATTATAACTCACGCAATAGGGCTTTAAGAACACCGATTTGATCTTTTAATACTTCCAATCCGACAAAATACTGATAAAATACCTCAACATTAATTCTTTCATTTATAACCACATAAATAAATTCATCATTTATGTCCACATCAAATAAATATTTCCTTATCATATAAATCAATAATTAATTATTCACAAATAATATTACAGAATCACAATTATGACAACCAGGCCGTTCCCAGGAAAGAGGGGACTTTCCAATAAGGATTTCTCCTTATTGGCGCGCAATTAGATAACCAAACCTCTCCTTAGACAGAACTTTCAAGACATTGCCAATAATGTTATCCAATAATATTATTTAAATAATATGAATTATTGATCTGATAATGGAGATGATGTGCAATAACAATTATTGAAACAACAATAATATAAAATATCAACGCAGCAATTATTGAATCAATAAAATAAAATATTGAACAGTAATTACTGTGACAATAATTCAGTAGTACTTTCTTACGTAAGAATCAATAATTTCAAAAATACTGTGCAATACCGTGTGTTACTGTGCAATAACGCGTATTACTGTATTTTAACCACCGGGTATTCCAACAGTGTTAACGGTAATAAGTACGCCGTTAATTATAAAAACTCAATTTTTGTCGTTATCTTCATCCGACCGTTTTTTCGTTATGGGGCCCACAAATAGTTGCGCCGTCATACGAATATTCCCCGACAGAAAGAATATTCCACGACTAACGAATATTCCCCGACAACAATGATTATTTTATAACCACTTGTTTATTTTAAAAAATTTTCGCATTTCACCCATAACTTTAACTTTTTATCAATTTAACCATTTACAAAATTGTAATTATAAGAAAAATTGAATACTTTTTTTATTTCATAAAATTCGGGGTTTTACACTCATGAATAGTAAACCCGACACAAAAAGGTAGAAATTTCACAATAAAATCCATACCAATATTTCGGTATAATGATATTGAAATAATATTTCTTAAATTTATAACCAATTTATTTTAATTGTTTACACTTTACTAAATAATGCATTTAATCATCCTAAAATTCCAAACTCATAAGGTTTCATCACCAATAACCAAAACCTCATCAAAAATCTGCATATACCTCATATAGGATTCTCAAGCCATAAAATCCTATTTTTCAATTTTCTTACTTCACATAACATATTTAATTCATTTACTCATAACTAGTCTATTTTCATGAAAAATATCAAATTAATTCCAAAAATATTTATTTTCTAGGATTTAGCAGAATATAGTCTCATATTGAACATATATTTTTCTCAGAATCTTTAAAATTCATTTACTATTTCTCATATGGCCAAAACCGCCGAATATTTAGACATTTATCATAAATTGTACTTTTATCTAAAAATTTTGAAATTCACAGAGTACACTGATATTATATAGATATACTCCCAATAAAAATTTCATCAATTTTAGAGTTAACCACAAGGAGTTATAAGCGGTTACTTTTAAAATAGTCTTTTCTCGTAAAATTCATAACTCTTAATCTATACATCTAAAAATCGCCATTTTTGGACACAATCAATAAAACTCATCAAAATATCATTTCAAATTTTTCCAAAATTTTCTGAAGGACGGAAGAAGTACGAATTGAAAAACATAATAACCTTTAAAATCCCTTACCTCAAAATAACGGTACTTCTGACTGGAATATCGGATGAAAAGTCGAAAGAAACTTGCACTGAAAAGTAACCCTCAAAGTATCTAAATACTCACATAAATATACCTGATAATCTAGAGAGAAAGAAAACTTGTTTCTGGTGTGATTTTCAATTCTAACATAAGCACCTATTTATAGAAAAATGCTAGAACGCCAAAGGAGACTAAAATAATAAAAAATAATTATTTATTTCTTCCTTCCACGTACCAACCAAGTCCAGCCATCAAGCATGCCAAATCTAAAATTTTTTGGCAGTCCACATGTGTTCAACAACCAAAGTGGGTCCCACCCATAAATTAATAAAAATTATTTTATTTTCTGAAACTTCAATAATTCATAGAAAATAGTCCGGTTATCAAAAAAATACGAATTTTATGTCCATTCTGACTGAAATCGAATTCTCTACAACTTTGTAGCTTTGAGTTTTTCCAAATTTCAGACCAAAAATATCCGAAATCCACAAACGGATGATTTTAAACACCGTTTCAACACCTTTTAAAATTCATAACAAATCATGCGTTAATTTTTAACGGTTCAAAATTTGTGGACATATACTCAACTCATATATGTATAACATGTCTAAAAATCAAAACGATCCAACGGTCAGATTAAAAATTATAACTCAGGCAATAGAGCTTTAAGAACATCGATTTGATCTATTAATACCTCCAATCCGACAAAATACTAAAAAAAGACCTCAACATTAATTCCTTCATTTATAACCACATAAATAAATTCATCATTTATATCCACATCAAATAAATATTTCCTTATCATATAAATCAATAATTAATTATTCACAAATAATATTACAGAATCACAATAATGACAACCAGGCAGTTCGTCGGAAAGAGGGGGCTTTCCGATAAGGATTTCTCCTTACTGGAGCGCAATTAGGTGACCAAACCTCTCTTTGACAGAACTTTCTAGACATTGCCAATAATGCTATCTAATAATATTATTCAAATAATATGAATTATTGATTTGATAATAGAGATACTGTGCAGTGACAATTATTGAACAACAATACTTTAAAATATCAACGCAGTAATTATTGAATAAATAATATAAAATATTGAACAGCAATTACTGTGACAATTATTCAGTAGTGCCTTCTTACGTAAGAATCAATAATTTTAAAAATACTGTGCAATACCGTGTGCTACTGTGCAATAACGCGTATTACTGTATTTTAACCACCAGGTATTCCAACAGTGTTAACGGTAACAACTACGCTGTTAATTATAAAAATTCAATTTTTGTCGTTATCTTCATCCGACCATTTTCCGTTATGGGGCCCACAAATAGCTGCGCCGTCGTACGAATATTCTCCGACAGAAAGAATATTCCACGACCAAACGAATATTCCCCGACAACAATGATTATTTTATAACCACTTGCTTATTTTGAAAAATTTTTATATTTTACTCATAACTTTAAACTTTTATCAATTTAACCATTTACTGAATAGTAATTATAAGAAAAATTGAATACTTTTATTTCATAAAATTCGGGATCTTACAATCTCCTCTCCTTATGAAATTTCGTCCCCGAAATTTACCTACCTGATATTTCGAAGAGTTGAGAATACCTTGCTTTCATTTCAGATTCTATCTCTTAGATCATCATGATTTCTCCATTGCTCATCTCCCATGATAACTTCATTTGGGTTCCTCATTTGTTGGGAAGTCATGACAACCGCCATCCCTCGAACTACCTGACTTTGACTTGTCTGGGACATCATTTGGCGTCATCACTACCGTTGGAATATACTTTTGTAAGACCCCAAATTATTAATAAATAAAATTTAATTTCCTCTATTTATTATTCTAAAATAGTAAGGGTTGATTTGATTAATGTGGTTAGTTATGAGTAAAATGCGCAAATATTTTAAATAAGCAAGTGGTTATAAAATATTCATTGTTGTCGGGGAATATTCGCTTGGTCGTAGAATATTCTTACTGTTGGAGAATATTCGTACGACGGCGCAGTCTTTTGTGGGCCCCAATAACGGAAAGCGATTGGATGAAGAAAATGACAAAAATAAATTGTTTATAAATAACGGTGTAGTTATTACCATTAATACTATTGGAATACCCGGTGGTTAAAACACGGTAATACGCGTTGTTGCACAGTAGCACACGGTATTGCACCAATTATTGATTCTTACGTAAGAAGGCACTACTCAATAATGGTTACAGTAATTACTGTTCAATATTTTATTTTATTGATTAAATAATTGCTACGTTGATATTTTATAATTGTCACTACGAAGTATTTTTTATTATCGGAGCAATAATTCATATTATTTGAATAATATTATTAGATAATATTATTGACAATGTCTAGAAAGTTCTGTATAAGGAGAGGTTTGGTCATCTAATTGCGCGTCAGTAAGGAAAAATCCTTATTGGAAAGTGTGAGACCCCAGATTTTATGAATAAATATTTAATTTTCTCGAAATAATTATGGTGTGGATTTGATATAATATTATAGTTGTGGGTATTATTTATAAATTTTGCAAAGTAAGCAAGTTGTTTTAAAATATTCGTTTGGTCGGGGAATATTATTTTTGTTGGGGAATATTCGTACGACGGCACAATCATTGGTGGATCCCACAACAGAAGTATAGTCGTAGTTAGAAAACGACACAATTATCTTTCTATAAAAATAACGGCTGAGGTGTTACCGTTAAAATCGTTAAAACTGTTGAACTACCCGGTAGTAAAAGTACAGTAATACGCGTGGTTGCATAGTAGCACACGGTATTGATTATTGATGCTTACGTGAGAAGTCACTCAGCTATACTCAATTATTACTACAGTAATTGCTGCATCATATCTCTTAAATTATTGTCATAGTATCATCTGTATAATATGTTATATTATTAAATCAATAATTGAGACGTTGTGGTAAGTTTGGTTATTTTTATGGGGGGGCCATATGTCATCATCTAAGAGTCTCTTCGTCAATAGTAATTACCGTCGTCAATAGTATTTACCTTGGTCAATAGTATTTACCTTGGTCAATAGTAATTACCTTCGTCAATAGTATTTACATTGGTCAATAGTATTTACCTTGGTCAATAGTAATTACCTTCGTCAATAGTATTTACCTTGGTAAATAGTAATTACTTTCGTCAATAGTAGTTGTCCCTTCAATATTACCAAGAGTCATTTGACCCTTCGTTAATACCAAGAGTCATTTGACCCTTCGTTAAGACCAAGAGCCACCCTCAGTTTTTCTATAAATAGAGGCCTAGGGCTTCATTATTTTTCACGAATTCATTTAAGCTATAGAGAGAGAAAGTATAGAGAGAATAAGAGAGAGAGAATAAAAGTATTCTGCTACTTCACTTTTCCAATATCCAGTTCTTTTAAGGTAGGGAATATTATTTCTTTTATATTCATGAAGAGAACTTCTGTTATTCCATTCTTTATTATTCTGTCGGAATAACCAGTATACGCGGTCTACCCTATATTTGGTGATATTCTTTTATTATTCTGTTGGAATATCCTGTCTGTGTGTTTTACACCGGACCTGGTTCCGTCTTTATTATTATTCTGTCGGAATATCCAGTCTGTGTGTTTTACACCGGACCTGGTTCCATTATTTATTATACTGTTCTTTATTATTCTGCCGGAATATCCTGTCTGTGCGTTTACGCCGGACCTGGTTCCATTATTTATTATTCTATCGGAATATCCTGTCTGTGCGTTTACGCCGGACCTGGTTCCATTATTTATTATTCTGTTGGAATAACCTATCTGTGCGGTCTATCGCATGCATGGTGATTTCTTTTGTTATTCCATTCTTTATTATACTCAGTTGGTTAAGTTTTGACTTCTATACTCCAAGAAATTTGTGGAATATCCTTGATAATTGCGGTTCATCTAGTATCTTTTCATGAAAATATTGTTCTAAGTATTCTTGAATTTTACTCCACAAAGCAATATCATGTTGACAATTTGGACGTTGTTAATTATTGGATAAATTAATTCTTGAACTTGTTTTATTGAATTCTTATATCATTGTCATCATCCTCATGTTTATAAAATGTTAAAAGTCATCTGTGGCCTGCAGTGCATAAATGGACTTGGTATGATTATGACCAGGGATTATTCGGTATAATCATGACCGTAATGTTACAAATGATGTGGTAAAAGTCCTCATTGGCCAGTAGTGCATTGAGGGACAGTTGTTGGCATGATCATGACCATTAATGAATACACGAATATCCTTGGCCGTAGTGCAGGGGTGATTCGATGATGTGGATTATTTTATTAAGCTGAGTCCCAGCGATAACAGTGTTGAAAAACCTCTTAAATCATAAAAGATAGTAGAATTTTTTTTCTACTTGACTCTTTTAATGGATTGCTTGTTCCGCTGCAGTTAAACTTGATGCCTATTATATTTTATCAGTTTAAGATTGTTGAAGACTAATAATAATTTATTCTGCATTATCTTAGTCATAATATTTCTTACTGGGCTAGTTGAGCTCACCCTTTCTTTCACTGTTCTCTTCAGGAAATGAGAACGTAGCTGGGGCAAGTCGAGGAACGGAGTGATGGTCTGAATGATAGTATTAGTTAGTAGTCCTCACTATTCTATGTAATAGTGTGTTAATAAATGTAATGAGGACTCTTTTTGAGTATGAATACTCTCTAGAAGATAATATTTGTATTCAAACTCACAGTTTATGTTTTGTCGTATTGTACACGACAGTTGTATTAGTAAGTTGTATTTGATTTCTGTACCATGTATCTGACGACCCAAGATGGGTGATGTATACCAAATTTTGGGGGCGTCACAGTTAGTATCAGAGCTTAGGGATATGATCCCTGGCTAAGATGTGAGAATAGAACTAGGAGGGGAGAGACGGGGAATTTCTTCGCTAGTATGACCTACCTAAGTTTATTTGGTATTTAATTGGTCGGTCAAAGTATATGGATAATATGTTATATGTTAATTAACTCTTGTTTTGTTGCAGTATTTGCAAATGGCATCCGAAAATATTGAGATAAACAATGAAGCACATGAGACCATTGAATCACCAACGATCAATGCTCAGGGTAATGTGCAACTAGAGGACAATAATCCTAATGAAAATAATAACACCGATGAAATGGTGAATGATGGGATGGTCAGAGACTTTATGCAATTCATGCAACAACAAAATAACTCTCGGACGGTCACCGCTAAGCAGTTCAAGGAGCAATTTATGCAACAACGGGCGAGAGCGGCTCCTAGCCAAAATAAAGGAGGAAACAATGACAATCTACGGTTGGTCACCGCTAAGCAATTCAAGGAGCTAGGGCCACTGGAGTTTTTGGGAAAGCCAGAACCACTTAAGGCAGAGACGTGGTTAAAGCAGATCACCAAGATATTTGATGTCTTGGGATGCTCTGAGGAGCAAAAGGTTTCCTTTGCCACCTTTATGTTGCGTGAAGAGGCAGATTACTGGTGATAATCTGTAAAACGTACCCAGCCTGACGCACTCAAGATGTTTTGGGAGAAGTTCCAAGAATTGTTCAATGACAAGTATTTTCCCGAAAGTATTCGTCACATGAAGGAGGTGGAATTTATCAAGTTAGAGCAAAACAACATGACCGTGTCGCAGTATGAAGCCAAGTTTGCCGAGTTGTCCCGATTTGCGTCCCACTTGGTGGATAATGAAGAGAGAATGACGCGGATATTTTTAAGAGGTTTGAAACCGGAGATACGTCAATATCTTATTTCTCATAAACTGTGTCTATATTCAGATGTTGTAAATATGGCTCAATTAGTAGAACGCGATAACGAGTCAACGCAACCAAAAGAGAGCAGCCGGAAAAATGATAATACTGGTGATAACAGTCATCAAAGCGGTGACAATAAGCATGGAGGGAATCAACATGCCAGAAATGGTAACCACTTCAATGGTAATCATGGTCAAAACAATAAGAATGGACATTTCAAGAAGAGAAAATTCAACAATGATGGAAAGATGTCAGCACCAGCACCCGTTGTTAAGGAAGGAGAACGACCACCTATCATATGCTTCAAATGCGGAGGGGAGGGACACATCAGTCCAAACTGCGCGATGCCATCCAAAGCATGCTATAATTGTGGAAGAGAAGGTCACTTAGCCCGATTTTGTCGTTCACCGAAGACAAGTTCAGATAGGATGGAGGCACCAAAGACCGTCCTAGAAAAGCCAAAGCCAGTAGTTTAAGAGAGAGCGTTTTTTTCGTGACGAGGAACCTGAATAAAATTATCACGGGTATGTTAGTCATAAACTCTTGCGAAGTCTATACCGTGTTAGATACCGGTTCTACTCACTCTTTTATTTCACCTAGTTGTGTTCAATGTTTGAACTTGACTCCGGAGAAGTTAGACTTTGATTTATCTGTTGAAACTCCGTTGGGAGAAACCTTTGTTACCTCCACTATTTATAAATCTTGTTCAAATCAACACTTTCACGTTACCTGTTGATCTTATCTCTTTGAAAATACTTGCATTGATGTGATTTTTGGAAACAATTGGTTAACTGCTCATCATGCTTTTTGTAAGGTTGTTAGCTTTCATATTCCTAACCAACCTATTATGCGAATTTAAGTAACCAAATCACTAAAGTCAATCATTATCATATCAAGCCATAAGTAAAAATCCTCGTTCCTTTCGTTGTTGACTTCCTGGTGTGGAATGCACCGAAGCTAGACTTTCCGTAGGAGACGTTGTAAATGACGATGACAAGTTGATAGGTATCAATGTGACGTGTTATCCAAGTCTTGGATGAGGGTCACAGTTTTGAACGATATTTCTATTGTTAATAAATTTCTTGACGTATTCTTGAAGACTTCTTAGCCTACCCTAGAGCGTAAAATTGAATTTTGTATTGACCCCAGTACAAAACCCATTTCTTAAACCCTCAAATATTTCTTCAACTAAAACGAACGTAACATGCGCCAAAGACGTTGGCTCGAGTTGTTGAAGATTACAACCGTACCATTCAATATCATTGTGGAAGAACGAACGTGGTAGCTGACGTGTTGAGTAGAAGATCGTATGTGTTTACGAGGGCGATGTTGTTAAAACAAAGACTCATTTCGTATAACTTACAAATGACGAAGATAGAGTTAAAAACTCGAGGGACCCATATGAAGATAACGAATATACGAGTAAAATCGACTTTAATCGATAACGTTAAAGCCGTTCAAGCTACACACCCGAAGCTGATGAATGTAAGAAGGTTCAAGAGGGCGTTATTCTAGAAGCAAGAATTGACAAAGGGAGGAAATCTCAACCCTCGATGTAATTGACCCATTTAAAATCCTCGATCGAGTAGGAATTGTGGCTTATAGACTCGTTTTACCGCCAAACATGTCGTGTGTTCATAACGTTTTTTTTTCACGTATCGATGTTACGTAAATATGTGGACGGCCCGAACAACATTATTAATTTAGAACCGGACGAGATAGCGGATGATTTAATGTTTGAGGAGATACGTGTTAAAATCTTGGATAAGAAGGATCATATTCGACGCCCAAAGGTTATACCTCAAGAGTTAGAATTTGAAGTGAAGTCAATGTATCCTCACCTGTTCGGCATACCAGGTATATACGTAAATTTCGAGGGCGAAATTCCATAAGGAGGGGAGAGTGTGAGACCCCAGATTTTATGAATAAATATTTAATTTTCTCAAAATAATTATGGTGTGGATTTGATATAATATTATAGTTGTGGGTATTATTTATAAATTTTGCAAAGTAAGCAAGTTGTTTTAAAATATTCATTTGGTCGGGGAATATTCTTTTTGTCGGGGAATATTCGTACGACGGCACAATCATTGGTGGATCCCACAACAGAAGTATAGTCGTAGTTAGAAAACGACACAATTATCTTTCTATAAAAATAACGGCTGAGGTGTTACCGTTAAAATCGTTAAAACTGTTGAACTACCCGGTAGTAAAAGTACAGTAATACGCGTGGTTGCATAGTAGCACACGGTATTGATTATTGATGCTTACGTGAGAAGTCACTCAGCTATACTCAATTATTATTACAGTAATTGCTGCATCATATCTCTTAAATTATTGTCATAGTATCATCTGTATAATATGTTATATTATTAAATCAATAATTGAGACGTTGTGGTAAGTTTGGTTATTTTTATGGGGGGCCATATGTCATCATCTAAGAGTCTCTTCGTCAATAGTAATTACCGTCGTCAATAGTATTTACCTTGGTCAATAGTAATTACCTTCATCAATAGTATTTACCTTGGTCAATAGTATTTACCTTGGTCAATAGTAATTACCTTCGTCAATAGTATTTACCTTGGTCAATAGTAATTACTTTCGTCAATAGTAGTTGTCCCTTCAATATTACCAAGAGTCATTTGACCCTTCGTTAAGACCAAGAGTCATTTGACCCTTCGTTAAGACCAAGAGCCACCCTCAGTTTTTCTATAAATAGAGGCCTAGGGCTTCATTATTTTTCACGAATTCATTTAAGCTATAGAGAGAGAAAGTATAGAGAGAATAAGAGAGAGAGAATAAAAGTATTCTGCTACTTCACTTTTCTAATATCCAGTTCTTTTAAGGTAGGGAATATTATTTCTTTTATATTCATGAAGAGAACTTCTGTTATTCCATTCTTTATTATTCTGTCGGAATAACCAGTATACGCGGTCTACCCTATACTTGGTGATATTCTTTTATTATTCTGTTGGAATATCCTGTCTGTGTGTTTTACACCGGACCTGGTTCCGTCTTTATTATTATTCTGTCGGAATATCCTGTCTGTGTGTTTTACACCGGACCTGGTTCCATTATTTATTGTACTGTTCTTTATTATTCTGTCGGAATATCCTGTCTGTGCGTTTACGCCGGACCTGGTTCCATTATTTATTATTCTATCGGAATATCCTGTCTGTGCGTTTACGCCGGACCTGGTTCCATTATTTATTATTCTGTTGGAATAACCTATCTGTGCGGTCTATCGCATGCATGGTGATTTCTTTTGTTATTCCATTCTTTATTATACTCAGTTGGTTAAGTTTTGACTTCTATACTCCAAGAAATTTGTGGAATATCCTTGATAATTGCGGTTCATCTAGTATCTTTTCATGAAAATATTGTTCTAAGTATTCTTGAATTTTACTCCACAAAGCAATATCATGTTGACAATTTGGACGTTGTTAATTATTGGATAAATTAATTCTTGAACTTGTTTTATTGAATTCTTATATCATTGTCATCATCCTCATGTTTATAAAATGTTGAAAGTCATCTGTGGCCTGTAGTGCATAGATGGACTTGGTATGATTATGACCAGGGATTATTCGGTATAATCATGACCGTAATGTTACAAATGATGTGGTAAAAGTCCTCATTGGCCAGTAGTGCATTGAGGGACAGTTGTTGGCATGATCATGACCATTAATGAATACACGAATATCCTTGGCCGTAGTGCAGGGGTGATTCGATGATGTGAATTATTTTATTAAGCTGAGTCCCAGCGATAACAGTGTTGAAAAACCTCTTAAATCATAAAAGATAGTAGAGTTTATTTTCTATTTGACTCTTTTAATGGATTGCTTGTTCCGCTGTAGTTAAACTTGATGTCTATTATATTTTATCAGTTTAACATTGTTGAAGACTAATGATAATTTATTCTGCATTATCTTAGTTATAATATTTCTTACTAGGCTAGTTGAGCTCACCCTTTCTTTCACTGTTCTCTTCAGGAAATGAGAACGTAGCTGGGGCAAGTCGGGGAACGGAGTGATGGTCCGAATGATAGTATTAGTTAGTAGTCCTCACTATTCTATGTAATAGTGTGTTAATAAATGTAATGAGGACTCCTTTTGAGTATAAATACTCTCTAGAAGATAATATTTGTATTCAAACTCACAGTTTATATTTTGTCGTATTGTACACGACAGTTGTATTAGTAAGTTGTATTTGATTTCTGTACCATGTATCTGACGACCCAAGATGGGTGATGTATACCAAATTTTGGGGGCGTCATAGAAAGCCTCCTCTTTCTTGGGAACGGCCTGGTTGCCAGTACTGTGATTCTGTAATATTATTTGTGTATAATTAATTATTGATTTATATGATGAGGAAAATATTAATTTTATGTGGATATAGATGGAGAAAATTTTTAATGTGACAATTGTTGAAAATTAATATTTTATCTTTTTTTGATAAAATAATTCATTTAAATATATTATTTTAATAATATATTGATGGTGATATTTTTATAATGAATGTGGGATATATGAGTATATGAGAAGGAAGAGTATTTTTGTGGCATTAAATAATTAACACATGTTTTGTGTGTTGGTGGACACAATTCTTGACCGAAAATTTATTATTGACTGTAAAATTGCCCGTTTATGGATTTCGGTCAATTTTTGTTTGGAATTTGGAAAAACTTTCTTCTGCAAAGTAGTAGAGAATTGAATTTTCTATAAAAACTCGCGAGATTTGAATTTTCTGATAAAAAGGCTATTTATTATGAATTATTGAAGTTCTGAAGTTCCGAAATAATTGATTTTTGGAAGTTTTATTTATTATTTTGAAGAAAAACTTTTTTTGGCATTTAAGTGGGCTAACATGTGATATAAATGGGCTGAGATCAGATGTCTAGAGGTGGGCTAAGGAAAATTTGATAAATATAATAATATTATATTAAATTTTCTGCTTTGGTGTTCTAAGCATTTTCCTATAAATAGGGTGCTTAGGTTAGAATTGAAAAATATACCAGAAACACAAGTTTCTCTCTATTTCTCTCTCTATATCGAGCGTATTCTTGTGAGTATTTGATATTTTGAGTGTTGCTATACGGTGCAAGTTTCCTTCAGCACTATATCTAGTATTCTAGTCAGAAGTACCGTCTTTCCGAGGTAAGGGATGTTATTTCTTCTTAAATGATATTAGTTTCTTCAATATCATTATGCCGAAGTATTGATCTGAACTTTTTATCAAATTTAGAACTTTTCATGTCGGAGTTATTATTCACGAGTTACTATTCACGAGTTACTATTCACCGAAAAATAAAATTTTTTTTTTGTCCAAAATATCTATTATGGATACTAGCTTTGATTGTATCCATGTTTTGATCATTCTTGAATTTTACTTCACTATAATTGTTTATGAGGTATTTTTGGACAGGGATAAACTGTAATACGAATCCCTAATATTTGTTCTTTTGCTTCACTTGATTCGTTTTCTTTAAAATATTTTTCATCATCCTCAGTCCTAAATGATGATATAATTGAATATCTTTGGCCTGTAGTACAAAGATTAATGATTTTTGATGAATATCTTTGGCCCGTAGTGCAAAGATGAACAGGTCTTGAGATGAACATGACCAACTGATGAATATCTTTTGCTTGTAGTGCAAAGATGAATATTGATTGATGTTACAGGGATAAAATATTGATGATAGACTTTTAAATTCATAGATAATAGTAGATTTCATTATCTACGTAACTCTTCTATGAATTATTATTTTCCGCTGCGAATATTGATTTAATACTTGTTGTCTATTGTATTCTATTATATTTTTTCCCTGTTGAAGACTAACGATAATTTGTTCTATGTTATCTTAGTCATAATGTTCTTTACTGGGCTAGTTGAGCTCACCCTTTTCCTTTTTGTTCTATTTTTCTCAGGAGGCGAGAATGTAGCGAGTACTAGTCGGGATATGGAATGATGGTTCTAGAAATTATTTTAGTAGTCCTCACCATTTTTGTGAAATAATGTATCAATAAGAGTAATGATGACTTATTTGAGTGTGGATATTGTCTAGATGACAATATTTATATTTACACTCACAGTTTTTATGTTGTATTAATAAAGTTGTAGTTGTTTCTGTACCATGTTATTGACGACTCAGAATGGGTGTTGTATACCTGTTTTGGGGGCGTCACAGTTGGTATCAGAGCTTAGGGATATGATCTCTGGCGAAAATCGGGAAATAGAACTAGGAGGGGAGAGGCGAGTAAATCCTTCGCTAGTGTGTCCTACCTAAGCTTATTTGTTGGTCGGTCATAATATTGGGATATTATGTGATATGTTAATTTGTTAAATTAACCTTTGTTTTATGGCAATATTTGAGAATGTCGACTGAGAATGTTAACAGTGGAGTAAATGAGACGGTGGAGAAGCATATACTCACCAACGAGGAGAACGTGCAACAGGCTGGCAATGTTCCTCCTGTGAACAACACCATTGAGCAGACGATGAACGATGAGATGTTTAGAAGTTTTTTGCGGTTCATGCAAAACCAGACGAAGGAGATTCCTGTTCAAAATATAGGAAGAAACAATGGCAACGCACAGCTGGTCACAGCCAAGCAGTTCAAAGAGTTGGGACCATCAGAATTCTGGAGAAAGCCGGATCCGATTAAGGCGGAGACATGGGTCAAGCAAATTACCAAGATATTTGATGTCTTGGAATGCACGGAGGAACAGAAGGTTCCATTCGCCACCTTTATGTTCCGTGGCGAGGCAGACTACTGGTGGGAATCTGTGAAGCATACCCATCCAGCCGCACTCAGCATGTCTTGGGAGACATTTCGAAAACTATTCAATGACAAGTACTTTCCTGAAAGTATTCGTCATATGAAGGAGGTAGAGTTTATTAGACTGGAGCAGAATAACATGACGGTGTCCCAGTACGAGGCGAAGTTTGCAGAGTTGTCCAGGTTTGCACCTCATTTGGTGGAGAATGAGGAACGTATGACGCGGATGTTTCTGAGAGGATTGAAACCCGACATACGTCAATATCTCATTTCTCATAAATTTTCTCTCTATTCAGATGTTGTCAACAGGGCTCAATTAGTAGAGCGAGATAACGAGTACGGTCAACCGAGGGACCACAACCAGGATCATATCGGTGACAACAGTCATCAGAACAATGATAACCAGCGGAGAAAGAAAAATACAGACAAGAACGGCAACCACTCTGGTGGTAATCGTGGCTATGAGAATAGAAGAAGCGAGTCGGGAGGAGATTTTAAAAAGAAGAGATTCAACAATGACAATACGAAGATGTCAGCACCAGCATCAATTGGTTCCAAGGGAGGAGAACGACCACCGGTCATATGCTATAAATGTGGAAAAGAGGGACATATCAGCCCAAACTGTCCACAAAAGTTTAAGGTATGCTATAATTATGGAAAGGAAGGACATATCGCTCGAGATTGTATGGTAGCGAAACCAAGTTCAGCGGGGACGATGACTCAAAAGGCTGCCCCAGAAAAGTCAAAGTCAACAGTTCTTGGAAGAGCGTTTGTCGTGACTGGTCAACATGCGAGGAACCCAAACGAGGTGATCATGGGTAAGCTAATCATAAATTCATGTGAAGTTTATACCTTACTAGATACCGGTGCTACCCATTCATTTATTTCTCCTGCTTGTGCTCAACGTTTAAACTTGACTCCGGAGAAATTAGACTTTGATTTATCTGTGGAGACTCCGTTAGGGAAAACTTTCATCACATCCACTGTTTATAAATCTTGTTTGATCCAAGTTGGCACCATCACCTTACCTGTTGACCTTATCTCTTTAAAGATACTTGCATTTGACGTGATTTTAGGAATTGATTGGTTAACTACTCATCATGCCAAAATTGATTATTTTCGTAAGGTGGTTAGTTTTCATATTCCTAATCAACCTGTTGTTCGAATTCAAGCAACAAAGCCATTAAAATCAATCACTGTCATATCAAGTCATAAAGCCATTCGTTTATTGAAAAACGGATGTCAAGCTTTCTTAGCCCATGTTATGGATTTGAATAAAGACACGTCAAATTTGAATAATATTCCTGTTGTTAGTAACTTTCCTGACGTATTTCCTGAAGAACTTCCCGGTCTACCCCCAGAACGTGAAGTTGAATTCTTTATTGATCTTGAACCTGGTACAAAGCCCATTTCTAAAACCCCATATCGAATGGCTCCTATTGAACTTCAGGAGTTAAAAGTCCAACTACAAGAGTTGTTGGACATCGGTTTCATTCGTCCTAGTACATCTCCTTGGGGTGCTCCTGTTTTATTTGTAAAGAAGAAAGACGGGAGTATGCGACTTTGTATCGATTACCGGGAATTAAACCATGTCACCATCAAGAATAGGTATTCGCTACCTCGTATTGATGACCTGTTTGACCAGTTACAAGGAGCACAATTTTTTTTAAAAATTGATCTTCGTTCTGGATATCATCAGCTGAAGGTTAAAACTGAGGATATTCCGAAGACTGCCTTTAGAACTCGGTACGGACATTATGAATTCTTAGTCATGTCTTTTGGATTGACTAATGCTCCTGCGGCTTTCATGGATATGATGAACCGAGTATTCAAGGATTATTTGGATCAGTTCGTTGTTGTCTTTATTGATGACATTCTCATATATTCCAAAAGCCGTGAAGATCATGAGCACCATTTGAAGCTGGTACTCCAAAGGCTACGTGAAAACAAGCTATATGCTAAATTGAGGAATTGCGAGTTCTGGCTTGAGGAAGTAGCATTCCTAGGACACGTGGTGTCAAAACAGGGAGTATCTGTGGACCCGGCGAAGATTGAAGCAATACAAAGCTGGGAGCAACCGAAGACGGTGACCGATGTACGTAGCTTTCTGGGTTTAGCTGGTTATTATCGAAGATTCGTAGAAGGATTTTCTCGAATCGCTACCCCGTTAACTCAGCTGACTCGGAAGGATATCAAATTCGTATGGAGCGAAGAATGCGAGAAGAGTTTCCAAGAGCTTAAGAGGAGACTCATTTTGGCACCTGTTCTGACAATACCATCTGGTTCGGATGGATTTGTTATCTACAACGATGCTTCAGGCAAAGGGTTAGGATGTGTTCTCATACAACGTGGGAAAGTCATAGCCTATGCCTCGCGACAACTTAAAGAATATGAGAGGAATTATCCTACTCATGATCTAGAGTTGGCAGCAGTCGTTTTCGCTCTAAAGATCTAGAGGCACTATCTATATGGGGAGAAAGTGGAGATATATTCAGACCATAAAAGCCTCAAATATTTCTTCACTCAAAAAGAACTCAACATGCGGCAACGACGTTGGCTCGAGCTGTTGAAAGATTACGACCACACTATTCAATACCATCCTGGAAAAGCAAACGTGGTAGCTGACGCGTTGAGTAGAAGATCATATGCAGGAACGAGTGCGATGATGTCAAGTATACGCGTAGAACCAACTTTAATCGATAAAGTTAAAGTTGCTTAAGCTACAGACCCGGAGCTGATGCGTATGAAGAAGAAAGTGCAAGAAGGTGCTATTCCAGAAGCAAGAATCGATGAAGAAGGAATACTTCGAGTCCACTCCAGACTTTGTGTTCCAAACGATTCTGATTTGAAGTACAAGATCATGATGGAGGCACACAATACACCATTTGCAATCCATCCTGGAAGTACTAATATGTATCGTGATCTTCGACATACATTTTGGTGGAACAATATGAAGAGAGAGATTGCAAAGTTTATCTCGAGGTGTTTAACTTGTCAACGTGTAAAGGCGGAGCATCAAGTACCAAAGGGTCCATTGCAACCACTTGAGATTCCGAAATGGAAGTGGGAACACATTACCATGGATTTCGTTACGGGTCTTCCCACGGTTTCTCAAGGCATAAATGCTATTTGGGTTATAGTTGATAGATTAACCAAGTCTGCTCATTTCTTGCCGATACGGGAGACTTATTCCCTTGAACGTCTTGCTAGTATGTACGTGAATGAGATTGTAAGGTTGCATGGCATGCCAGTATCCATAGTTTCGGATCGTGACCCAAGATTCACTTCAAGATTTTGGGTTAGCTTGCAAAAAGCTATGGGCACGGATTTACGGTTCAGTTCGGCATACCATCCTCAAACGGACGGGCAATCAGAGAGGACTATTCAAACTCTTGATGATCTATTAAGACTTTGTGTCCTAGATTTCAAAGGAAGTTGGGATAAGTACCTACCATTGGTGGAATTCTCCTACAACAACAGTTATCAGGCAAGTATAGGTGTGGCTCCCTTTGAAGCATTGTATGGACGAAAGTGTCGCTCTTCAGTATGTTGGGATGAGGTGGGAGAAGCAACGTTGTTGGGACCAGAGTTAGTACGAATGACTACAGAGAAGATCCAAACGATTCGACAACGTATACAAACGGCACAGGATCGACAAAAGAGTTATGCGGATCTTCATCGAAAGGACGTGGAATTTGACATTGGGGATCATGTATTATTACGTGTAGCTCCATGGAAAGGAGTTACAAGATTTGGGAAGAGAGAAAAGCTCAACCCACGATTTATTGGTCCATTTCAGATTCTTGACCGAGTAGGAAATGTGGCCTATAGACTCGCGTTACCTCCAAGTATGTCTCGTGTTCATAATGTTTTTCATATATCTGTGCTTCGTAAATATGTGAAAGACCCGAACAAAGTTATTGAGTTAGAACCGAACGAGATAGCCGAAGACTTAACGTACGAGAAGGTACCTGTCAAGATCTTGGATAGGAAGGAGCATGTCCTACGCACGAAGGTCATACCACAAGTTAAAGTTTTGTGGAGAAACCATGCTATTGAGGAAATGACCTGGGAGTTGGAAACGGAAATAAAAGCGAGGTATCCTCATCAAAATATCATTTCAAATTTTTCCAGAATTTTCTGAAGGACGGAAGAAGTACGAACTGAAAAGCATAATAACCCTTAAAATCTCTTACCTCAAAATAACGGTACTTCTGACTGGAATATCGGATGAAAATCCGAAAGAAACTTGCACTGAAAAGTAACCCTCAAAGTATCTAAATACTCACACAAATATGCCTGATAATCTAGAGAGAAAGAAAACTTGTTTCTGGTGTGATTTTCAATTCTAACATAAGCACCTATTTATAGGAAAATGCTAGAACGCCAAAGGAGACTAAAATAATAAAATATAATTATTTATTTCCTCCTTCCACGTACCAACCAAGTCCAGCCATCAAGCATGCCAAATCTAAAAATTTTTGGCAGCCCACATGTGTTCAACAACCAAAGTGGGTCCCACCCATAAATTAATAAAAATTATTTTATTTTCCGAAACTTCAATAATTCATAGAAAATAGTCCGATTATCAGAAAAATACGAATTTTATGTCCATTCTGACTGAAATCGAATTCTCTACAACTTTGTAACTTTGAGTTTTTTCAAATTCCAGACCAAAAATATCCGAAATCCACAAACGGATGATTTTAAACACCATTTCAACACCTTTTAAAATTCATAACAAATCATGCGTTAATTTTTAACGGTTCAAAATTTGTGAACATATACTCAACTTATATATGTATAACATATCCAAAAATCAAAACGATCCAACGGTCAGATTAAAAATTATAACTCAGGCAATAGAGCTTTAAGAACATCGATTTGATCTATTAATACCTCAAATCCGACAAAATACTAAAAAAATACCTCAACATTAATTCCTTCATTTATAACCACATAAATAAATCCATCATTTATATCCATATCAAATAAATATTTCCTTATCATATAAATTAATAATTAATTATTCACAAATAATATTACAGAATCACAATAATGACAACCATGCAGTTCCTGGGAAAGAGTGGGCTTTCCGATAAGAATTTCTCCTTACTGGCGCGTAATTAGGTGACCAAACCTCTCCTTGATAGAACTTTCTAGATATTGCCAATAATGCTATCTAATAATATTATTCAAATAATATGAATTATTGATCTGATAATGGAGATACTGTGCAGTGACAATTATTGAACAACAATACTTTAAAATATCAACGCAGCAATTATTGAATCAATAAAATAAAATATTGAACAGTAATTACTGTGACAATTATTCAGTAGTGCCTTCTTACGTAAGAATCAATAATTTCAAAAATACTGTGCAATACCGTGTGCTACTGTGCAATAACGCGTATTACTGTATTTTAACCACCGGGTATTCCAACAGTGTTAACGGTAGTAACTACGCCGTTAATTATAAAAACTCAATTTTTGTCGTTATCTTCATCCGACCATTTTCCGTTATGGGGTCCACAAATAGCTGCGCCGTCGTTCGAATATTCCCCGACAGAAAGAATATTCCACGACCAAACGAATATTCCCCGACAACAATGATTATTTTATAACCACTTGCTTATTTTGAAAAATTTTCACATTTCACCCATAACTTTAAACTTTTATCAATTTAACCATTTACTGAATAGTAATTATAAGAAAAATTGAATAATTTTATTTCATAAAATTCGGGGTCTTACATTCTCCGTAGGAGACGCCATATTCGTGCGGTAGTAAACTGATAGGTGTCATTATGACGTGCTATCCAAGATTGGGATATGAGTCACAGTTGAGAGCAACCTAAGTCAGTAATCGAAATACGTAGCTTTCTATGCTTAGCTGGTCCATTAACGCAGCTGACTCGTAGAGATACAAAATTCGAATGGAGCAAGGAATGTGGGAAGAGCTTCGAAAAACTCAATAGGAGACTCATTTTGGCACATGTTCTGACCATACCATCTTGGAAAAGCGAACGTGGTAGCTGACGTGTTGAATAAAAGATCGTATACGAGTACGAATGCGATATTATCAAAGACCCATTTCATATAACTTACAAATGATAGATATAGAGTTAAAGACTCTAGGGACTCACGTGATGATATACAAGTAGAACCGACTTTAATCGGTAAAGTTAAAAACGTTTAAGCTACATACCGGAGCTGATGAATATGAAGAAGGAGGTACAAGAAGTTGTTATTCCAAAAGCGAGAATTGGCGAGGTGAGGAAAGCTCAAACCTTTGATTTATTAGTCCATTTGAAATTCTAGATTGAATAGGAACTGTGGCCTATAGACTCGTTTTATCGCCAAGTATGACGCGTGTTCATAACGTTTTTTATGTATCGATGTTACGTAAATATGTGGACGACCCGAACCATGTTATTGAGTTAGAACCGAATGAGATAGCCAAAGACTTAACGTATGAAGAGGTACCTGTCAAGATTTTGGATAGGAAGGAGCACGTCCTACGCACGAAGGTCATACCACAAGTTAAAGTTTTATGGAGAAACCATGCTATTGAGGAAATGACCTGGGAGTTAGAAACGGAAATGAAAGCGAGGTATCCTCATCTTTTCGAAACACCAGGTACGTACGTCAATTTTGAGGACGAAATTTCATAAGGAGAGGAGGTTGTAAGACCCCAAATTATTAATAAATGAAATTTAATTTCTTCTATTTATCATTTTGAAATAGTAAGGGTTGATTTGATTAATATGGTTAGTTATGGGTAAAATGCGCAAATATTTCAAATAAGCAAGTGGTTAAAATACTCATTGTTGTCGGAGAATATTCGTTTGGTCGTAGAATATTCTTGCTGTCGGGGAATATTCGTACGACGGCGCAACATTGTGTGGGCCCCATAACGGAAAGCAATTGGATGAAGAAAATGACAAGTATAAGTTATTTATAAATAACGGCGCAGTTGTTACCGTTAATACTGTTGGAATACCCGGTGGTTAAAACACAGTAATACGTGTTGTTGAACAGTAGCACACGGTATTGCACCAATTATTGATTCTTACGTAGGAAGGCACTACTCAATAATTGTTACAGTAATTACTATTCAGTATATTATTTTATTGATTCAATAATTGTTGCGTTGATTTTTTATATTACTGTTATTTCAATAATTGTCACTACACAGTATTTTTCATTATCGGAGCAATAATTCATATTATCTGAATAATATTATTAGATAACATTATTGGCAATGTCTAGAAAGTTCTGTCTAAGGAGAGGTTTGGTCACCTAATTACGCGCCAGTAAGGAGAAATCTTTATTGGAAAATCCCCTCTTTCCTGGGAACGGCCTGGTTGCCAGTACTGTAATTCTGTAATATTATTTGTTAATAATTAATTATTGATTTATATGATGACGAAAATATTGATTTTATGTGGATATTATCTTCTAGAGAGTATTCATACTTAAAAGGAGTCCTCATTACATTTATTAACACACCATTACATAGAATAGTGAGGACTACTAACTAATACTATCATTCGGACCATCACTCCGTTCCCCGACTTGCCCCAGCTACGTTCTCATTTCCTGAAGAGAACAGTGAAAGAAAGGATGAGCTCAACTAGCTCAGTAAGAAATATTATGACTAAGATAATGCAGAATAAATTATCATTAGCCTTCAACAATGTTAAACTGATAAAATATAATAGACATCAAGTTTAACTGCAGCGGAACAAACAATCCATTAAAAGAGTCAAGTAGAAAATAAACCCTACTATCTTTTATGATTTAAAAGATTTTTCAACACTGTGATCGCTGGGACTCAGCTTAATAAAATAATCCACATCATCGAATCACCCTTGCACTACGGCCAAGGATATTCGTGTATTCATTAATGGTCATGATCATGCCAACAACTGTCCATCAATGCACTACGGGCCAATGAGGACTTTTACCACATCATTTGTAACATTACGGTCATGATTATACCGAATAATCCCTGGTCATAATCATACCAAGTCCATCTATGCACTACATGCCACAGATGACTTTCAACATTTTATAAACATGAGGATGATGACAATGATATAAGAATTCAATAAAACAAGTTCAAGAATTAATTTATCCAAGAATTAACGTCCAAATTGTCAACATGATACTGCATTGTGGAGTAAAATTCAAGAATACTTAGAAGAATATTTTCATGAAAAGATACTGGATGAACCGCAAATATCAAGGATATTCCACTAATTTCATGGAGTATAGAAGTCAAAACTTAACCAACCGAGTACAATAAAGAATGAAATAACAAAAGAAATCACCATGCATGCGATAGACCGCACAGACAGGTTATTCCAACAGAATAATAAATAATAGAACCAGGTCCGGCGTAAACGCACAGACAGGATATTCCGACAGAATAATAAATAATGGAACCAGGTCCGGCGTAAACGCACAGACAGGATATTTCGACAGAATAATAAATAATGGAACCAGGTCCGGTGTAAAACACACAGACAGGATGTTCCAACAGAATAATAACAAGACGGAACCAGGTCCGCTGTAAAACACACAGACAGGATGTTCCAACAGAATAATAATAAAAACGGAACCAGGTCTGGTGTAAAACACACAGACAGGATGTTCCAACAGAATAATAGAAGAATGTCACCAAGTATAGGGTAGACCACGTATACAGGTTATTCCAACAGAATAATAAGAAATGGAATAACAACAGTTCTCTTCATGAATAAGAAAGAATAACACCCCTTACCGTTTTAAAGACGAGCAGAAATAAGGAAGTAGTTAAGTAGCAGAATACTCTTCTTCTATCTCTCTATAGTTTCTCTCTATAGTTTCTCTCTCTAGAGTTCAGTGAATTCGTAAGAAATAATGAAGGAATGAGCTGCTATTTATAGAAAAATAGAATGCATAGTAACTAATCCATGAACGGTCCAGATTGATTACTTTAATCTGACGGTCCATATTTAAAGAAAAATCTTTTAAATAAAATATAATATATTCTATTTATAGAATAACTTTAATAAAGTATTATGTTTTATATAAAAAGATGTTTATGTTTTATTACGTTAATAATACGAATAAAACAAAACGTCATTATCGCTAAATAATTCATATTATTAACTGACAATAATTGAATCAAACTGAGTGACTTCTCACATAAGCATTAATAATCAATACCGTGTGCTACTATGCAACCACACGTATTACTGTACTTTTACTACCGAGTAGTTCAACAGTAACAATGGTAAAATTTCCGCCGTTATTTTTAATAAAATATTTTTGTCGTTTTCTCAATCCGACAATAATTCCGTTGTGGGGTCCACCAATGATTGTGTCGTTGTACGAATATTTCCTGTTAAAACGAATATTCTCCGACCAATTAAATATTATATAACAACTTGCGTACTTTGCAAAATTTATAAATATTACCCACAACCATAACATTATATCAAATTAACTCCATAATATTCAAAAATGATATTTATAGAAAATTCATCTTTATTTATAAAAGTTGGGGTCTTACAGTTACTATTTATGAGTTACTATTCATGAGTTATTATTCACGAGTTACTATTCATGAGTTACTATTCACGAGTTACTATTCACGAGTACTATTCACGAAGCATGATGATGTTTTTTTTTGTGAAATTTCTATCTTTTGGCGTCGGAGTTACTATTCACGTATACGGCACTATTCACGTATACGACACTATTCACAAATACGACACTATTCACAGAAAAATTAAATTTCTTTTCTGTGTCCAAGATCGTCTGTTATGATTCTTATCTTTGATTGGATCTATGTTTTGATCATTCTTGAATTTTACTCCACTCTGGTTATTTATGAAGTATTTTTGAAATTGAATTGTTTAAAGTACGAATCCTTAATATTTATTCTTTTGTTTCACTGGATTCGTTTTCTTTAAAATATTTTTCATCATCCTCAGTCCTAAATGATGATATAATTGAATATCTTTGGCCTGTAGTGCAAAGATGAATGATTTCTGATGAATATCTTTGGCCCGTAGTGCAAAGATGAACAGGTGTTTAGATGAACATGACCAACTGATGAATATCTTTGGCCTGTAGTGCAAAGATGAATATTTGATTCCAGATATTTATTGATTGATGTTACAGAGATAAAAGATAGACGATGAACTTTTAAATTCATATATAGAAGATAGTAGTTTGCATTTTCTACTTAACTCTTCTAATGAATTATTATTTCCGCTGCGAATATTGATTTAAAACTTGTTGTCTATTGTATTCTATTAGATTTTTCTCTGTTGAAGACTAACGATAATTTGTTTTATATTATCTTAGTCATAATGTTCTTTACTGGGCTAGTTGAGCTCACTCTTTTCCTTGTTGTTCTATTTTTCTTCTCAGGAGGCGAGAATGTAGCGAGTACTAGTCGGGGTGTGGAATGATGGTTCTAGAAGTCGTTTTAGTAGTCCTCACCATTTTTGTAAAATAATGTATCAATAATTGTACTGAGGACTTATTTGAGTGTGGATATTGTCTAGATGACAATATTTGTAGTTAAACTCACAGTTTTTATGTTGTATTAATAAAGTTGTAGTTGTTTCTGTACCATGTATTTTGACGACTCAGAATGGGTGTTGTATACCTATTTTGGGGGCGTCACAAAATGCTCTTGATCCTCGCTATATATATATATATATATATATATATATATATATATATATATATATATATATATATATAGTAAGCAAACAAAATAAGTGGGATAAGTTGGTAACAAAGTCAAATCTTTAGAGAATTCTTTTAATTTCCAAGTAAAACAAGAAAAGAAAAAAAAAGAGAAAGAGAAGATAAGGATTCGGCTGAGCTAAGGTATAAGGAAGACCAAGATATTTTGTGGGAAAATTTTTAACTGTGGTCTATAAATACCACACCTTTTTCCTTTTCATCCAACACAAATAAAAACCACAGGAAAAGATACATCGAGGCTGCCTAAAAGTGGATCCGCCCCTGCCTTGCCTGTGACAACCCCAAAATAGGTCAATTCTATCCAACCCATTATGAGTCGCCGAATACATGGTACAGAAAATAACTACAACTTTATTACAACAATTATCGTGCAAAATACAACAACACATATGATGTGAGTTTTGATACAAATATATACCAACTATGACTCACATCCCAACCTTGGATAGCACGTCACAATGGCACCGTACGTAAAGGTATAGTCAAAAACTGTTTTAGAAATTAGAATATTTGGGAAGTGCTCAAGGAAACCTTCGTACATAGGAGGCCATGCATTTAGGTTATGATAGATATCATATGGCCACATAATTATCCTTGGTTGACCTAATAGACCCCAAACAAAAACGAGAAGATTACTATGATATTCTTTTCAATTGTGAGTCTTCTCTTGACATATCATTATCTCCACTGTCTCTAATTGAGAGTTATACTTCAACCAAACACCAAGATTATATAGGTAGTGCTCGTAGATATACTCAGCAAGTGGATGAGCACAACCCTGTCTTATGATGACACGAGGTTGTATGTCATTAGACATCTTGTATGATAGTGGCAAAACACCCTTCCAACGTTGGGTCCGCCTCACCCCATTTTATTCACCAAATATAACTACTAAATAATAACCACCGTTCTATTCCCCTGTTACCCCTGCTCGACCCAGCTACACTCTTATTACCTGAAAGGAATTGTAAAGTAAAAGGGTGAGCACAACTAGCTCAGTAAAGAATATCATGACTAAAGATAATTAAATTATCAATAGCCTTCATCAATAATAAATAAGAGATTTAGAACATATAGTAGATGATAAAAAATTTTAACCATAGTTGCAGCGGAACGAGCAATCCATTAGAAGAGTCAAATAGACCATAAAGTCTATTATCTTCTCCACATTAAAAGTTCACCAACAATGTTTTATCCCTGTATCATTAATCAACAGTTCTTTTCCACAATTATATGAATAAATAATAATTGTAATTATAAATTTCCTCTTCGTATACAGGACGAAGATAATTTTCATCACAGGTATTTACCTGAAACATCAAAGATCATGGTTATACCAAATCACAGTTCCTGTTTATAATCATACTAACAATTCATCTTTGCACTACGGGCCAAAGATATTCGTCAACAGTTCATCTATGCACTACTGGCCAAAGATATTCAACAACATGTCATCTTTGCACTACGGGCCAAAGATATTCATCAACAATTCATCTTTGCATTACAGGCCAAAGATATTCCTCAACAGTTCATATTTGCACTACATGCCAAATATATTCATCAACAGTTCATATTTACACTACAGGCCAAATATATTAATATCTCAAAGAAATATATAATCATTTCAGAATTTATATAAACAATAATTATAACCATGTTGATCATTTCACCTTTGCACTTAAGCTAAAGATATTCAATTATAAATTCAATGGTTATGATCATACATGTCAACAATTCAGCTTTGCACTACTGGCCAAAGAGAACCCATAGTCATGATCATACCAATAATCTATCCATCTTCGCACTCAAGTCAAAGAGAAATATCATCACTAAGGTTATAAAAATGTTATATATGATAATAAAAACAATATGATCAACAACTGCATTTATTTTCAAGAGCAACAATCATCAATCAAAGATAATTTGGTCAGAAAAAGAAACCAATTTTTGTCGTGAATAGTACCCGTGAATAGAAAATCGTGAATAGTAACTCGTGAATAGTAACTCATGAATAGTAACTCGTGAATAGTAACTCATGAATAGTAACTCGTGAATAGTACTCCGTATTCGTACATAGTACCTTATACGTAAATAATGTCATATACGTAAATAGTGCCATATACATGAATAGTGTCGTATACGTGAATAGTGCCGTATACGTGAATAGTAACCTCGACTCAAAAAGGTAGAAATTCTACAATAAGATCCATACTAATATGTCAGTATAATGATATTGAAAGAATAACATCATTATGAAGAATATAACATCCCTTAATATCCCTTACTATCCCTTACCTCAAAAGAGCAGCACTTCTGACTGGATATCGGATATGACGCTGAAGGAAACTTGCACTGATGAATAGCAACTCACCAAGTATCTAAATACTCAACAAATACACTCGATAATCTAGAGAGAAAAAGAGAGAAAACTTATGATCTCTGGTGTGATTTTCAATTCTAACTTAGCCCTCTATTTATAGGAAAATGTTAGCACGCCGAAGCAGACTTGACCTGTAACCTGATGGCTTTACCTGCTACTATTCTACCCACCAAAAATCAGCCATCTTCCTCAACAACTAAAAGTGGGGTCCACCCATTTCTAGAATTTTCTACCAAAATTATTTATAAACCTAATTTCCGAATCCGTCACCTCTAAAAATTCATAACAAATCATTTGTTCATTTTTAACGGTTCAAAATTTGTGAACATATACTCAACTTATATGTGTATAACATATCCAAAAATCCCAACGATCCAACGGTCAGATTAAAAATTATAACTCACACAATAAAGCTGTAAGAACACTGATTTGATCTTTTAATACCTCCAATCCGACAAAATACTGATAAAATACCTCAACATTAATTTCTTCATTTATAACCACATAAATAAATCCATCATTTATATCCACATCAAATAAACATTTCATTATCATATAAATCAATAATTAATTATTCACAAATAATATTACGGAATCACAATTATGATAACCAGGCCGTTCCCAGGAAAGAGGGGGCTTTCCGATAAGGATTTCTCCTTAATGGCAAGCAATTAGGTGACCAAACCTCTCCTTGACATAACTTTCTAGACATTGCCAATAATTCTATCTAATAATATTATTCAAATAATATGAATTATTGATCTGATAATGGAGATACTGTGCAGTGAAAATTATTGAAATAACAATAATATAAAATATCAACGCAGCAATTATTGAATCAATAAAATAAAATATTGAACAGTAATTACTGTAACAATTATTGAGTAGTGCCTTCTTATGTAAGAATCAATAATTAAAAAAATATTGTGCAATACCGTGTGCTACTGTGCAACTACGCGTATTACTGTATTTGAACCACTAGGTATTCCAACAGTGTTAACGGTAACAACTACGCCGTTATTTATAAAAACTCAAATTTGTCATTTTCTTCATCCGACAGTTATTTTGTTATGGGGGCTCACAAATAACTGTGCTGTCGTACGAATATTCCCCGACAGAAAGAATATTCCACGACCAAACGAATATTCCCCGACAACAATGATTATTTTATAACCACTTGTGTATTTTGAAAAAAATTCATATATCACCCTTAACTTTGACCTTTTATCAATTTAACCATTTACTAAATAGGAAAATTGAATACTTTTATTTCATAAAATTCGGGGTCTTACAATATCCCCTCTTTATAAAATTTCGTCCCCGAAATTTACGTACCTGGTATTTCAAGAGTTGAGAATACGTTGCTTTCATTTCAGATTCCATCTTTCATGTCCTCATGATTTCTCCATTACTCATCTCCTGTATTTCAGATATCATTCTAGAATACAGCTTCAAAATAAGGGTTAATTGAACAAATTAACATATCACATAATATCCCTATATTATGACTGACCAACAAATAAGCTTAGGTAGGACACACTAGCGAAGGATTTACTTATCTCTCCCCTCCTAGTTCTATTCTCCGATCTCCGACAGAGACCATATCCCTAAGCTCTGATACCAAATGTGACAACCCCAAAATAGGTCCATTCCATCCAACCCATTATGAGTCGCCAAATACATGGTACATAAAACAACTACAACTTTATTATAACAATTGTCGTGCAAAATACAACAACACATATGCTGTGAGTTTTGATACAAATATATACCAACTGTGACTCACATCCCAACCTTGGATAGCACGTCACAATGGCACCTTACATAAAGGTATAGTCAAAAACTGTTTTAGAAAATAGAATCTTTGGGAAGTGCTCAAGGAAACCTTCGTACATGGGAGACCATGCGTTTAGGTTATGATAGATATCATATGGCCACAGAATTATCCTTGGTTGAACCAATAGACCCCAAAGAAAAATGAGAAGATTACTATCATATTCTTTCCAATGGTGAGTCTTCTCTTGACATATCATTATCTCCACTGTCTCTAATTGAGAGTTATACTTCAACCAAACACTAAGATTATATAAGTAGTGCTCGTAGATATACTCAGCAAGTGGATGAGCACAACCCTGTCTTATGATGACACGAGGTTGTATGTCATTAGACATCTTGTATGATAGTGGCAAAACACCCTTCTAACATTGGGTTCGCCTCACCCCATTTTATTCATCAAATATAACTACTAAATAATGACCACCGTTCTATTCTCCTGTTACCCCTGCTCGACCCAGCTACACTCTTATAACCTGAAAGGAATTGTGAAGCAAAAGGGTGAGCACAACTAGCTTAGTAAAGAATATCATGACTAAAGATAATTAAATTATCAATAGCATTCATCAATAATAAATCAGAGATTTAGAACATATAGTAGATGATAAAAAATTTCAACCATAGTTGCAGCGATACGAGCAATCCATTGAAAGAGTCAAATAGACCATAAAGTCTATTATCTTCTCCACATTAAAAGTCCACCAACAATGTGTTATCTCTGTAACATTAATCAACAGTTCCTTTCCATAATTATATGAATAAATCATAATTGTAATTGTAAATTTCCTCTTCGCATCCAGGACGAAGATAATTTTCATCACATGTCTTTACCTGAAACATCAAAGATCATGGTTATACCAAATCACAGTTCCTGTTTATAATCATACTAACAATTCATCTTTGCACTACGGGCCAAAGATATTCGTCAATAGTTCATCTATGCACTACTGGCCAAAGATATTCAACAACATGTCATCTTTACACTACGGGCCAAAGATATTCATCAATAATTCCTCTTTGCACTACAGGCCAAAGATATTTCTCAACAGTTCATATTTGCACTACATGCCAAATATATTCATCAACAGTTCATATTTGCACTACAGGCCAAATATATTAATATCTCAAAAAAATATATAATCATTTTAGAATTTATATAAACATTAATTAAAACCATGTTGATTATTTCACCTTTACACTTAAGCTAAAGATATTCAATTATAAATTCAATGGTTATGATCATACCAGCCAACAATTCAACTTTGCACTACTGGCCAAAGAGAACCCATAGTCATGATCATACCAATAATCTACCCATCTTCACACTCAAGTCAAAGAGAAATATTATCACTAAGGTTATAAAAATGTTATATATGATAATAAAAATAATATGATCAACAACTGCATTTATTTTCAAGAGCAACAATCATAAATCAACGATAATTTGGTCAGAAAAAGAAACTAATTTTTGTCGTGAATAGTACCCGTAAATAGTAACTCGTGAATAGTAATTAATGAATTGTAACTCGTGAATAGTACTCCGTATTCGTACATAGTACCTTATATGTAAATAATGTCATATACGTAAATAGTGCCATATACATGAATAGTGCCGTATACGTGAATAGTAATCCCGACTCAAAAAGGTAGAAATTCCACAATAAGATCCATAATAATATGTCAGTATAATGATATTGAAAGAATAATATCATTATGAAGAATATAACATCCCTTAATATCCCTTACTATCCCTCATGAATAGTAACTCATGAATAGTAACTCGTGAATAGTACTCCGTATTCGTACATAGTACCTTATACGTAAATAATGTCATATACGTAAATAGTGCCATATACATGAATAGTGTCATGTACGTGAATAGTGCCGTATACGTGAATAGTAACCCCGACTCAAAAAGGTAGAAATTCCACAATAAGATCCATACTAATATGTCAGTATAATGATATTGAAAGAATAACGTCATTATGAAGAATATAACATCCCTTAATATCCCTTACTATCCCTCACCTCAAAAGAGCAGCACTTCTGACTGGATATCGGATATGACGCTGAAGGAAACTTGCACTGATGAATAGCAACTCACCAAGTATCTAAATACTCATAAAATACACTCGATAATCTAGAGAGAAAAAGAGAGAAAACTTATGAATTCTGGTGTGATTTTTAATTCTAACTTAGCCCTCTATTTATAGGAAAATATTAGCACGCCGAAGCAGACTTGACCTGTAACCTGATGGCTTTACCTGCTACTATTCTACCCACCAAAAATCAGCCATCTTCCCCAACAACTAAAAGTGGGGCCCACCCATTTCTAGAATTTTTCACCAAAATTATTTATAAACTTAATTTCCGAATTAGTCACCTCTAAAAATTCATAACAAATCATTTGTTCATTTTTAACGATTCAAAATTTGTGAACATATACTCAACTTATATGTGTATAACATATCCAAAAATCCCAACGATCCAACAGTTAGATTAAAAATTATAACTCACACAATAAAACTGTAAGAACACTGATTTGATATTTTAATACCTCCAATCCGATAAAATACCTCAACATTAATTCCTTCATTTATAACCAAATAAATAAATCCATCATTTAATCCACATCAAATAAATATTTCATTATCATATAAATCAATAATTAATTATTCACAAATAATATTACGGAATCACAATTATGATAACTAGGCCGTTCCCAGGAAATAGGGGGCTTTCCGATAAGGATTTTTCCTTACTGGCGCGCAATTAGGTGACCAAACTACTCCTTGACAGAACTTTCTAGACTTTGCCAATAATGCTATCTAATAATATTATTCAAATAATATGAATTATTGATCTGATAATGGAGATACTGTGCAGTGACAATTATTGAAACAACAATAATATAAAATATCAAAGCAGCAATTATTGAATCAATAAAATAAAATATTAAACAGTAATTACTGTAACAATTATTGAGTAGTGCCTTCTTACGTAAGAATCAATAATTAAAAAAAATACTGTGCAATACCGTGTGCTACTGTGCAATTACGCGTATTACTGTATTTTAACCACCAGGTATTCCAACAGTGTTAACGGTAACAACTACGCCGTTATTTATAAAAACTCAAATTTGTCATTTTCTTCATCCGACAGTTATTCTGTTATGGGGCCCACAAATAACTGCGCCGTCGTACTAATATTCCCCGACAGAAAGAATATTCCACGACCAAACGAATATTCCCCGACAATAATGAATATTTTATAACCACTTGCGTATTTTGAAAAAATTCACCCTTAACTTTAACCTTTTATCAATTTAACCATTTACTAAATAGAAAAATTGAATACTTTTATTTCATAAAATTCGGGGTCTTACATTGCCAAAGATTCCAGGGGGTTCATATGCCCCCCTCGACCCCCCTGGTTTCGCCTCTGAATTCAAACACGATCTCTAATAGAGTCTAAGTCGTTTGAACTTTTCGAACGAATATAATATGAATATCAATAAAAACTTATAATTTGAAAAAAATCGAGTAATTTACCGAACTTTAAAATTTATTCATATTTGAATAATTTATATTTCGAGTCAAGCCGGTACGAATCGAGCCCAAACTATTTGCTCATTTTGCAGCCTTACTTTTTTTACATAGTTTTTTTATATTTTCGCATGAAAAGTGTCGCTATAGATGTGTAGCGACGGTGAAAAACCATCGTTATAGAATCTATAGCGACACTTTTCATATGGAAATATAATTTTTAATGTGAATTTATTAGTTTCCATAAATTTAATTAGTAATAATCAAGTCGTGTTATATATTGAGAAAAATTTAAGCAAAACTATAAATACGAAACTTATTATTATATAAATAAGATTATTAAGAATTATAAAAGATCTCATTTATTACATATATGTGACGCTCCCAAAATAGGTATATATTGTAAGTCCCCAATTTTTTATAAATAAAATCGAATTTCCTCTATTTATTATTGTGAATAATAAGGTGTTAATTTTATATAATGCTTTGGTTGTGGGTGAAATGTGCAAATTTTGTAAAATAAGCAAGTGGTTATAAAATATTCATTGTTGTCGGGGAATATTCGTTTGGTCGTGGAATATTCTTGCTGTTGGGGAATATTCGTACAACGGCGCAGCCATTTGTGGGCCCCATAACGGAAAACGGTCGGATGAAGAAAACGACAAGTTTGAGTTTTTATAAATAACGGTGTAGTTGTTACCGTTAACACTGTTAGAATACCTGGTGGTTAAAATATAGTAATACGCGTGGTTGCACAATAGCACACGGTATTACACAATATTTTTGA
Source organism: Panax notoginseng (assembly GCA_016801055.1). Lineage (NCBI taxonomy): Eukaryota > Viridiplantae > Streptophyta > Magnoliopsida > Apiales > Araliaceae > Panax > Panax notoginseng. The sequence continues at coordinate 105,817,092 of CM029021.1, forward strand.
ATTATTGATTCTTACGTAAGAAGGCACTACTCAATAATTGTTACAGTAATTATTGTTCAATATTTTATTTTATTGATTCAATAATTATTACGTTGATATTTTATATTATTGTTATTTCAATAATTGTCACCGCACAATATCTCCATTATCAGATCAATAATTCATATTATTTGAATAATATTGTAAGATAGCCTTATTGGCAATGTCTAAGGAAGTTCTATCTAGAAAAGGGGTTTGGTCACCTAATTGCACACCAATAAGGAGAAATTTTTATCAGAAAGTCCCCTCTTTCTTGGGAATGACATGGTTGTCATAATTGTAATTTTGTAATATTATTTATGAATAATTAATTATTGATTTATATGATATGCAAATATTTATTTTATGTGGATAGAGAAATATTTATTTTGTGTGGATATAAATGAAGGAATTAATGCTGAGGTATTTTATCAGTATTTTGTCAGAATAGAGGTATTAAAAAATCATCCGTATGTGAATTTCGGTCATTTTTCGTTTGGAATTTAGAAAAACTGAAATATAAAAAGTTGTAGAAAATTAAATTTCCTATGGAATAAACATGAGATTCAAATTTTTCTGATAAAATGCTATTTATTATAAATTATTGAAGTTTCAGAAATAAATATTTTTTTATTAAAAACATGGGTGTGATCCACTTTTGTTTTTGGTGAAAAAATGTGCTGAATTTTTAGTTCAAAAGTTGAGCGCTTAATTTGGTCAAATAAATGTGCATAGAAAAAATATATAATATTTTATTAATTTATTCTTCTTTGGCGTTCTAGCATTTTCCGATAAATAGGTGCTTAGGTTAGAATTAAAAATCAAACCAGAAACATAAGTTTTCTCTCTCTATATTATCGAGCGTATTTTTGTGAGTATTTAGATTCTTTAAGAGTTGTTATTCAATGCAAGTTTCCTTCGGCATTACATGTGACAACCCCAAATACGGGTACTTCATTCCCACAAGATTTGGTGTTCACTTGATAAAAAACATTCATTTCTAATTACTAAAATATAATAAAATTGAATAATAAATCTTCTCATTAAAGGATTACATCAAATAAAATCCCCCAGGTTATCTAACCTTAAAATACAAACATCATATGCGGAAAAATAACTTCATTACAATAATTAAAATAAAGTCTGACAACAAAATGTCAACATGTTTACAAGTCTTCAATACTTGTTCATCTTTCCTTTCCCTTTACTGGTGCTAGGTACATCGACCTTCTCAACTTTAGCTGTAATAGTTATATAAGCAAGAGTGAGTGTAAGACCCCGAATTTTATGAAATAAAAGTATTTAATTTTTCTATTTAGTAAATAGTTAAATTGATAAAAAGCAAAGTTAAGGGTGATATATGAATTTTTTTTCAAAATAAGCAAGTGGCTTTAAAATACTTATTGTTGTCGGGAAATATTCGTTTGGTCGTGGAATATTCTTTTTGTGTCGGAGAATATTCACACGACGACGCAGCCATTTGTGGGTCCCATAACGGATAACGACCGAATGAAGAAAACGACAAAGTTTGAGTTTTATAAATAACGACGTAATTGTAAAATCCCAACTTTTTGAATAAAGATGAATTTTCTATAAATATTATTTTTGAATATTATGGAGTGAAATTGATATAATGTTATAGTTGTGGGTAATATTTATAAATTTTGCAAAGTATGCAAGTTGTTATATAATATTCGATTGGTCGGGGAATATTCATTTTAACAGGAAATATTCGTACAACGGCACAATCATTGGTGGACCCCACAACAGAATTATTGTCAGATTGAGAAAACGACAAAAATACTTTATGAAAATAACGACGGAAGTTTTACCATTAACTGTTGAAACACCCGGTGTTAAAAGTACAGTAATACGCGTGGTTGCATAGTAGCACACGATATTGATTATTGATGCTTACGTGATAAGTCACTCAGTTTTGTTGGTATTATTAATGTAATAATACAGAAAATCTTTTTATATAAAACATAATACTTTTATAAAGTTATTCTATAAATAGAATATATTATATTCTATTATGCATAGTTTTGCATAGTGTCTGCATAGGGTTTTGCATATTAAAATCTTTTTATATAAAACAGAATACTTTTATAAAGCTTATCTGTTTTATTAGACAATAATTAGAATATATTATATTTTATTATGCATAGTATTTTCATAGTACCTGCATAGTATTTGCATTGTAAAATCTTTTATAAAGTTATTCGTTTTATTAGATTATAAATAGAATGTATTATATTTTATTTAAAAGATTTTGCTTTAAATATGGACCGTCAGATTAAAGTAAATCAATCTGGACCGTTCATGAGTTAGTTACCATGCAGTCCATTTTTCTATAAATAGAAGCTCATTCCTTCATTATTTTCTTACGAATTCACTGAACTCTAGAGAGATAAACTATAGAGAGAAAGAAGAAAGTATTCTGCTACTTCACTACTTATATATCCAGTACTCTTCTTCTTAAGGTAGGGAATATTATTTGTTGTATTCGTAAGGGGTTTTATTCTTTCTTATTCATGAAGAGAACTGTTGTTATTCCATTGCTTATTATTCTGTTGGAATAACCTGTATACGCGGTCTACCCTATACTTGGTGACATTCTTCTATTATTCCGTCTTTACTATTTTGTTGGAATATCCTGTCTGTGCGTTTTATGCCGGACCTGATTCTGTCTTTATTATTCTGTTGGAATATCCTGTCTGTGCGTTTTACGCCGAACCTGGTTCCGTCTTTATTATTATTCTGTTGGCATATCTTGTCTGTGCGTTTTACGCCGGACCTGATTCCGTCCTTATTAGTATTCTGTTGGAATAACCTGTTTATGCGAAGTACCGCATGCATGGTGATTTCTGTTGTTATTCCATTCTTTATTATTCTATTAGAACATCCTGTCGGTGCGAATTTCGCCTGACCTGGTTCTGTTATTTAGTATTCTGTTAGAATAACCTGTCTATGCGAAGTACCGCATGCATAGTGATTTCTTTTGTTATTCCATTCTTTATTATACTCAATTGGTTAAAGTTTTAACTTCTATACTCCATCAAATTAGTAGAATATCCTTGATATTTGCGCTTCATCCAGTATCTTTTCATGAAAATATTCTTCTGATCATTCTTGAATTTTACTCTACAAAGCAGTATCATGTTGACAATTTGGACATTAGTAGTTCTTGGACAAATTAATTCTTGAACTTGTTTTATTGAATTCTTATATCATTGTCATCATCCTCATGTTTATATTATGTTGAAAGTCATCTGTGGCCTGTAGTCCATAGATGGACTTGGTATGATTATGACCAGGGATTATTCGGTATAATCATGACCGTAATGTTACAAATGATGTGGTAAAAGTCCTCGTTGGCCCATAGTGCATTGATGAACAGTTGTTGGCATAATCATGACCATTAATGAATACACAAATATTCTTGGCCCGTAGTGCATGGATAATTGTGGTCGTGATACTAAAGAATATCCTTGACCGTAGTGCAGGGTGATTCGATGATGTGAAATATTTATTAAGTTGAGTCTCAGCGATAACAGTGATGAAAAACCTTTTTAATCATAAAAGATAGTAGATTTTATTTTCTACTTGACTCTTTTAATGGATTGCTTGTTCCGCTGCAGTTAAACTTGATGTCTATTATATTTTATTAGTTTAACATTGTTGGAGACTAATGTTAATTTATTCTGCATTATCTTAGTCATAATATTTCTTACTGGATTAGTTGAGCTCACCCTTTCTCTCACTGTTCTCTTCAGGAAATGAGAATATAGCTGGGACGAGTCGGGGAACGGAGTGATGGTCCAAAGGATAACATTAGTAGTCCTCACTATTATGTGAAATAGTATGATAATAATTGTAATGGGGACTCCTTTTGAGTTTGTGTAATCTCTAGTAGATAATATTTTTATTCAAACTCACAGTTTATGTTTTGTCGTATTGTACACGACAATTGTATTAGTAAGTTGTATTTGAATTCTGTACCATGTATCTGGCGACCCAAGATGGGTGATGTATACCTAATTTTGGGGGCGTCACAGTTGGTATCAAAGCTTAGGGATATGATCCCTGGCTAAGATGTGAGACTAGAACTAGGAGGGGAGAGACGGGAATTCCTTCGCTAGTATGACCTACTTAAATTTATTTTGTATTTAAATTGGTTGGTCAGAATTTAGAGATATTATGTTACATGTCAAGTAACCTTTGTTTTGTGGCAGTATCTGAAAATGACATCCGAAAATGTTGAGAATAGCAATGGAGCACAAGAGACCGTTGAGTCTCCACATATCAATAATCAGGAGAATGTGCATCAGGAAGGCGATAATCCTCATGCAAACAACAACACTGACCAAATGATGAATTATGGATTATTCAGAGGCTTTATGCAATTCATGCAACAGCAGGCGAGAGCGGCTCCTGTCTAAAATGTAGGTGGAAACACTGGAAACTCTCGGGCGGTCACCGCTAAACAGTTCAAGGAGCTGGGACCACCGGAGTTTATGGGAGAGCCAAAACCACTTATGACGGAAGCATGGATAAGGTATATCACCAAGATATTTGATGTCTTGGGATGCTCCGAGGAGTAAAAGGTTCCCTTTGTCGCCTTTATGTTGCGCTGAGAGGCAGATTACTGGTGAGAATCGGTAAAACGTACTCAACCTGCCGTACTAAAGATGTCTTAGGAGAAGTTCCAAGAGCTGTTCAACGACAAACACTTTCCCGAAAGTATTCGTCACATGAAGGAGGTGGAGTTTATCAAATTGGAGCAAAATAATAAGACCGTGTCGCAATACGAGGCAAAATTTGAGGAATTATCCCGGTTTGCGTCCTACTTGGTGGATAATGAAGAGAATTATCCCGGTTCTACCCATTCTTTTATTTCTCCTACTTGCGCTCAACGATTAAATTTGACTCCGGAGAAATTAGACTTTGACTTATCTGTGAAAACTCCGTTGGGAGAAACCTTCATTACATCCACGATTTATAAGTCTTGTTTGGTTCAAGTTGGTACCCACACATTACTTGTCGATCTTATTGCATTAAAAATACTTGCATTTGATTGGTTAACTACTCATCATGCAAAAATTGATTGTTTTCATAAGGTTGTTAGCTTTCATATTCCTAATCGACCTATTATGCGAATTCAAGCAACCAAACCATTAAAATCAATCATTGTCATCTCAAGCCATAAAGCTATTCGTTTATTGAAAAATGGATGTCAAGCTTTCTTAGCTCATGTCACAGATCTAAACAAAAATACGTAAGTTTTGAATAATATTTCTATTGTTAATGAATTTCCTGACGTATTCCCTGAAGAACTTCCTGGCCTACCCCCAGAGCGTGAAATTGAATTTTGTATCGACCTTGAACCCGGTACAAAACCCATTTCTAAATCCCCATATCGAATGACTCCTATTGAACTTCAGGAGTTAAAAACTCAACTGCAGGAATTGTTAGACATTGGCTTTATTCGTCCTAGTACTTCTCCTTGGGGTGCTCCTGTTCTATTCGTGAAGAAGAAAGATGGGAGTATGCGACTTTGTATTGATTATCGAAAGTTGAATCATGTCACCATCAAAAATAGGTACCCATTGCCACGTATTGATGACCTGTTTGACCAGTTGCAAGAAGCCAAATTCTTTTCAAAGATTGATCTTCGTTTCGGATATCACCAATTGAAGATTAGAACCGATGACATTCCAAAGATGGCTTTCAGAACTCGGTACGGAAATTATGAATTCCTGGTCATGCCCTTTGGATTGACAATTGCTCCTGCTGCCTTCATGGATATGATGAACCGAGTATTCAAGGAATATTTGGATCACTTTGTGGTCGTCCTTATTGATGACATCCTCATATATTTCAAAACCCGTGAAGATCATGAGCAACACTTGAGGCGGATACTCCAAAAGCTTCGTGAATATAAGCTTTATGCCAAGTTGAAGAAATGCGAGTTCTGGCTTGAGGAAGTAGCTTTCCTTGGGCACGTGGTATCAAGTCATGGAATATCTGTTGACCCAGCAAAGATTGAAGCTATTCAAAGCTGGGAGCAACCTAAATCAGTGACCGAAATACGTAGCTTTCTCGGCTTAGCTGGTTATTATCGGAGATTCTAGAAGGTTTTTCTCGAATCGCTACTCCACTAACTCAGCTGACTTGGAAAGATACAAAGTTTGGTTGGAGCGAGGAATGTGAGAAGAGTTTTCAAGAACTCAAGAAGAGACTCATTTCAGTACCTATTCTGACAATACCATCTGGTTCAGAGGGATTTGTCATCTATAGTGATGCTTTGTCATCTACAGTGATGCTTCGGGCAAAGGGTTAGGATGTGTTCTCATGTAACATGGGAAAGTCATAGCCTATGCCTCACGACAACTCAAAGAATATGAGAGGAATTATCTTACTCATGATCTAGAGTTGGCAATTGTTGTCTTCGCACTAAAGATTTGGAGGCATTACTTGTATGGGGAGAAAGTGGAGATCTTTACGGATCATAAAAGCCTCAAATATTTCTTCACTCAAAAGGAACTCAACATGCGACAACGACGTTGGCTTGAATTGTTGAAAGATTATGATCATACTATTCAATACCATCCTGGAAAAGCGAACGTGGTAGCTGACGCATTGAGTAGAAGATCATATACGGGTACGAGTGCAATATTGTCAACGCAAAGGCCCATTTTGTATGACTTGCAAAGGATGGAGATAGAGATAAAGACTCTAGGGACCCACGTGATGATGGCAAATATACGAGTAGAACCGACTTTAATTGATAAATTAAAGCTGCTCAAGTTACAGATTCGGAGCTGATGCGTATGAGGAAGAAAGTGCAAGAAGGTGCGATGCCGGAAGCAAGAATCGATGAAGAAGGAATACTTCGAGTCAACTCCAGACTTTGTGTTCCTAACGACCCTGATTTAAAGTATAAAATCATGATGGAGGCGCACAACACACCGTTTGCAATCCATCCTGGGAGTACCAAAATGTATCATGATCTTCGACATACATTTTGGTGGGGTAATATGAAGAGAGAGATAGCACTGTTTATCTCAAGGTGTCTAACGTGTCAACGAGTCAAGGCGGAGCATCAAGTACCAAAAGGTCTATTGCAACCACTTGAAATTCCAGAATGGAAGTGGGAGCACATTACCATGGATTTTGTTACTGGTCTTCCCAAAGTTTCTCAAGGCATAGATGCGATTTGGGTCATTGTTGATAGATTGATCAAGTTTGCTCATTTCTTACCGATACGAGAAACTTATATACTTGAACGTCTTGCTCGTATGTACATAAACGAGGTTGTAAGATTGCATGGTATGCCAGTATCTATAGTTTCTGATCGAGACCCAAGATTCACTTCGCGATTTTGGGTTAGTTTACAAAAAGCTATGGGCACAGATTTACGATTTAGCTCGGCATATCATCCTCAGATGGACGGACAGTCGGAAAGGACTATTCAAACTCTTGAAGATCTATTAAGACTCTGTGTCCTTGATTTCAAGGGAAGTTGGGACAAGTTCTTACCATTGGTGGAGTTTTCCTACAACAACAGTTATCAAGCAAGTATTGGCATGACTCCATTCGAAGCGTTGTATGGAAGAAAGTGTCGTTCTCCAATATGCTGGGATGAGGTGGGTGAAGCAACGTTGTTGGGACCAGAGTTGGTACGTATGACTACGAAAAGATTCAAACGATCCGGCAACGTATAAAAACCTCACAAGATCGATAAAAGAGTTATGCTGATCTTCATCGAAAGGACGTGGAATTCGATATAGGAGATCATGTGTTGTTACGTGTTGCTCCATGGAAAGGAGTTACGAGATTTGGAAAGAGAGGAAAGCTCAATCCTCGATTCATCGGCCCATTTTTAATCCTTGATCGAGTAGGAACTATGGCCTATAGACTCGCTTTACCGCCAAGTATGTCTCGTGTTCATAACGTTTTTCACATATCCATGTTACGTAAATATGTGGAAGACCCGAACCACATTATTGAGTTAGAATCGAACGAAATAGCGGAAGATTTGACGTATGAAGAGGTTCCTGTTCAAATCTTGGATAAGAAGGAACATATTCTACACTCCAAGGTTATACCTCAAGTCAAAGTTTTGTAGAGAAACCACGATATTGAGGAAATGACTTGGGAGTTAGAATCTGAAATGAAATCAAGGTATCCTTACCTCTTCAATATACCAGGTACGTACCCTAATTTCGAGGACGAAATTTCATAAGAAGGGGAGATTGTAAAACCCCAACTTTTTGAATAAAGATGAATTTTCTATAAATATTATTTTTAAATATTATGGAGTGAAATTGATATAATGTTATAGTTGTGGGTAATATTTATAAATTTTGCAAAGTACGCAAGTTGTTATATAATATTCGATTGGTCGGGGAATATTCGTTTTAACAGGGAATATTCGTACAACGGCACAATCATTGGTGGACCCCACAACGGAATTATTGCCGGATTGAGAAAATGACAAAAATACTTTATAAAAATAACGGCGGAAGTTTTACCGTTAACTGTTGAAACACCCGGTGTTAAAAGTATAGTAATACGCGTGGTTGCATAGTAGCACACGGTATTGATTATTGATGCTTACGTGATAAGTCACTCAGTTTAGTTGATATTATTAATGTAATAATGCAGAAAATCTTTTTATATAAAACAGAATACCTTTATAAAGTTATTCTATAAATATAATATATTATATTCTATTATGCATAGTGTTGCATAGTGTCTGCATAGGGTTTTGCATAGTAAAATCTTTTTATATAAAACAGAATACTTTTATAAAGCTATCTGTTTTATTAGACAATAATTAGAATATATTATATTTTATTATGCATAGTATTTGCATAGTGCCTACATAGTGTTTGCATAGTAAAATCTTTTATAAAGTTATTCGTTTTATTAGATTATAAATAGAATATATTATATTTTATTTAAAATATTTTTCTTTAAATATGGACCATCAGATTAAAGTAAATCAATCTGGACCGTTCATGAGTTAATTACTATGCAGTCCATTTTTCTATAAATAGAAGCTCATTCCTTTATTATTTTCTTACGAATTCACTGAACTCTAGAGAGATAAACTATAGAGAGAAAGAAGAAAGTATTCTGCTACTTCACTACTTATATATATCCAGTACTCTTATTCTTAAGGTAGAGAATATTATTTGTTGTATTCATTAGGGGTGTTATTCTTTCTTATTCATGAAGAGAACTGTTGTTATTCCATTGCTTATTATTCTGTTGGAATAACCTGTATACGCGGTCTACCCTATACTTGGTGACATTCTTCTATTATTCCGTCTTTACTATTCTGTTGGAATATCCGGTCTGTGCGTTTTACGCCGGACCTGATTCAGTCTTTATTATTCTGTTGGAATATCCTGTCTGTGCGTTTTATGCCGGACCTGGTTCCGTCTTTATTATTATTCTGTTGGAATATCCTGTCTGTGCGTTTTACGCCGGACCTGATTCCGTCCTTATTAGTATTCTGTTGGAATAACCTGTCTATGCGAAGTACCGCATGCATGGTGATTTCTGTTGTTATTCTATTCTTTATTATTCTGTTGGAACATCCTGTCGGTGCGAATTTCGCCTGACCTGGTTCCGTTATTTAGTATTCTGTTGGAATAACCTGTCTATGCGAAGTACTGCATGTATGGTGATTTCTTTTGTTATTCCATTCTTTATTATACTCAGTTGGTTAAAGTTTTGACTTCTATACTTCATAAAATTAGTAGAATATCCTTGATATTTGCTCTTCATCCAGTATCTTTTCATGGAAATATTCTTCTGACCATTCTTGAATTTTACTCTACAAAACAGTATCATGTTGACAATTTGGACATTAGTAGTTCTTGGACAAATTAATTCTTGAACTTGTTTTATTGAATTCTTATATCATTGTCATCATCCTCATGTTCATATTATGTTGAAAGTCATCTGTGGCCTGTAGTGCATAGATGGACTTGGTATGATTATGACCAGGGATTATTCGATATAATCATGACCGTAATGTTACAAATGATATGGTAAAAGTCCTCGTTGGCCCGTAGTGCATTGATGGACAGTTGTTGGCATGATCATGAACATTAATGAATACACAAATATTCTTAGCCCGTAGTGCATGGATAATTGTTGTTGTGATACTAAAGAATATACTTGGCCGTAGTGCAGGGGTGATTCGATGATGTGGAATATTTATTAAGCTGAGTCACAGCGATAACAGTGATGAAAAACCTTTTTAATCATAAAAGATAGTAGATTTTATTTTCTACTTGACTCTTTTAATGGATTGCTTGTTCCGCTGTAGTTAAACTTGATGTCTATTATATTTTATCAGTTTAATATTGTTGGAGACTAATGTTAATTTATTCTGCATTATCTTAGTCATAATATTTCTTACTGGGCTAGTTGAGCTCACCCTTTCTTTTACTGTTCTCTTCAGGAAATTAGAATATAACTGGGACGAGTCGGGGAATGGAGTGATGGTCCAGAGGATAGCATTAGTAGTCCTCACTATTATGTGAAATAGTGTGATAATAATTGTAATGAGGACTCCTTTTGAGTTTTTATAATCTCTAGTAGATAATAGTTGTATTCAAACTCATAGTTTATGTTTTGTCGTATTGTACACGACAGCTGTATTAGTAAGTTATATTTGAATTCTGTACCATGTATCTGGCGACCCAAGATGGGTGATGTATACCTAATTTTGGGGTCGTCACAGTAATGGTTACCGTTAACACTGTTGAAATACCCGGTGGTTAAAATACAGTAATACACGTGATTGCACAGTAGCACACTGTATTGCACGATATTTTTGAATTATTGATTCTTACGTAAGAAGGCACTACTCAATAATTGTTACAGTAATTACTGTTCAATATTTTATTTTATTGATTCAATAATTGATGCGTTGATATTTCATATTATTGTTGTTTCAATAATTGTCACTGCACGGTATTTTCCATTATCAGATCAATAATTCATATTATTTGAATAATATTATTAGATAACATTATTGGCAATGTCTAAAAAGTTTTGTCAAGGAGAGGTTTGGTCACCTAATTACGCGCCAGTAAGGAGAAATCCTTATTGGAAAGCCCCCTCTTTCCTGGGAACGGCCTGGTTGTCATTATTGTGATTCTATAATATTATTTGTGAATAATTAATTATTGATTTATATGATAAGAAAATATTTATTTGATGCGGATACAAATGATGGATTTATTTATGTGGTTATAAATGAAGGAATTAATGCTGAGGTGTTTTATCAGTATTTTGTCGGAATGGAGGTATTAAAAATCATCTGTTTGTGGATTTCGGATATTTTTCGTTTGGAATTTGGAAAAACTTAAAGTTACAACGTTGTAGAGAATTCGATTTTGTGCGGAATGGACATAAAATTTGTATTTTTCTGATAAACAGGCTATTTTTTATGAATTATTGAAGTTTCAGAAAATAAAATAATTTTTATTAAAATTATAGGCGGGACCCACTTTTGTTTGTTTTGAAAGCATGTGTTGAATTTTGTTCAATGTTGGCTGCTCAGATTTTTTAGCAAGAGTGGGCGTAGAAGTGGAAAAATTAATATTATTATTTTATTAATTTAGTCTCCTTTGGCGTTCTAGCATTTTCCTATAAATAGGCGCTTAAGTTAGAATTGAAAATCACACCAGAAACAAGTTTTCATTCTCTCTATATTATCGAGCGTATTTTTGTGAGTATTTAGATATTTTGAGAGTTGCTATTCAGTGCAAGGTTCCTTCGGCTTTACATCCGATATTCCAGTAAAAAATACTGCTCTTTTGAGGTAAAGGATTGCAAGGGTTGTTATGTTTTTCAGTTTCGTAATTTTTCTGACCTTAAAAAATTTTGAAAAAATTTGAAATGATAATTTGATGAGTTTTCTAGATTGCATCCAAAAATGGCGATTTTTGGATGTATATATTAGGAGTTATGAATTTTATGAGAAAAGACTATTTTAAAAGTAAACTCTTATAACTCCTTGTGGTTAACTCCAAAATTTGTGAAATTTTTATTGGGAGTACATGTATATGATAGAAGTATACTCTGTAAATTTTGGATTTTTTGGAAAAAAAATACAATTTATGATAAATTTCTAAATATTCGACGGTTTTGGCCATATGAAAAATAGTAAATGAATTTAAAAAATTTTGAGAAAAATATATGTTCAGTATGGGACTATATTCTACTAAATCTCAGAAAAGAAATATTTTTGGGACTAATTTGGTATTTTTTATGAAAATGGACTAGTTATGAGTAAATGAATTAAATATGTTATGTGAAGTAAGAAAATTTAAAAATAGAATTTTATGGCTTGAGAATCCTATATAAGGTATATACAGATTTTTGATGAGAGTTTTGGCTATTGGTGATGAAATCTTATGAGTTTGGCTTTTAGGATGATTAAATACATTAATTAGTAAAGTGTAAACAATTAAAATAAATTGTTTATAAGTTTAAGAAATGATTAAAATATTGTTGTAATATTAATAATATTGGATTATGAGATTATTAAGTGATTTATAACATTTGAATTAAGGTGTTGTAAATATTGATATGGATAATATAGTGAAACTTTATCTTTTCGTGTCAAGATTACTATTTATGAGTTACTATTCATGAGTTACTATTCACGAGTTACTATTAATGAGTTATTATTTACGAGTTACTATTCACGAGTTACTATTCACGACAAAATTGGTTTTTTTTTTCTGACCAAATTATCGTTGATTTATGAATATTACTCTTGAGATTAAATCTATATGTTGATTATATTGATTTTATTATCATATATAATATTTTTATAACCCTAAGGATGATATTTCTCTTTGACTTGAGTGTAAAGATGGGTAGATTATTGGTATGATCGTGACTATGAGTTCTCTTTGGCCAGCAGTACAAAGATGAATTGTTGACTGATATGATCATGACCATTGAATTTATAATTGAATATCTTAAGCTTAAGTGCAAAGGTGAATTGATCAACATGGTTATAATTATTATTTATATAAATTCTGAAATGAACAAAAAATATAGCATTAAAATAAAAAATAAAATTTTAACATTAAACTATAGCATACTGCTATTTACATCATCTATCCTGGAATAAAGAATCCACAGGATTTAAAACATTCAAATATTAACATATTCCTTAGTTCATAAACACATCGGAATTTACATAAAACTATATAGGTCTTTCACATAAATAAACAGATTCTATTCCTGTCTTCCAAGGTGCTCAATAGCCTTGCCACGCTCCTCATTCATGATACGATACATCGTCCTGCGATCCAACATATACGATGGAAGTCCTTCAAACTGGATGGGGTACCTTAACACTCGCTCTTGAACCTCATCCATTGCATGATTAAGTGTGACGTACGTGTCTTTAAGCTTTGCCTTCTTTGCACGACTATCATCTTCTGCACGATCAGCTCGACGTGATTCTCTTACCCATCCTTCCTCTGCTATTTTCAGTCTTCCGGAGGTTTCCTTCAGTTCCTTCTTCAGCTTCTCAATCTCCTCGGTCTTATCTACGGTTTGACCCTTCTCATGAACCAGATCCCACTCCACGTTTCCTAAACTTGTATGAAGGGTCACAATCTCTCTATCCTTCTCCTCTAAAGTAGACTGCTGAACAGTCGCTCGCTCAGTCAATTCCTGAATCTCATCTTGTAACTCCACGTTACGATCATATAATGTGTCATACATCTCAGCATCAACAGTGTACCGTGGTAACTCTTCTTCTTCCTCTTCCTCATCAAACTCCCCCTCAGGATCCTCCTCAGGATCAGTCTCAGGCTCATACTCCTGACCAACAACGGTGATCAATGGAGATGGCTCCCTCTGAATCAACTGCTCCTTGACAACATGAATGTCTCGGGGCTCTTCCTCCGTAGGTACTATAGGTAATCGGGGTTCTTCCTCCCCAGCTTGACTAGCTTCTCCAACATTCGTCATCCTGACAACAAAATTTTAAGATTTAGTTACTAAGTCATACTATCTAACGCATACTTAACATATAAACACATAATGTATTTTATTATCTTCAATGAATTACAAAAATTCATTTCTTAGAACTCGATAAGAGTTTTCAATTACTATCTTCTTCTATAAGGCTACTACCTAAGGTTGTTTCCCCCATCTAAGGTTCATAACCTACAGCTCTGATACCAACCTGTGACACCCCCAAATCCGGGTACTTCGATTCCACGGGATTTGGTGCTCACTGTACAAACATCATCTATCTATCTACCCATAAATAATATCAAACCATACAATAGATAGAAATCATAATAAAATCTCTTCCCTTAAGGGTTACATCAACTGATTCAAAAATAAATCCCAGGTTACTCTAACCTTAAAACATCTGTGCGGAATTCTAAACAAATAAGTCTTAAACATCATCATAAGTCTTAAACATAAATACATCATCAATTAAAATAACAAGTCTTCATCACTTGCTAACTTTGCCCTTGCCCTTACTAGTGGAGGGTTCATCGCTTCTTTCGTTCTTAACTGCAATGTTATTATTAAGCAAGAGTGAGCACAAATGCCCACAAGTATAATAATGAAATAACAGTATAATAACATGCGAATAAATCAAAGACGTCTGAATAAGAGCTCAACTTTTGAATCAAGAATGAATAACAAGAATCAAAAGAATTCTGAGGGTCATAAGACCTTGAACTATGTCCTAGGTTAACAAGGGTTATACTTGAAACCTTTAACAGTCATAAGACTATGGACCTTCTTCTCGTACTTAGGGGGATCAGCCCTTAGTACCATACTGTGCACAATATCTTAACGCTAAAGCGTAAATAATCCCCTATGCAGGGTTGTTCATCTCAGTTTTACATTCGAGTCCGTACCAAAGGAAGTTTGGTTTGGATACTTTCATCAAGGGTTCTGAAATTTAGAACGCTCATCAACTATGGACTAGTTGAATCAATAAGGTTCACTAGTCTAATAAGGTTCAACAATAATTGATATTTGATTAGAATAATAATCTCAAAAGTATACAATAGGACAATTATTGTATAACTGAATCATGCTTTGGAAAGATAATTAATCTTTAATATCATGCTTGAACTTGAATAATAACAAGGATAATTTATTCAAGTAAATAATAAACTTGAACAATAATGACAAGTGGGGTTAGGGAAACTTGCTCGACATAAAAGTTAAACTTGCTCAATAGAATGGAGTTAGGGATATGATACTTGCTCAATGTAAAAGTAAAGTTAAGAAACTTGCCTCGTGCGTAGATTACACTTTAACTAAGCACGTTCTTTGAATTAAATCCTACATACCATTCATATACACAATACTTGTTAATTAATAATTAATCAACATAAATTCATTCTCGTTGTCTACTTTAATTATTGACTAAACTTAGTCAAATTATCACGTTGTCACATAATTTATACTTCATGAATTATCAAACCAATTATGTATTTAATAATTCAATTCACATATAATATTTTATTACATGTTAAACAACTATTTTATCATCACATTATTCTTCTAACATGTTTACATATTCATTACAATAATCCACTAACACATTGTTAGACTTAAACATTTTTAAAAATACATTTCTGAATTTTCTGGAGAGTGGCGCTGCGGCGCCACTAATGTACCAAGAAATCGCGCTGCGGCGCGGTGGCGCTGTGGCCGGGCCCTTGGCGCTGCTGCGCTATGGCGCCGTGGCTTGGGTCTTGGCGCTGCGGCGCAGTGGCGCTGCGGCGCGGGACTTCAGTTCTGGAGTTGGCGCCGCGGCGCGAGACTCCAGAAACTGATTCTCAGTTCGCGAAGAACACAGAGTTCAGCGAAAACAACACATTTTATCACTAATTTCACCAAATCACATATACCCACATGTTATAATTCATGTATAATCATAACCCAACATATATAAAGTGATTTTAACCAATTAAAACACATAATCACATAATTAAAACATGTGAATTCACTGACTTTGATGTTCTTGGTGGTTTTTGAATATAAAATATATAATTTAACACTACGGATTCGTTATAACACCGAATCCGTTTGTTTAAGGCTTAATCTCTTCGTGTTAACGTACATAACAACTTACAAGTGTAAAATTTAGGGATAATATATGATCAATACATCAATTATCACGTATAAGGCCATATGGCCATATCACGTACTCTGTTTATTTTGAAAATCATACGTACGACATGCTTTCATGAAACTAATCACATGGCTTACATGATATATATAATTAAACACTATTTGGTATAACATAACACACATATATAAAGTTATACTCATCTCAAATACCAAATACAGAGATTTTTAGAAAACTGTGAAAGCCATTTTATGAAAACTTAAAAGACGTATATTATAAATTTGGAAGGAGAATTACCCAGAGTAGATAAAGTAATCGAGGATGAATTCCTTCCGATTCTTCCTGACTCACCCAACCTCTTAGCAAAACTCTCTGATTTTCTCTCTAATTCTCTCTGGTATCTTTATCAGACTTAGAACAAAATAAAAAAAAACAAGACGTCGTATAAGAACTGGCGTGCATCAATGCCAGTTAACCCAATCATGGTTAACTGGTGGTAACTTCCACTAAGGCCATGTTTGGCTAGCTAAAAATAGGTTTTAAAAATCATTTAATTTAATAAAGCTTGATTATATAGTTTAAATAATGTCACAACCATATAAAATAAATCAATATTTTATTTAATTTACTTTAAATTAAATATAATAATTTCTCAATAGTGTCACATAATTAAATTTCTCTTTAATAAATAATAGCAATTTATTAAATCTCTAATTAATAATTACATTAATTAGATAACATCATGCTTGATTAAATAATTCATTTAATTCAATAAGCTCACATAATCACATACTTTGAATAATAATTATTCTCCACATTAATTTAATAATTGCAACGCATATAATTAAATTAATCTACCACAATTGCATCAATTAATTATTAAATCTAATAATTAAATCATCGAAAATATTTATTTAATTCAATAAATATTAAAATTAATTTACAAAATTCTCGTTCGTCACATCTTTCCCCCCTTAAAAGGATTCTGTCCCCAGAATCACGACTCAATAATTTCGACCCGTTACATTCTCCCCCCCTTACAAAGATTCTGTCCCCAGAATCGCATACACATAATTAAGTAAATAAATTAGGGTAATTCTTCATCATATTCTCTTCGAGTTCCCACGTAGCTTCTTCAGCGTTGTGGTTCCTCCAAATTACCTTAACAGAAGGTATAACTTTATTTCTGAGAACTTGTTCTTTTCGGTCGACAATTTGGACAGGAATTTCTTCATAAGATAAGTCTTTCTCGAAATGCAGGGGTTCGTATTCAATTGCATGCTTGTAATCAGGTTTGTAAGGTCGTATCACAGAAACATGGAAGACGTTGTGGATATTCTCGAGTGCTGGAGGTAAGGCTACCTCGTACGTAACTTCTCCAATTCTTCGTAGTACCTCAAAGGGTCCAATAAATCTTGGGCTCAATTTTTCTTTCTTTCCGAACCTGATCTTCCCTTTCCAGGGAGAGACCTTCAAGAAAACATAACTACCGGATTCAAACTCGATAGTTTTACGATGTGGATCAGCGCATTTTTTCTGTCGATCTTGAGCCGCTATCAGTCGTGCTCGGATCACTTTGACTATTTCTGCCGTCTGCTGTACCAATTCTGGCCCTAGCAATTGTCTTTCACCAACTTCATCCCAATAAAGCGGAGTTCTGCACTTTCTGCCGTATAACGCTTCGTAAGGTGGCATACCAATACTAGCGTGGTAACTGTTGTTGTAACCGAACTCTACCAACGGTAGGTGATCATCCCAATTTCCTTTGAAGTCCATTACACAGGCTCGTAACATATCTTCCAGTGTTTGAATCGTTCGTTCGCTCTGTCCGTCTGTTTGAGGGTGGTAAGCTGTACTCATTCGCAGTTGTGTACCCATGCATTCCTGAAGACGTTTCCAGAAATTTGATGTGAAGCGCGGATCCCTATCAGAAACAATAGACACCGGCACTCCGTGCCTCGAAACAATCTCTTTCACATATAATCTTGCCAACTGATCTAAGTTAAATCTTATTTTGATAGGAAGGAAGTGCGCGGATTTCGTCAGTCGGTCAACGATAACCCATACTGCGTCGTAGCCTTTTTGAGTCGTCGGAAGGCCAACCACGAAGTCCATCGTAATATGTTCCCATTTCCATTCTGGGATCTCCAACGGTTGTAGCAATCCACTCGGTCTCTGATGTTCTGCTTTAACTTTCTGACATGTCAGGCATTTGGCAACACATTCTGCAACATCACGTTTCAAATTCGGCCACCAGAAATGTTGTCGAAGAACTTGGTACATTTTTGTACTACCAGGGTGAATCGAATATCTTGAACTATGAGCCTCACTCAAAATTTCTTCCTTAATTTCTTGTACTGGCGGAACCCAAATTCTGCTTTCAAATCTCAATATTCCTTCCTTATCCATCTTAAATCTTGGTTCGGTTCCTTCAGATATCTTCGATGTTACCTTTTCGCATTCATCATCCTGAATTTGAGCCTCCTTCACTCTATCTAGTAGAGTTGTACCAGATTGCATCTGAAATAGCTTCTCATCAATCTCCATAGGATACTTCATTTCTAACTCCAGTTTCTCCATATCTGCAATTAGCTCCTGCTGAGCAGTCAACATCATCAATTTCTCACGACCCTTTCTACTTAAGGCGTCGGCAACCACATTAGCCTTACCCGGATGGTATAAAATCTCACAGTCATAATCCTTGATTAATTCCAACCATCTTCTTTGACGCATATTCAAATCTTTCTGTGTAAAAATATATTTCAGACTCTTGTGGTCCGTATATTTTTCACACTTCTCCCCGTAAAGATAGTGCCTCCAAATTTTCAAAGCAAAAACAACTGCAGCTAACTCCAAATCATGGGTTGGGTAACCCATCTCGTAATCCTTCAACTGCTGTGATGCATACGCAATGACTTTGCCGTTTTGCATCAGCACACAGCCAAGTCCTTTATGCGACGCATCGCTAAAAAACAACAAAATTTCCTGTATCATCTGGAAGAGATAACACAGACGCTGTACTCAACCTCTTCTTTAATTCTTGAAAACTCTCCTCACACTTCTCCGTCCAAACAAATTTCACAACTTTTCGAGTTAAATTCGTTAACAGAGTTGCGATCTTAGAAAAATCTTGTATGAATCTTCTATAATATCCTGCAAATCCAAGAAAACTTCTTACTTCTGACGGCGTTCTCGGCTGATCCCAGTTAATCACAGCTTCTACTTTGGATGGATCTATCGAAATTCCATCTTCGTGACCAAGAAATTGTACTCTCTCGATCCAGAATTCGCATTTCAAAAATTTAGCATACAACTTCTCCCTTCTCAATACTTCCAACGTTAACCTCAAGTGTTCTTCGTGTTCTTCTTTGGTTTTGGAATATACCAAAATGTCGTCTATAAATACCACCACGAATTTGTCCAAAAACGGCTTGAATACACCATTCATTAGTCCCATAAATGCTGCAGGAGCATTCGTAAGACCAAACGACATTACTAAAAACTCATAATGACCATATCGCATTCGGAACGCTGTCTTCGGTACATCCTCTGGCCTCACTTTCAGTTGGTGATAACCATTTCTCAAGTCAATCTTGGAAAAGTATTTTGCTCCCTTTAATTGATCAAACAGATCATCGATCCTCGGTAATGGATATCTGTTCTTAATCGTGACCTTATTTAATTCTCTGTAGTCAATACAGAGTCTCATCGATCCGTCCTTCTTTTTCACGAACAACACCGGCGCTCCCCACGGCGATACGCTCGGTTGAATGTACTTTTTGTCCAACAATTCTTGTAGTTGTACCATTAATTCCTTCATCTCTACTGGCGCCATTCGGTATGGTGCCTTCGATATTGGAGCAGTTTCGGGCGCCAAATCAATCACAAAGTCTACTTCTCTATCTGGTGGAAGTCCTGGCAAATCGTCTGGAAATACATCGACGAAGTCCCTCACAATCGGTATCTCCTCTACCTTCGAGTTCTCTTTTCGATTATCGACTATGTAAGCTAAATATCCTACACAGCCTTGTCTTAATAACTTCCTAGCCTGCAACATCGTCAGACAACTCGCTTGTCTAGGCAACTTGCTACCATAAAACACAACCTTTGACGGAGTCATAAGGTTAATACGCTTCTTTTGGCAGTCAATTACAGCCTTATGATTGGATAACCAATCCATACCCAATATAATGTCGAATTCCCCCAAACGAATAGGGATAAGATCTACGATCATGATATTACCCTTAATATCTACTCTACAGTTCTTATGTACGTACTTAACAGGGATTATTTCTCTATTCGTAATTTCTATGTTCATGGGGTAATCCAATTCATCCTTAAGCAAATCTAAACTATTAGCAAAGTCATCGGATATAAAGGAACAAGTAGCACCCGAATCAAATAAAACGTAAGCATTAATTTCATTGATCGGAATGATACCTGACACCACATCACGAGACTGGATTGCATCCTGCACCGTCATATTGAAAGTTCTGGCGGTTGGTCGATTTGTTGCAGGTGGTCCGGTGATGGTTAAGGTATTTCCACTGCTATTTCCCCGGTTTCCTCCTTGTCCTGATCCTCCCGATCCCTTCTTGGGACAGTCTCTTGCTAAATGATCTTTCGAACCACAGTTGAAACAAGCACCCTTCTTTGGGTTTGGACAATTTGGTGCTATGTGGCCTTCCTGACCATAATTGTAGCACACTCTCTTTTCCTTCAAACAAACTCCTAGATGTGCCTTGCCGCAAGTCGGACATGCTTCTATCTTCCTTTTCTGCCCTCCGTGTTGACTTCCAGCTGTCGAGTTATCCGTCCACTTCCTCTTCTGATTATTATTATTCCCAGTATTACTTCCACCAGTCTTGTTATTACCTTCATTCTCACTCTTTTTCTTTTTCTGTTCTTGGTTGTACTTAGTCACTGCATCACTTCCTCCTTCTGCGAGAATGGCCTTTTCCAAAACTCCCGCAAACGTGTTAAGTTGAAACATTGATACCTTGCTGTATACCCAAGGCTTCAGTCCTTGTTCGAATCGTCTAGCTTTCCTCTCGTCAGTGTGTACTTGATACGGGGCAAACCTTGCCAACTCATCGAATTTAGCCGCGTATTCAGGCACGCTCATGTTTCTCTGTTTCAGTTCCAGAAATTGCACCTCCATCTGATTCTGCGAACTAGCTGGGAAATACATTTCGAAAAACATCTCTTTGAATCTCTCCCACGTAATTACACCTTCACCTCCTCGCATCTTGTTTGCCTGCCACCAGTAGCTAACCTCAGACTTCAGCATAAATGTCACAAAAACAGTCTTCTGATTTTCTCGAACCCTAGCAACGTCGAAAACCTTCTCCATTTCCATCACCCACGTTTGAGCCTCGATCGGGTTTCTGGAACCTTTGAACTCTGGCGATCCCACCGCCTTGAAGTCCTTAAACGTTGTGCTAGGTGGAGCATGCGGTTGGTTATTCATTGCTCCAGCCAGTAGATTCACCAACTGCTGAACAGGATTAGCGTTGGCGTTAATGTTATTATTGGTTGACTCTTCCTGAGCCGGTTGACGTTGTTGTCTTCTCCTTGGCGGCATTTTTCTGTTAAATAAACGTTTATTAGAACTTTATTTATTTCTCTACATAGTTAAGGCATTACTTAACAATTTAACATACTCATTTAACACATCATCTCAAACAACTTGATATCTTTTCATTCAAATAAAAATTTTTAACATTAAACTATAGCATACTGCTATTTACATCATCTATCCTGGAATAAAGAATCCACAGGATTTAAAACATTCAAATATTAACATATTCCTTAGTTCATAAACACATTGGAATTTACATAAAACTATATAGGTCTTTCACATAAATAAACAGATTCTATTCCTGTCTTCCAAGGTGCTCAATAGCCTTGCCACGCTCCTCATTCATGATACGATACATCGTCCTGCGATCCAACATATACGATGGAAGTCCTTCAAACTGGATGGGGTACCTTAACACTCGCTCTTGAACCTCATCCATTGCATGATTAAGTGTGACGTACGTGTCTTTAAGCTTTGCCTTCTTTGCACGACTATCATTTTCTGCACGATCAGCTCGATGTGATTCTTTTACCCATCCTTCCTCTGCTATTTTCAGTCTTCCGGAGGTTTCCTTCAGTTCCTTCTTCAGCTTCTCAATCTCCTCGGTCTTATCTACGGTTTGACCCTTCTCATGAACCAGATCCCACTCCACGTTTCCTAAACGTGTATGAAGGGTCACAATCTCTCTATCCTTCTCCTCTAAAGTAGACTGCTGAACAGTCGCTCGCTCAGTCAATTCCTGAATCTCATCTTGTAACTCCACGTTACGATCATATAATGTGTCATACATCTCAGCATCAACAGTGTACCGTGGTAACTCTTCTTCTTCCTCTTCCTCATCAAACTCCCCCTCAGGATCCTCCTCAGGATCAGTCTCAGGCTCATACTCCTGACCAACAACGGTGATCAATGGAGATGGCTCCCTCTGAATCAACTGCTCCTTGACAACATGAATGTCTCGGGGCTCTTCCTCCGTAGGTACTATAGGTAATCGGGGTTCTTCCTCCCCAGCTTGACTAGCTTCTCCAACATTCGTCATCCTGACAACAAAATTTTAAGATTTAGTTACTAAGTCATACTATCTAACGCATACTTAACACATAAACACATAATGTATTTTATTATCTTCAATGAATTACAAAAATTCATTTCTTAGAACTCGATAAGAGTTTTCAATTACTATCTTCTTCTATAAGGCTACTACCTAAGGTTGTTTCCCCCACCTAAGGTTCATAACCTACAGCTCTGATACCAACCTGTGACACCCCCAAATCCGGGTACTTCGATTCCACGGGATTTGGTGCTCACTGTACAAACATCATCTATCTATCTACCCATAAATAATATCAAACTATACAATAGATAGGAATCATAATAAAATCTCTTCCCTTAAGGGTTACATCAACTGATTCAAAAATAAATCCCAGGTTACTCTAACCTTAAAACATCTGTGCGGAATTCTAAACAAATAAGTCTTAAACATCATCATAAGTCTTAAACATAAATACATCATCAATTAAAATAACAAGTCTTCATCACTTGCTAACTTTGCCCTTGCCCTTACTAGTGGAGGGTTCATCGCTTCTTTCGTTCTTAACTGCAATGTTATTATTAAGCAAGAGTGAGCACAAATGCCCACAAGTATAATAATGAAATAACAGTATAATAACATGCGAATAAATCAAAGACGTCTGAATAAGAGCTCAACTTTTGAATCAAGAATGAATAATAAGAATCAAAAGAATTCTGAGGGTCATAAGACCTTGAACTATGTCCTAGGTTAACAAGGGTTATACTTGAAACCTTTAATAGTCATAAGACTATGGACCTTCTTCTCGTACTTAGGGGGATCAGCCCTTAGTACCATACTGTGCACAATATCTTAACGCTAAAGCGTAATTAATCCCCTATACAGGGTTGTTCATCTCAATTTGACATTCGAGTCCGCACCAAAGGAAGTTTGGTTTGGATACTTTCATCAAGGGTTCTGAAATTTAGAACGCTCATCAACTATGGACTAGTTGAATCAATAAGGTTCACTAGTCTAATAAGGTTCAACAATAATTGATATTTGATTAGAATAATAATCTCAAAAGTATACAATAGGACAATTATTGTATAACTGAATCATGCTTTGGAAAGATAATTAATCTTTAATATCATGCTTGAACTTGAATAATAACAAGGATAATTTATTCAAGTAAATAATAAACTTGAACAATAATGACAAGTGGGGTTAGGAAAACTTGCTCGACATAAAAGTAACGTTTAAGTTTAAATAAACTTGCTCAATAGAATGGAGTTAGGGATAGGATACTTGCTCAATGTAAAAGTAAAGTTAAGAAACTTGCCTCGTGCGTAGATTACACTTTAACTAAGCACGTTCTTTGAATTAAATCCTACATACCATTCATATACACAATACTTGTTAATTAATAATTAATCAACATAAATTCATTCTCGTTGTCTACTTTAATTATTGACTAAACTTAGTCAAATTATCACGTTGTCACATAATTTATACTTCATGAATTATCAAACCAATTATGTATTTAATAATTCAATTCACATATAATATTTTATTACATGTTAAACAACTATTTTATCATCACATTATTCTTCTAACATGTTTACATATTCATTACAATAATCCACTAACACATTGTTAGACTTAAACATTTTTAAAAATACATTTCTGAATTTTCTGGAGAGTGGCGCTGCGGCGCCACTAATGTACTAAGAAATCGCGCTGCGGCGCGGTGGCGCTGTGGCCGGGCCCTTGGCGCTGCTGCGCTATGGCGCCGTGGCTTGGGTCTTGGCGCTGCGGCGCAGTGGCGCTGCGGCGCGGGACTTCAGTTCTGGAGTTGGCGCCGCGGCGCGAGACTCCAGAAACTGATTCTCAGTTCGCGAAGAACACAGAGTTCAGCGAAAACAACACATTTTATCACTAATTTCACCAAATCACATATACCCACATGTTATAATTCATGTATAATCATAACCCAACATATATAAAGTGATTTTAACCAATTAAAA
Source organism: Panax notoginseng (assembly GCA_016801055.1). Taxonomy (NCBI): domain Eukaryota; kingdom Viridiplantae; phylum Streptophyta; class Magnoliopsida; order Apiales; family Araliaceae; genus Panax; species Panax notoginseng. The sequence continues at coordinate 105,841,889 of CM029021.1, forward strand.
CACATAATCACATAATTAAAACATGTGAATTCACTGACTTTGATGTTCTTGGTGGTTTTTGAATATAAAATATATAATTTAACACTACGGATTCGTTATAACACCGAATCCGTTTGTTTAAGGCTTAATCTCTTCGTGTTAACGTACATAACAACTTACAAGTGTAAAATTTAGGGATAATATATGATCAATACATCAATTATCACGTATAAGGCCATATGGCCATATCACGTACTCTGTTTATTTTGAAAATCATACGTACGACATGCTTTCATGAAACTAATCACATGGCTTACATGGTATATATAATTAAACACTATTTGGTATAACATAACACACATATATAAAGTTATACTCATCTCAAATACCAAACACAGAGATTTTTAGAAAACTGTGAAAGCCATTTTATGAAAACTTAAAAGACGTATATTATAAATTTGGAAGGAGAATTACCCAGAGTAGATAAAGTAATCGGGGATGAATTCCTTCCGATTCTTCCTGACTCACCCAACCTCTTAGCAAAACTCTCTGATTTTCTCTCTAATTCTCTCTGGTATCTTTATCAGACTTAGAACAAAATAAAAAAAAACAAGACGTCGTATAAGAACTGGCGTGCGTCAATGCCAGTTAACCCAGTCATGGTTAACTAGTGGTAACTTCCACTAAGGCCATGTTTGGCTAGCTAAAAATAGGTTTTAAAAATCATTTAATTTAATAAAGCTTGATTATATAGTTTAAATAATGTCACAACCATATAAAATAAATCAATATTTTATTTAATTTACTTTAAATTAAATATAATAATTTCTCAATAGTGTCACATAATTAAATTTCTCTTTAATAAATAATAGCAATTTATTAAATCTCTAATTAATAATTACATTAATTAGATAACATCATGCTTGATTAAATAATTCATTTAATTCAATAAGCTCACATAATCACATACTTTGAATAATAATTATTCTCCACATTAATTTAATAATTGCAACGCATATAATTAAATTAATCTACCACAATTGCATCAATTAATTATTAAATCTAATAATTAAATCATCGAAAATATTTATTTAATTCAATAAATATTAAAATTAATTTACAAAATTCTCGTTCGTCACACAAACTATCTTTGCACTACATGCCAAAGATATTCATCAATAATTTATCTTTGCACTATGGGCCAAAGATATTCATCAATAAGTCATCTTTGTACTACAGGCTAAAGACATTCATATCTCAAAGAAATACATAATCATTTCAGAATTTATATAAACCATAATTATAAGTTGATCAATTCACCTTTGCACTTAAGCTAAAGATATTCAATTATAAATTCAATGGTCATGATCATACCAGTCACAATTCAACTTTTCAGTATTGGCCAAAGAGAACCCTAGTCAAGATCATACCAATAATCTACCTATCTTTACACTCCAGTGAAAGAGAATTTCAACATCAGGGTTATAAAAATGTTATATATGATAATAAAATCAATATAATCAATACATAGTTTTAATCTCCAGAGTAATATTCATAAATCAGCTATAATTTGGTTAGAAAAAGAAACCAATTTTGTAGTGAATAGTACCCGAGAATAGTAACTCGTGAATAATAACTCGTGAATAGTAACTCATGAATAGTAACCTGTCGTAAATAGTAACTCGTGAATAGTAAAGCGTGAATAGTAACTCTTGAATAATAACTCATGAATAGTAACTCGTGAATAGTAACTCATGAATAGTAACTCGTGAATAGTAACTCATGAATAGTAACCCCGGTATGAAAAAGTTTCAAATTTGATAAAAAGTTTAAACCAATATTTCAACATAATGATATTGAAGAAATAATATCACTTACGAAGAAAATAACATCCCTTTCAATCCCTTAAAATCTCTTACTATCCCTTACCTCAAAAGAGCAGTACTTCTGACTGGAATAACGCTGAACGAACTTGTACCGTATAGCTACACTCAAGATATCAAAATACTCACAAGAATACACTCAATAATATAGAGAGAGAAATAGAGAGAAAACTTCAGTTTCTGGTGTGATTTTCAATTCTAACCTAAGCACCCTATTTATAGGAAATTGTTTAGAACACTAAATCAGAAAATTTAATAAAATATTAATATTATTTATTAAATTTCCTACGCACATCAAAGACATCTGAATTCAGCATCCAATAATGACAAAAACAAAAAAAACGTTTTTGTTATTAAAAATAATTAAAACTTTCAAAAATTAATTATTTCGGAACCACGGAACTTCAATAATTCATAATAAATAGCCTTTTTATCAGAAAATTCGAATTTCGCGACTTTTTATAGGAAATTCAATTCTCTACAACTTTGCAGAAGAAAGTGTTTCCAAATTCCAAACAGAAATTGACCGAAATCCACAAACGAGCGATTTTATAGGCTATAATCAAATTTCAGTCAAGAAATGGGTCCACCAATATGTTTAACATGTTTTAAACAACTTTTGCAACAAAAATACTCTTCCTCCTCATATACTCATATATCCCACATTCATTGTAAAAATATCACCATTATTATATTATAATAATATAATAAAATATTATTTTATCAGAAAAGATAAAATATCAATTTTCAACAATTGTCACTTTAAAAATTTTCTCCATCTATATGCACATAAAATGAATATTTTCCTCATCATATAAATCAATAATTAATTACTCACAAATAATATTACAGAATCACAATACTGACAACCAGGCAGTTTCCAGGAAAGAGGGGGCTTTTCAATAAGAATTTCTCCTTACTGGCGCGCAACTAGGTGACCAAACCTCTTCTTAGACAGAACTTTCTAGACATTACTAATAATGTTATCTAATAATATTATTCAGATAATATGAATTATTGCTTCGATAATGAAAAATACTGTGTAGTGACAATTATTAAAATAACAGTAATATAAAATATCAACGCAACAATTATTGAATCAATAAAATACTGAACAGTAATTACTGTAACAATTATTGAGTAGTGCCTTCTTACGTAAGAATCAATAATTGGTGCAATACCATGTGCTACTGTGCAACAACGCGTATTACTGTGTTTTAACCACCGGGTATTCCAACAGTATTAACGGTAACAACTACGCCGTTATTTGTAAACAATTTATACTTGTTGTTTTCTTCATCCAATCGCTTTCCGTTATGGGGCCCACAAAAGGTTGCGCCATCGTATGAATATTCCCCGACAAGAAGAATATTCCACGACCAAACGAATATTCCCCAACAACAATGAGTATTTTATAACCACTTGCTTATTTTAAAAAAATTTCATATATCATCCTTAACTTTAAACTTTTATCAATTTAACCATTTACTGAATAGTAATTATAAGAAAAAATTGAATACTTTTATTTCATAAAATTCGGGGTCTTACAGTTGTGCACATCGACTTGCTGAGTATATCTACGAGCACTACCTATATGATCTTGGAGTTTGGTTGAAATATAATTTTCAATTGTAGACAGTGGAGATAGTTATATACCAAGAGAAGACTCACCATTGGAAAGAACATGATAGTAATCTTCTTGTTTTTCTTTGGGGTCTATTGGGTCAACTAAGGATAATTCTGTGGGCATATGATATCTATCATAACCTAGATGCATGGCCTCCTATGTACGAAGGTTTCCTTGAGCACTTCCCAAAGATTTTAATTTCTAAAACAGTTATTGACTATACATTTATGTAAGGTGCCATTGTGACGTGCTATCTAAGGTTGGGATGAGAGTCACAGTTGGTATATATTTGTATCAAAACTCAGAGCATGTGTTGTTGTATTTTGCACGACAATTGTTGTAATAAAGTTGTAGTTGTTTTCTGTACCATGTACTTGGCGACTCAGAATAGGTTGGATGGATTGGACCTATTTTGGGGGCGTCACAGTGAGCAAACAAGGCTCACTTGACATGACAATGAATAAAACTTTATAACAAATGCCCACTAATAGGCACAATAGAATTGAACAATATGCTCTATCAATGATAATCAAAATTATGAAATATTTATCTGAGGGTCATAAGACCACGAACTATGTTCATAGTTATAAGTAATCTTTCAACTTAAACTTTAACAGTCATAAGACTATAGGGACTCCTTGTACTTAGGGGGATCAACCCTTCGTACAATGTATTGTGCACAAACATTTCAACGCTATGCGTAAATTATCCCCTAATAATAGGGTTGTTCATCTCAGCATTTAGAATACATGTCTGCACCAAAGTAAGTTGGTTTGGATAAGTTTCAAGGTAATTTGGAATTCAACGAACATCAACTAAGGATTAGCTGAATAAAAAGGTAATAACATTATGCTATGGAATAAATCATAAGCAATCAACATTGTATATTAAGCTCATACTTTAGGAATAATCTAAGAGCATAAGCATTGAATAACATAACATACATTGCTTGAACAATATTAAGCTAAGGTTATTTAGAATTTAATACCGAGCATGCATAACAATAGTAAATTGAATGATAAAATTTGTTCAACATTAGTATATCAGAATGTAGAAACTTGCATGCTAAATAACAAGTTAAAGAATAGAGAAACTGGCTCAATATCAAAATATAAGATTTAGAAACTTGCATACAACGAAACAAGTTAAAGATAAGAAAACTTGCTCAACGAAAGTTTAGAGTTAGAAATCTTGCATAATTGTAAACAAACTAGAGACAAGAAACTTGCTCAACATAAGAATAAGGTTTAAGAAACTTGTCTTGCGTGTAGGCTAAACCGTAATAGTTTGATTCACAATATCCTAATCACATATCATTATGATACAATTAGTCACTACATATACTCTATATACAAAGAAGTACTTATTTCATGTATGGCTTGATTTTGAACCACATAATCAAGTTACATCAATAAAATAATAATAACACTCGTTAAGTATTAATAATATGCTCATTCTTAGCACTATAATACCACAATAAAAAAATTATATATTTAACAGTCATAGTATTGTATTATATCAATAATTACAGACTCTGTGTACAAGAAAACTCATTTTTGGCCATACTGCTAACCGGCGCTGCGGTGCCACAGTTTGCATTGTGGGCGGCGCTGCGGCGCGGTGTTGGCGCTGCGACGCGAAAGTCGGGGCTGCGACTCTGACTTTGGCGCTGAGGCGCGAAGTTTGGAGCTGGGGCGCTGATTTTGGCGCTGAGGCTCCGAGTTACAGAACCGAACACGAAGAACAGAACAAAGCTAAATTTTTGTCTGTATCTTAATTTCTAATACTAATTTATCATGTATAACTTACGTAAATTACACATAAACGTTACCTATCATATATATACTAATTTAAAAACAACTAAACAACAAATTTTGAAAGATTAAATATCTGAATGCCATGTTTTAAACCAAAAACTTCATTTTTGACATTGTTTGACAAAGTTAACACTATAATTCCTATTATACACCAAATTGATTTCTTTGAACTACGTTCTCTTTATTTCTTACCCAATTAACATACTCAAGGTTCAATTTCACAATTAGCTCACAATCAAATACTAATTTTAGTACTCTTACAATGTGACGCCCCCAAAATAGGTATACATCACCCATATTGGGTCGCCAGATATAAGGTACTGAATATAAATACAAACTAATTATACAACAGTCGTGTAAAATACGACAAAACATAGGCTGTGAGTTTTAATACAAATATTATCATCTAGACAATATCCACACTCAATGGAGTCCTCATTATATTTATTATCACACTATTTCATAGAATAGTGGGGACTACTAATGCACCATCTAGGACCATCACTCTGTTCCCCGACTAGTACCAGCTACGTTCTCATTTCCTGAAGAGAACAATGAAAGCAAAAGGGTGAGCTCAACTAGCCCAGTAAGAAATATTATGACTAAGATAATGCTGAATAAGTTATCAATAGCCTTCAACAGTATAACAACTGATAGAATATAATAGACAACAAGTTTTAGATCAAAAACTGCAGCGGAATAAATAATCCATTAGAAGAATCAAGTAAAGTATAAAATCTACTATCTTCTATGATTTAAAAAGTTTTTCATCAACTTTATCGCTGAGACTCAGCTTAATAAATAAAATCGAATCATCCCTGCACCACGGCCAATGATATTCATGTAATCATCAATGGTTATGGCTATACCGAATAATCCCTGGTCATAATCATACCAACAACTGTCCACCAATGAATTACAGGCCAATAAGGACTTTTACCACATCATTCGTCACATTACGGTCATGATTATACCGAATAATCTCTGGTCATAATCATACCAAGTCCATCTATGCACGTAAGCGAAAGATGACTTTTAACATAATATAAGCATGAGGATGATGACAATTAAATAAAACAAGTTCAAGAATAAATTTTAAAGATTTATAAGTTAATTTATCCTGAACTCAATAATGTCCAAATTGTCAACATGATACTGCTTTGTGGAGTAAAATTCAAGAATGCTCAGAAAAATATTTCCGTGAAAAGATACTGGATGAAGCGAAAATATCAAGGATATTCCACTAATTTCATGGAGTATAGAAGCCAAAACTTTAACCAACTGAGTATAATAGAATATATGAAACCGCAAATGGATTTTTTGCCGCCATGCGGTAATCCACGTAGACAGATTATTCCAACAGAATAATAAAGAATGGGATAACAGAAGAATTAACCAGGCGTGCGTAATCCGCACAGACAGGTTATTCCAACAGAATAATAAAGAATGGAACCAGGTCATGTGTAACCCGCACAGACAGGATATTCCAACAGAATAATAAAGAATAGAACCAGGTCATGCGTAATCCGCACAGACATGATGTTCTAAAAGAATAATAAGGAATGTAATAACAACATAATTCACCAAGCATGCGATAGACCGCACAGACAGGTTATTAAAACAGAATAATAAAGAATGGAATAACAGATGAATTTCACCATGTATGCTGTACTTCGCATAAACAGGTTATTCTAACATAATAATAAAGAATGAAATAACAACCCTTATGAGTATTGAAAGAAAATAACTCTCTTCATGAATACGAAAGAATAATACCCCTTACGAGTACAACAAATAATATCCCTTACCTTAGAAGAAACTGGATATTGGAAAAGTGAAGTAGCCCTAAGTATGTAGAGTCCTTATAGTCATATGACTGTTAAAGTTAAAGTTGAAAGATTACTTATAACTGTGGACATGGTTCGTGGTCATTAGACCTTCAGAAGTATATTTCAGAATGTTAATAGAACATATCATTCAGTTCTATTGAGCCTATTATTTGGCGAATGTTATAAAGTTATTCATTCTTATTTCAAGTGAGCTTTGTTTGCTTACTCTTGCTTACATAACCATTACAACTAAGGATGAGAAGGTAGGTGTACCTAGCACCAGTAAGGGCTAGGGGAAGATGAACAAGTTTTGAAGACTTGTAATATGTTGACAGTTATTTATCAGACTTTAATTTGATTGATGTAATAAAGTATTTATTTAATTTCTGCATTTGAATGATTGTAATTAAAGATTAGATAACCTGGGAGATAATGTTTTTTTATTAATGTAATCATGTATGGGCAGGTTTTATTATTCAATTATATTATGATTGGGTAGTTAGATATTAATGTTTTGATTAAGTGAACACCAAATCTTGAGGTAATGAAGTACCGAGATTTGGGGGTGTCACAACCTTCACTTAAAACCTGAATCAATATCCTATCTAACATACAATGTTATTATAATACAATACTGTTACAAATCTAGCTGAACACATACTGAACTTGGCTTTGACTTTTCTTTGTATCCGACGTATTCGCCTTAATCTGCAATGTTTATCATGATATAGCACGGGTAAGCAACAAGTTTGCCCACCAAGTTTAAGTCCAATAAATTAAGGATATATCATGATGGAAAGATTTAGAATAATAATTGGCTAACATTCAACAATATAATTGTGAACTAGCATGAACAAATTTTCATAGCTGAACTGTAAGACCCCAACTTTTATGAATAAAGATTAATTTTTTCTCGAAATATATTTTTAAATATTATGGTGTGGATTTGATATAATGTTATAGTTGTGGGTATTATTTACAAATTTTGCAAAGTAAGCATGTGGTTATATAATATTCGATTGGTCGGAAAATATTCGTTTTAACAGGGAATATTCGTACGACGGCACAATCATTGGTGGACCCCACAATGAAAGTATAGTCGTAGTTAGAAAACGACAGAATTATCTTTATATAAAAATAATGGCAAAAGCTTTGCCGTTAAACTGTTGAACTACCCGGTGGTAAAAGTACAGTAATACACATGGTTGCATAGTAGCACACGGTATTGATTATTGATGCTTACGTGAGAAGTCACTCAGCTATACTCAATTATTGCTATAGTAATTGTTGCATAATATCTCTCATATTATTAATTCAATTATTGCCACAATATCATCTGCATAATATTTATTATTATTAAATCAAAAATTGAGACGACAAAGTTATTTATATTATTATTTTCAATATTGACAATGTCTAGAAAGTTCTGTCGAGGAGAGGTTTGGTCACCTAATTGCGCGCCAATAGGGAGAAATCCTTATCGGAAAGCACCCTCTTTCCTAGGAATAATCTGGTTGTTAAATATTGTGAGTTATAATATTAATGATGAATAAGTTCGTATTGATTAAAGATGAAATTGATATTTTTATTGTGTTAGAATTATTAGTGTTAATGGAAATGGACATCTATTTCGATAATAATTGATGTCTGGAGGTTATATTGACCAATCGGGTAATTAATCGGATAAATGAGCAATTAATTGCTATTAATTCACATACTTATAATTATTTGTTCACATGTATGTACTATTGATTCACATGCATGTACTATTAGGGGAGGTGGTTCAAGATTGATAATACTTGCATGACTAAATTAAAATAGAGGTATAGATGAAGGTACTATACCGTACCTATTTTTTTCATATGTGTGTACTATTGATTCACATGAATGTACTATTGATTCACATGATGTATTGTTAGGGGATGTGGTGCAAGTTTGATAATACTTGCATGACTAAATTAAAAATGAAGGAAAAGGTGAAGGTATTATACTGTAATATTTGAAGCCCCAAAACGTGCAATTATCGAAACTATATTTTCCTATAAATAGAATCTCAGTCTTCTTTCATTCTCACCAATTCACTAAGACTCACAAGAGCAATTATAGATAGAGAAGCTATAGAGAGAAAGAAGAAGAGAAGTCTGCTACTTCACTATTCCAGTATCCAGTCTTCTTTAGAGGTAAGGGATATTATTTTGTTCAGTATTCATAGGAATAATATTTTCTTCCATACTCTGTAGTATTGAGTAATATTATTTCGTCTCGTATTCCTGATTATACCCTCATTTTGTTAAAGTATTGCTTCTATACTCCGTGAAATTAGTAGAATATCCTTGAAATTTGCGCTTCATCTAGTATCGTTTCACAAGGATATTTTCTACACATTCTTGTTAAATTTTTAACTTTTCATGCCGGAGTACTCTCCATGAGTAGTATTCATTTTTACGGTACTATTCATAAAGTACTATTCACGGGATATTATTCACAAAGTACTATTCACGGGATACTATTCATAATTCACGAGTACTATTCACAAAGTACTATTCACGAGTACTATTCATAAAGTACTATTCACTCGGGTACTATTCACCCGGAGAATTATTCATGACAAAAATTGATTTTTTTGCTGTCCAAATCATTTTTGATACAATATTATTCTTGAATTTTACTCCACAAAGCAGTATCATGTTGACAATTTAGACATTATTGAATACTGGATAAATTAAGTTATAAATCTTTAAAAATTTATCCTTTGCTTTCTTTTAATTGAATTCGTATATCATTGTCATCATCCTCATGCTTATATTGTGATAAAAGTCATATGTGGCTTACGTGCATAGATGTACTATTGATTGGTGTGATTATGACCAGGGATTATTCGGTATAATCATGACCGTAATGTTACAAATGATGTGATAAAAATACTCATTGGCTTTTAGTGCATTGATGGACAGTTGTTGATATGATTATGACCAGGGATTATTCGGTATAATCATGACCATTGATGATTACATGAATATCCTTGGCCCGCAGTGTAGGGATGATTCGATGATGTGGTTTATTTATTAAGCTAAGTCTCAATGATAAAATTGATGATAAACTTTTTAAATCATAAAAGATAGTAGATATCATGCTCTACTTGACTCTTCTAATGGATTGCTTATTCTGCTGCAGTTAAACTTGATGTTTATTATATTTTATCAGTTTAACACTGTTGAAGGCTAACGATAATTTATTCTGTATTATCTTAGTCATAATATTTCTTACTGGGCTAGTTGAGCTCACCCTTTGTTTTCATTGTTCTCTTCAGGAAATGAGAATATAGCTGAGACTAGTCGGGGAATGGAGTGACGGTCCAGATGTTTGCATTAGTAGTCCTCACTATTCAGTGAAATAGTGTGATAATAATCGTAATGAGGACTTTATTTGAGTTTGGATGCTCTCTACGAGACATTATCCGTGTTGAAGCTCTCAGCTACGTTTTGTCGTACTGTATAAAAGAAGTTTGTATTTAAATTTTGTACCATATATTTGGCGACTCAGAATGGGTGATGTATACCTATTTTGGGGGCGTCACATGAACGAGCATTGAACATGAACATATCAATTATATCTGGACCGAATGGTAATAAAGGTGGTCAGCCTTTCATACCTGATGAACATATGCAATATGCACACAGTGCTATTCAACAATTCATAGACATGGTATAATCAACAATGATTAACCATAAGTATATTTGAATAATTATAACTCAGGGTTGAGTTAGAGAGAACTTGCCTGTACCATTGATTACCGTTACGAAACATAACTTAGCTTTATCCGAGGACCTAATATTAATAATATCGATTTCCCAAGTTAGAATAATATCATCACAATATAGAATAACCTAAACACATTACCACATAATTTTATCCGTCTATACAACACATAAAACCTGGTATCAAGTCAAACTATTGCAGTCTGAGTTGAGTTCGGTACTATTTCGACATCCCGACTGTGAGACCCCAAATTTTATGAATAAAGATTTAAATTTCTCGAAATATTTTTTTTTAATATTATGGTCTGGATTTGATACAATGATATAGTTGTGGGTAATATTTATAAATTTTGCAAAGTAAGCAAGTTGTTATATAATATTCGATTGGTCGGGGAATATTCTTTTTGTCGGGAAATGTCCGTACGACGGCACAATCATTGGTGGATCCCACAACGTAAGTATTGTCGTAGTTAGAAAACGACAGATTTATCTTTTTATAAAAATAACGGCGAAAGTGTTACCGTTAAAACTGTTGAACTACCCGGTAGTAAAAGTACAGTAATACGCGTGGTTGCATAGTAGCACACGGTATTGATTTATGATGCTTACATAAGAAGTCACTCAATTATACTCAATTATTGCTATAGTAATTGCTGCATCATATCTCTCATATTATTGATTCAATTATTGTCACAGTATCATCTGCATAATATGATATACTATTAAATCAATAATTGAGACGGCAAAGTTATTCATATTATTATTTGCAATATTGACAATGTCTAGAAGTTCTGTCAAGGAGAGGTTTGGTCACCTAATTGCGCGCCAATAAGGAGAAATTCTTATCAGAAAGCCCCTTCTTTCTTGGGAACGACCTGGTTGTTAAATATTGTGAGTTATAATATTAATGATGAATAAGTTCGTGTTGATTAAAGATAAAATTGATTGTTCCATTGTGTTGGAATTATTAGTGTTAGTAGAAATCGATATTTATTTCGATAATAATTGATGTCTGGAGGTTATATTGACCAATCGGGTATTCGGCGCACTTTTCGTGTCGGAGTACTATTTACTCTAATATTGTTCACTCGGGTATTTGTGACACTTTTCGTATCGGAGTACTATTCACATGGTTACTATTCACTCTAGTATTGTTCACTCGGGTATTTGGGACACTTTTTGTGTCGGGGTACTATTCGCGGGGTACTATTCTCGAAGTACTATTAACGGGGTATTATTCACCCGAAAAATATATTTCTTCTCGGTCCAAATCATTTTTGGGTACAATATTATTCCATTAGGAGATGTGATAATTTTTCAGACCGTTAGTTGAAGTTATAATAGTAAATCAATATGGATCGTTGGTTGAAGATATAATAGTAAATCAGTATGGACCGTTGCTTTAAGTTTTAATAGTAAATCAATATGGACCGTCCGTTTAAAAGTAAATCAATCTGGACCGTTCATGAATTAGTTACTATTCAGTCCATTCTCCTATAAATAGAAGCTCATTCCTTCATTATTTCTTACGAATTCACTGAAACTCTAGAGAGAAAAATTATAGAGAGAAAGAAGAAGAGAAGTCTGCTAACTCACTTTTCCAATATCCAGTTTCTTCTAAGATAAGGGATATTATTTGTTGTACTCGTAAGGGGTATTATTCTTTCGTATTCATGATGAGAGTTATTTTCTTTCAATACTAGTAAGGGTTGTTATTCCATTCTTTATTATTATGTTGGAATAACCTGTTTATGCGAAGTACCGCATACATGGTGAAATTATTCTATTATTCCATTCTTTATTATTCTGTTGGAATAACCTATCTGTGCGGTCTATCGCATGCTTAGTGAATTATGTTGTTATTACATTCCTTATTATTCTGTTGGAATATCTTGTCTGTGCGGATTACGCATGACCTGGTTCTATTCTTTATTATTCTGTTGGAATATCTTGTCTGTGCGGGTTACACATGACCTGGTTCCATTCTTTATTATTCTATTAGAATAACCTGTCTGTGCGGATTACGTACGCCTGTTGAATTCTTCTGTTATTTCATTCTTTATTATTTTGTTGAAATAATCAGTCTACGTGGATTACCGCATGGCGGCAAAAAATCCATTTGCGATTTTATATATTCTATTATACTTAGTTGGTTAAAGTTTTGGCTTTTATTCTCCATGAAATTAGTGGAATATCCTTGATATTTGCGCTTCATCCAGTATCTTTTCATGGAAATATTCTTCTGAGCATTCTTGAATTTTACTCCACAAAGCAGTATCATGTTGACAATTTGGACGTTATTGAGTTTAGGATAAATTAACTTATAAATCTTTAAAATTTATTCTTGAACTTGTTTTATTGAATTGTCATCATCCATATGTTTATATTATGTTGAAAGTCATCTTTGACTTATGTGCATAGATGGAGTTGGTATGATTATGACCAGAAATTATTCGGTATAATCATGACCGTAATGTGACGAATGATGTGGTAAAAGTCCTCATTGGCATGTAATTCATTGGTGGACAGTTGTTGGTATGATTATGACCAGGGATTATTTGGTATAGTCATGACCATTGATGATTACATGAATATCATTGGTCGTGGTGCAGGGATGATTCGATTTTATGTATTAAGTTGAGTCTCAGTGATAAAGTTAATGAAAAACTTCTTAAATCAAAGAAGATAGTAGATTTTATACTTTACTTGACTCTTCTAATGGATTGCTTATTCCGCTGCAGTTTTTGATCTAAAACTTATTGTATATTATATTCTATCAGTTGTTATATTGTTGAAGGCTATTGATAACTTATTCTGCATTATCTTAGTCATAATATTTCTTACTGGGCTAGTTGAGCTCACCCTTTTGTTTTCATTGTTCTCTTCAGGAAATGAGAACGTAGCTAGGACTAGTCGGGGAACAGAGTGATGGTCCTAGATGGTGCATTAGTAGTCCTCACTATTCTGTGAAATAGTGTGATAATAAATGTAATGAGGACTCCATTGAGTGTGGATATTGTCTAGATGATAATATTTGTATTAAAACTCACAGCCTATGTTTTGTCGTATTTTACACGACTCTTGTATAATTAGTTTGTATTTGTATTCAGTACCTTGTATCTGGCGACCCAAGATGGGTGATGTATACCTATTTTGGATGCGGGTCACAGTTGGTATCAAAGCTTAGGGATATGATCCCTGGCTGAGATGTGAGACAAGAACTAGGAGGGGAGAGATGGAGAATTCCTTCGCTAGTATGACCTACCTAAGTTTATTTGGTATTTAATTGGTCGGTCAGAGTATAGGGATAATATGTGATATGTTAATTAACTCTTGTTTTGTGACAGTGTTTGAAAATGGCATCTGAAAATGTTGAGATAAGTAATGAAGCACATGAGACCGTTGAGTTAGCTCAACCAAAAGGTAACGACCAACAACACGATAATAATCATATCGGTGGCAACGGCCATCAGAACAATGATAACCATCGTGAGGGAAATTATCATGCCAAGAATGCTAACCACTTCGATGGTAATCATGGCCAAGATAATAGAAGTGGAAATTTTAAGAAGGAGAAGGTCATTTAGCTTGATTTTGTCGTGCACCAAAGTCAAGTCCTGCAGGGACGGTTGCACCAAAAGGAGGATACGGACAAAACAAAATCGGTGGTTTCAGGAAGAGCGTTTTTCGTGACTTCTCAAAAAGCGAGTAACCCGAACGAAGTTAGCACGGGTTAGTTAATTATAAATTTTTGCGAAGTCTATACCTTATTAGATACCGGTTCTACCCATTCTTTTATCTCTCTTGCTTGCGCTCAACATTTAAATTTGACTTCGAAGAAATTAGACTTTGGCTTATTAGTTGAAACTTCGATAGTAGAAACCTTCGTTACACCCACTGTTTATAAATCTTGTTTGATTCAAATCGACACTTTCACGTTACCTGTCGATCTTTTCTCTTTGAAAATACTTGCCTTTAACGTGATTTTAGAAATCGACTGGTTAACTACTCATCGTACTAAAATTGATTATTTTCGTAAGGTTGTTAGTTTTTATATTCCTAACTAACCTGTTATACGAATTCAAGCAACCAAATCGCTAAAGTCAATCATTGTCATATCAAGCCATAAATAAAGAGCCCTGAGCCTTTCGCTGGTGACTTTCTTGTGTGGAATGCACCGAAGCCGAACTTTTCGTAGGGGACGTTGTGAATAACGGTGGCAAGTTGATAGGTATCAATGTGACGTGCTATCCAAGTCTTGGATGAGAGTTACAGTTTTGAATAATATTTCTATAGTTAATAAATTTTCTGACGTATTCTTGAAGACTTCTTAGCCTACCTCTAGAGCGTGAAATCGAATTTTGTATTGACCCCAGTACAAAACCCATTTCTAAAACCCTCAAATATTTTCTTCACCCAAAACGAACGTGTAATGTGCCAAAGACGTTAGCTTGAGTTGTTGAATATTACGATCGTACCATTCAATATCATCGTGGAAGAGCGAACGTGGTAGCTGACGCGTTGAGTAGAAGATCGTATGCGTTTACGAGTGCGATGTTGTTAACACAAAGACCCATTTCGTATAACTTACAAATGATAGAGATAGAGATAAAGACTCTAGAGACCCACGTGAAGATAACGAATATACGATTAGAATCGACTTTAATCGATAAAGTTAAAGCTGCTCAAGCTACATACTCAGAGCTGATGAATATGAAGAAGAAGGTTCAAGAGGGCGTTATTCTAGAAGCAAGAATCGATGAAGAGAGAAAATCTCAACCCTCGATTTTATTGGCTCATTTAAAATCCTTGATTGAGTAAGAACTGTGGCCTATAGATTCATTTTACCGCCAAGTATATCGCGTGTTCATAACGTTTTTTTTTCACATATCGATGTTACGTAAATATGTGGATGACCCGAACACTTAAATCATTTTTATATGATTTTTAAATCATTAATTCTATTTTTTCATAATTTATTTAATACATTTATTAAATAAATTAATAACCATTAATATTAATTTATTAATGAAATTCATCACAAAATATTAAAAGTCATTAAAAATAACTTAAAATATTATTTTATAGCATAATATAATTTTTAAATGATTTTTCAAGTATTAAAATCATTTTAAGAAATTTATTTAATATTATAATTAAATAAATTAAATACCATTAATATTCCAAAAATACTAAATATTTATTAAATATATTCAAAATAATTAAAACCCCATTTTTAGGCTTTAAAATAATTTTTAGGAATTTATTATGTATTTTTAATAATTAAAAACTAATTTTCTCCAATTATTTAATAAAATAATTAATTTTCTAATTTATCTGTCGCTAAAGGCACCTATAGTGACAAAACTGTCACTATAGGTGTTCTTCAGAAAACCCAGAACTACATAGGTAGTTAACATGGTACTAAGCTTGACCACTGCTAGATCTTTGGTCTTTACGATTTCTGGCTTGCTAAGGTGTTAATGGTGTAGTATTAATGTCACATTACAACCCCAAACAACTCTCATAGTCAACACATAAAAAATCTGTGAGATCTAAGCTACAGAATTTGTTGTCAGACGTGTTCTTAAGTTTCTGGGTTGCCCAGAAACTCAAGCAGTTTCAAGGGTCCTACTTTGAAGCTTGGTATCTTTGATTCTGAGTTTACTCTATGTGATCTAATGGTTCAAACATGTAGAAGAGATGTCAGGGTACAACAATACCTAACAAGATCAGTATAACAACATCACAACCAAGAGATCTTGGCCGGTCAAAGTGCAGGTCATGAACTGTTCTTGAACATTTCTGGGTTTTCCAGAAATGTTCTTGAGCAGTTTGGTCAACCTATGTTTGACCAACATTAAATTCGATTCTATTAAGTATCTGGGTAATATAGAGGCATGGATATGTAGTACTCATGTCAGTCGACAAGTATATAACAACAACATGACCAAACAACTTAAAAACAACAAGATCAGAGCTCTGCAAAAACGTTGTCAGGCGCTCTGGGCAAATCTGGGCTGCCTAGAAACAGCCAGTCAATGTCGGTCAACGTACTTTGTCCCTTAATAACTTACAATCTACACATGATCTGGGCTTGATTCAAGTTCTAGATCAAAGCCCTTACTACAAAGAACAAATCTATAACATCAAACACCACTAACACTTAACATAGAGAGATCTTTGAGCCCAGACATTTGGTTGTCAAACCAAAATTTAGGGTTCATAGATCAGTTCTAAAAACTTGATTTTCGTGCATCTAGATGTTATGGATCTAAGATATTATAACCCAGATCACTCAATAACATCCTAATACACAACTTAAAACAACAAACAACAACATCTAACATAAGATCATATGATTTCTAAGTTTAGGGTTTTTTTTATACCTTTTTAGCTTTGATCCTTGAATCTGACTTTGATGTTTGTTCTTGGCAAGCTAAATGTTGATATTGGCTTTGCTTCTTACTCACTTTCACTCTAAAATTTCAGATGGGAGAGAGAGTATGGCTTTGGTGAATATGAAAAGTGAAGAGAACATTATCTCTCTCAATCTATATATAATTTGATTCAATGCCTAAGGCTGATAATGAGAGAAGGTTTTACCTGATTAAAGTTGATTATTAGACCACATGACTAGCTAGGGTTGGTCACCAACCACTTACGAGGGCTAGATCTACACTCCATCCCATTAAAATATTCGAGAAGGGCAATTTGGTCATTTAACTTGTAAAGTTAATGGCAACTTGGTGACTTGTCACAACCATTAGGTTTTAACCCTTAGGGTATGACCCTTAGGGTTTGACCCTTAGGTTATACAAATTTATTTTATAAACTTTCTAATTAAGTTTTAAAAATAGAAAATTAAGATTTCTAAATTATAAGTAGGATTTTTTAATTATATTCAAGCTTGCTAATTAAGATTAATATTTCCTAATTAAAATTGCTAATTTAGAAATTAAGTTCCATATTTGTACATTAGGGTTTCCAGCTGAACAATTAGGGTTTTCTAATAATTAATTAGGGCTATCCCTAATTAAATATAAAATCAATAACATAAAAACCTTATACTTATCTTTAAGCTTCCAAATTAGGGTTTTAATATTCTGAATTAGGGTTACGGATTCCCCGAACTGAAATTAGGTTTTCCAAAGCCGATAATAGGGTTTCTTAACAATCGTTAGGGTTTTCTAACTGAACGTCAATATATTATTAGGGTTTATCACTGATATAATTTATCTGGTCAACCCTTGATGCGACGTCCCAAAAACAGGTTTACCTCACCCATCTTGAGTCGCCAAATACATGGTACAAAATTCAAATACAACTTAATTATACAACTGTAACAACCCAGAATTTTTAATTAAATATTTAAATATTATTGAATTATATAAATATTTAATGGTTGTGTTTATCGTTGAATAAGTATTTGTATAATTGATTTGATGTGATTTGATTATTTATTTATTTAATAAATAATTAATGAGTTAAGGAAAGTAATTATTTTGAAATAGTAATTTAATTTAATTTAATAATTAAGTTAGAGAGTTTATAATGATCAAATAAATTATTAAATTATGCAATGAGTTGTTATTGGTATTAATTAAATTAAGTATGAAAACTTAACTAATTAGAAGTGTAACAAATAACTATATTATAAGTAGCTATTAAAATAAATTAAAGTAGTTTTAATTTATTTTGCCAAACAAGGCTTAAATATATTAATTCTTTAATTTTAAAGAGTTTTGCCAAACGAAGCCTTATGGCTTTTGGAGTTCTTTTGAATTTTGAAATATTATATAAATTATATAAATAAAATAATGAATAAAATATATTTATAACCTATACGTTATATTTCGTAACTGATATTATTTAATCAGGCTTATTATGGCCATTTACGATTGGTTACCAGTGGTTTTGTTTACGCATTCTAAGTGTTTGCTAAGCCTAAGAAGAAAATCACAGAGAATTTGAGAGATATAGAGTTTAAGAGAGAGAAGCAACAAGAGAAGGTTCCGAATTCTTATTGTCAGTGATTAGCAAGGGTTTCTAAAGCGACAAAATGTACGTTTTAAAACCTTAATATATATATATATATATATATATATATATATATATATATGTTTACGTTATCTGCGTCTGTGTTTTTGATTTTCAATGTGTATAAGGTTTTTACAAAGATTTTCTATAAAACCATATTGTTGCAAGTGTTATACTAACATATACATATATATATATATATATATATATATATATATATATATATATATATATATATATATATGATTGTATGTTTAGCGTATAAACAAGATTGTATGCTAATTTATGTATGCAAGTAAGGGGAATTGGTTTTACAGTGAAGACATATGCATGAATATGATTTTTTTAAGATAACAAAATTAGTGTATGTTAATTGTGAAGTTATGAAATTGAACCTTGTATATGATAACGGGGTAAGAAATTCAGAGAAACATAATTCAAATGAATCAAATTGGTTTATAAATTATGTTTACCATGTTCACTGTGTAAACAAACATCGGTAATGGTGTTTTGGTTGAAAACAGTGTTTTCAAGGAATTGAGTTTTCTGTGATTGTTGTTTAGTGGTTTAAATTAGTATATGCATGTTGGGTAATGTGTATATGTGTAATTGGCATAAGTTATACATGTTAATTAGTGTTAGAAATTAAGTTATAGACATAAATTTAGTTGTTCTGTTCTTCATGGGATACGTTCTGTTAGTTTTCGGCGCCCCAGCGCCAAAAATGAAGCCCCAGCGCTGAAATTCGCGCCCCAACGCCAAAATTCGCACCCCAGCGCCATAAGTTCGTGCCCCAGCGCCAATCTCATGCTGCGGCGCCACTGAATGACTTAGTTCTCGCGCTGCGGCGCCGGAACAAAAGTCTGAGTTGGACAGTTTTGGCCTCCTGTAGTAAAACGGTCATAACTTTCTCATACGAACTCCGATTGAGTTGATTCAAAGTGATCCAGAACGATGACGAATAGACCTACAACTTTCATGCTTCAAGGATTTTAATTTGAGGTCTGTAACAGTAGTCAAAATGGTCATCTTTAGGACATTTATATTTTCGGGGGCAATCAGAGGGCGTCGGGCATGAACATATGTATGTGTAGTGCTCCTGACCATAAAAGATGATGTCCTAAGTTATAAAACATGTATGTTAGTAAATATAATGATGCTTAATATTAATAAATAATGTATTAGATAAGTTATAGAAGCATAGTAAGCATACACAAGATAGGCAAATCGGGCGTGTGACGATTGAACGTCGAAACGACGTGCCAAGTGTTAATGAACTTAAAAAGTATTTTCATTCAATTGAAATGAATATTATAAGATATGGAATAGGTTTAATATAAAACTAATAAGTAAGACTTAAGCACTTGAATGAAATGCAAATATGAAATATAGTGAGATATAAGTTGAAAGTTAACACAATCTAATTGAACATTGTGTTCTAATTAATAGGAAAGATTATGAGATGTGGAGTAGAGTTTACATTACAATTACTATGTGTTGTTATGTGACTAATAGTTGATGTGTATGATTATATAATTGTGTAGGGCACGTGAAGTGCAGATAACTGTAAGCTGTTAAACTGTTATTGGTAAACAACGATTAAGGCAAGTCTTTCGGTTCCTATTTTCTACGTGGACTTGATGAGCTGTTTTAAATTGCATGATATGTTATACATGATGAAATCATGAAATGTTAAAGTCAATATATGACTGCATTATTTTGGCTAAGTAATGATGGTTGAGTAAGGAACTCAATCTTTATATTTGTTATGTGAATTAAAAGCATGTATGCCATGTTACTTTAATGAGATGTATATCGAGCATGTTATTATGTGCTATGTGATGCATGAAAACTGTTAGACTTTGTTGGGCTGTCGAGCTCACTCTTGCAAATAACCACTTTTGCAGGTTAAGATTTTAAGGTAAAGATATGTGCTAAGTGAGATATAGAGATCTATATTCACGAAGATTACTTATGTTTTATGAGAAATGTATTTCATATTTTGAATGTAACATGTTGTTGAATTGTAAGTTGAGCTATCCAATGTATGTGGATATTTAGTTATGATGTAAGACTTTGTATAGTCATTTTGTTGTAACGATTCATGATATAAGATTGAATCAAAGAGATGTAATGTAAAGGTTGCGATTCAGGGCAAGAAAGAAGGAAATGTATAAACGTTTTAAATATTCCGCAATTTTAGTATTTTTAATATTGAATAATGATGTAAAATTAGAGATTTAATGTATGGTTAACGGCCGAAGTTGAGATTTAAATTGTATGAATTTTGGGGTCGTTACAACAACAGTCGTGTAAAATACGACAAAACATAATCTAAGAGTTTTAATAAGAATATTGTCATCTAGACAATATCCACACTCAATGGAGTCCTCATTATAATTATTATCACACTATTTAACAGAATTGTGAGGACTACTAATGTTATCATCTGGACCATCACTCCGTTTCCCGACTAGTCCCGGCTACGTTCTCATTTCCTGATGAGAACAATGAAAGAAAGGGTGAGCTCAACTAGCCCAATAAGAAATATTATGACTACGATAATGCAGAATAAATTATCATTAGCCTTCAACAATGTTAAACTAATAAAATATAATAGACAACAAGTTTAACTACAGCGGAACAAGCAATCCATTAGAAGAGTCAAGTAGAGCATAAAATCTACTATCTTCTATGATTTTAAAAGTTTTTCATCAACTTTATCGCTGAGACTCAGCTTAATAAAATCGAATCATCCCTGCATCACGGCCAAGGATATTCATGTAATCATCAATGGTCATGATTATACTGAATTATCCCTGGTCATAATCATACCAACAACTATCCATCAATGAACTACAGGCCCATGAGGACTTTTACCACATCATTTGTCACATTACGGTCATGATTACACCAAATAATACGTAGTCATAATCATACTAAGTCTATCTATGCACGTAAGCCAAAGATGAATTTAATCACAATATAAGCATGAGGATGATGACAATGACATAATAATTCAATAAAACAAGTTCAAGGATAAATTTTAAAGATTTATAATTTTAATTTATCCAGAAATCAATAACGTCCAAATTGTCAACATGATACTTCTTTGTGGAGTAAAATTCAAGAATGCTCAGAAGAATATTTCCATGAAAAGATACTGGATGAAGCGCAAATATCAAGGATATTCCACTAATTTCATGGAGTATAGAAGCCAAAACTTTAACCAACTGAGTATAATAGAATATATAAAACCGCAAATGGATTTTTGCCTGCCATGCGGTAATACACGTAGACAGATCATTTCCACAATTTAATAAGGAATGAATACGAAGGATCATTCACCATGCATGCGGTAATCCACATAGACAGGTTATTCCAACAGAATAATAAAGAATGGAATAACAGAAGAATTCACCAGGCGTGCGTAATCCGCACAAACAGGTTATTCCAACAGAATAATAAAGAATGGAACCAGGTCATGCGTAATCCGTACAGACAGGATATTCCAACAGAATAACAAAGAATAGAATAACAACAGAATTCACCAGGCATGCGATAGACCGCACAGGTAGGTTATTTCAACAGAATAATAAAGAATGGAATAATATAAGAATTTCACCATGTATGCGGTACTTCGCATAGACAAGTTATGTAACAACCCGATATTTTCTATATAAATAAATAAGAAATTTTGCGTATAATTTTTTTTTTTTAAGGATGAGGGTTTGTACAAGATAATGTGTATATGTATTTATGTGGTAAATAAAAATATATTTATTACATAAATATTTACAAATAAATTTATTTTAGAATTATTGATTATTATAAAGTATATTCTTATAATAATTAATTTATAGTAGAAACGTTTTTATTAATTATTTTCCATGAAAATATAATCAAATATTATTTAAATAATATATGGAGTGATTTTTAGAATAATTATAATAATTATTTTAAAATATGAATTTTAGTACAGATTATTAAGTTAATTATTTTACCTTAATTATTAAGGTTAAATATGAAAGAATAAATCAGATATGGAATCCAAACCCTAATTTTGGATTATTATCAAGGAATGAGAATAATAATATTATATTAATTATATTTTAATTTTTCAGTACTATAAATATGTACTATATATATGTATTGAGGATGGTTGGTCAATTACGGTTTATATTTTCAAAACCTTAATATTAATTAGTTAAACCCTAGTTCTACTGGGGGAAACCCTAAATTAAAACTCAATTATGAGTTTAAGACTGGTATATAACTGTGTTATATGTTTTATGATGTGTATTATATAATGATTTTGTAAGACCCCAACTTTTATGAATAAAGAATAATTCTCTCGAATTATATTTTTGAATATAATGGTATTGATTTGATATAATGTTATAGTTATGGGTAATATTTATAAATTTTACAAAGTACGCAAGTTGTTATATAATATTCGATTGGTCGGGGAATATTCGTTTTAACAGGGAATATTCGTACAATGGCACAATCATTGGTGGACCCCACAACGGAATTATTGTCAGATTGAGAAAACGACAAAAATACTTTATAAAAATAACGGCGGAGGTATTACCGTTAAAACCGTTGAACTACCCAGTAGTAAAAGTACAGTAATACACGTAGTTGCACAGTAGCACACAGTATATATTGATTATTGATGCTTACGTGAGAAGTTACTAAGTTATACTCAATTATTGCTACAGTAATTGATGCATCATATTTCTCATATTATTGATTCAATTATTATTACAATATCATCTGCATTATATGTTATATTATTAAATCAATAATTGAGACGGCAAAGTTATTCATATTATTATTTGCAATATTGACAATGTCTAGAAGTTCTGTCAAGGAGAGGTTTGGTCACCTAATTGTGCGCCAATAAGGAGAAATCCTTATCGAAAAGCTCCCTCTTTCCTGGGAACGACCTGGTTGTTAAATATTGTGAATTATAATATTAATGATGAATAAGTTCGTGTTGATTAAAGATGAATTTTATAGTTCCATTGTGTTGGACTTATTTGTGTTAGTATAATTGATGTCTAGAGGATATATTGTTTAATTTGGTATTCGGGACACTTTTCGTGTCGGAGTACTATTCACGAGTTACTATTCACGAGTTACTATTCAGGAGTTACTATCCACGAGTTACTATTCATGAGTTACTATTCATGAGTTACTATTTACGAGTTACTATTCATGAGTTACTATTCACCCGGTTACTATTCACTCTAGTATTGTGCATTCGGGTATTTGGGTACAATATTATTCCATGAGGAGATGTGCTAATTTTTCAGACCGTTGGTTGAAGATATAATAGTAAGTCAATATGGACCGCTGGTGGAGTTATAATAGTAAATCAATATGGATCGCTGGTTTAAAGTTTTAATAGTAAATCAGTATGGACCGTTGTTTTAAGTTTTAATAGTAAACCTGTGACACCCCCAAATCCGGGTACTTCGATTCCACGGGATTTGGTGTTCACTGTACAAGCATCATCTATCTATCTACCCATAAATAATATCAAACCATACAATAGATAGAAATCATAATAAAATCTCTTCCCTTAAGGGTTACATTAACTGATTCATAAATAAATCCCAGGTTACTCTAACCTTAAAACATCTGTGCGGAATTCTAAACAAATAAGTCTTAACATCAACATAACTCAAGTCTTAAACAAATACAACAGTTAATAAATAACAGGTCTTCATCATTTGCTAACTTTGCCCTTACCCTTACTAGTGGAGGGTTCATCGCTTCTTTCATTCTTAACTGCAATGTTATTATTAAGCAATAGTGAGCACAAATGCCCACAAGTATAAAAAAATGAAACGACAGTATAATAACATGCGAATAATCAAAGACATCTGAATAAAGCTCAACTTTTGAATCAAGAATAAATAACATGAATCAAAAGAATACTGAGGGTCATAAGACCTTGAACTATGTCCTAGGTTAACAAGGGTTATACTTGAAACCTTTAACAGTCATAAGAATATGGACCTTCTTCTCGTACTTAGGTGGATCAGCCCTTAGTACCATACTGTGCACAATATCTTAACGCTAACGCATAAGTGAATCCCTTTTCAGGGTTGTTCATCTCAGTTTGACATTCGAGTCCGCACCAAAGGAAGTTTGGTTTGGATAATTCATTAAGGGTTCTGAAATTTAGAACGTTCATCAACTATGGACTAGTTGAATCATTAAGGGTTCACTAGTCTAATAAGGTTCAACAACAATGATATTCAATTTGAATAATAATCTCAAGAAGTATACAATAGAACAATTATTGTATAACTAAATCATACTTTGAAAAGATAATCACTTTTTTTAATATAACATTTGAACTTGAATAATGGCAATGATAATTTACTCGAGGTAAATAATAAACTTGAATAATAATGACAAGTAGGGTTAGGAAACTTGCTCAAATTTAAGAGTTTAAGTTTAGAAAACTTGCTCAATAGAATGGAGTTAGGGATATGATACTTGCCTCGTGCGTAGATTACTCTTTAACTAAGCACGTTCTTTGAATTAAATCCTACATACCATTCATATACACAATACCAGTTAATTATAAATTAACTAATCAATATAAACTCATTCTCGTTGTCTACTTTAATTATTGACTAAACTTAGTCAAATTATCACGTTGTCACATAATTTATACTTCATGAATTATCAAACTAATTATGTATTTAATAATTCAATTCACATATAATATTTTATTACATGATAAACAACTATTTTATCATCTCATAATACCTCTAACATGATTACATGTTCATTACATCAACCCACTAACACTTGTTAGACTTTAACATTTTAAAAATACATTTCTGACATTTTCTGGAGAGTGGCGCTGCGGCGCCACTAATGTGCTAAGGAGTCGCGCTGCGGCGCGGTGGCGCTGTGGCCGGGCCCTTGGCGCTGCGGCGCTGTGGCGCCGTGGCTCGAGTCTTGGCGCTGCGAGCGCTGTGGCGCTGCGGCGCGAGAAATCAGTTCTAGAGCTGGCGCCGCGGCGCGAGACCCCAGAAACTGAATCTCAGTTCGCGAAGAACACAGAGTTCAGCGAAATCAACACATTTTTAACACTAATTTCACCAAATCACATATACCCACATGTTATAATTCATGCATAATCATAATACAACATCTATAAAGTGATTTTAACCTATTAAAACATATAATCACATATTTAAATTATAAAAATTTAGACTGTTCTTGAAGTTCTTGAGGATTTTGAACAAAACTTATAATTTAACACTACGGATTCGTTATAAGGCCAAATCCGTTCGTTTAAAGCTTGATCACTTCGTATTAACATGCTCAATAATATAAGGGTGTAAAATTTAGGGATAATATATAATTAATACATCAATTATCACATATAAGGCCATATGGCCATATCACGTACTCTGTTTATTTTGAAATAACATATGTACGACATGTTTTCACAACACTGATGTTATGGTTTGCAGCATATACATAATTGAACATGATTTGATACAACATAACACACATATAAACTTATAATCATTACTCCTAAACCAATTATAGAGTTTCACAGAAGACTTAAGCCATACTCATGGAAACTTTAAATGACGTAAATAAAAACTTGGTTAAAGAGATTACCCAAGCGTAGATAAAGTAATCGGGGATGAATTCCTTCTGATTCCTCCTGACTCACTCAACCTCTTAGCAAAACTCTCTGATTTTCTCTCTAATTCTCTCTGGTATTTTTATCAGACTTAGAACAAAATGAAAAGAGAAGACGTCGTAATCAATTAGGAAGGATTAGATGCGCGTTGGTGGTCAGTTACCCAGTCATGGGTTAACTGGCCTTAACTCCTCATAATGCCATGTTTGGCTAGTTAAATAAATTACAAAACTATTTAATTTAATAAAACCTTTACAATATAGTTTAATAATGTCACCCTCTTTATAAAATAAATCCCATATTTTATTTAATTTACTTTAAATAAAATATAATAATTACTCATAAATTCACATAATCATATATTCAATTATCTCATTAATAAATAATGTCAATTTATTAATTCTCTAATTAAATTAATTAAATAACATTATGCTTAATTAAATAATTCATTTAATTCAGTAAGCTTACATAATCACATACTTGAATAATAAAATTCTCTACATTAATTTAATAAATATAACACATATATGATTAAATTAATCTATCACAATTGCATCAATTAATTATTAAATCCAATAATTAAATCGTCGAAAAATATTTATTTACTTCAATAAATATTAAAATTAAATTACAAATTTCTCGTTCGTTACATCTTTCCCCCCTTAAAAGGATTCTGTCCCCAGAATCACGACTCAATAAATTCGACACGTTACATTCTCCCCCCTTACAAAGATTCTGTCCCCAGAATCGCTTACAAATAATTAAGTAAATAAATGAGGGTAATTCTTCATCATATTCTCTTCGAGTTCCCACGTAGCTTCTTCAGCGTTGTGGTTCCTCCAAATTACCTTAACAGAAGGTATAACTTTATTTCTCAGAACTTGTTCTTTTCGGTCGATAATTTGGACAAGAATTTCTTTGTAAGATAAGTCTTTCTCAAAATGTAGGGGGTCGTATTCAATTACATGCTTGTAATCAGGTTTGTAAGGTCGCAACACAGAAATATGGAAGACGTTGTGGATATTCTCGAGTGCTGGAGGTAAGGCTACCTCGTACGCAACTTCTCCAATTCTTCGCAGTACCTCAAATGGTCCAATAAATCTTGGGCTCAATTTTCCTTTCTTTCCGAACCTGATCTTTCCCTTCCAGGGAGAGACCTTCAAGAAAACATAACTACCTGGTTTAAACTCGATATTTTTACGATGTGGGTCAGCGTATTTCTTCTGTCGATCTTGAGCTGCTACCAGTCGTGCTCGGATCACTTTGACTATTTCTGCCGTCTGCTGTACCAATTCTGGCCCTAGCAATTGTCTTTCACCAACTTCATCCTAATAAAGCGGAGTTCTGCACTTTCTACCGTATAACGCTTCGTAAGGCGGCATACCAATACTAGCGTGGTAACTGTTGTTGTAGCCAAACTCTACCAACAGTAGGTGATCATCCCAATTTCCTTTGAAGTCCATTACACAGGCTCGTAACATATCTTCCAGTGTTTGAATCGTTCGTTCTCTTTGTCCGTCTGTTTGAGGGTGGTAAGTTGTACTCATTCGCAGTTGTGTACCCATGCATTCCTGAAGACGTTTCCAGAAATTTGATGTGAAGTGCGGATCCCTATCGGAAACAATAGACACCGGCACTCCGTGCCTCGAAACAATCTCTTTCACATATAATCTTGCCAACTGATCTAAGTTAAATCTGATTTTGATAGGAAGGAAGTGCGCTAATTTCGTCAGTCGGTCAACGATAACCCATACTGCGTCGTAGCCTTTCTGAGTCGTCGGAAGGCCAACCACGAAGTCCATCGTAATATGTTCCCATTTCCATTCTGGGATCTCCAACGGTTGTAGCAATCCACTCGGTCTCTGATGTTCTGCTTTAACTTTCTGACATGTCAGGCATTTGGTAACACATTCTGCAACATCACGTTTCAAATTCGGCCACCAGAAATGTTGTCGAAGATTTTAGTACATTTTTATACTACCAGGGTGAATCGAATATCTTGAACTATGAGCCTCACTCAAAATTTCTTCCTTAATTTCTTGTACTGGCGGAACCCAAATTCTGCTTTTAAATCTCAATATTCCTTCCTTATCCATCTTAAATCTTGGTTCAGTTCCTTCAGATATCTTCGATGTTACCTTTTTGCATTCATCATCCTGAAGCTGAGCCTCCTTCACTCTATCTAGTAGAGTTGTACCAGATTGCATCTGAAATAGCTTCTCATCAATCTCCATAGGATACTTCACTTCTAACTCCAGTTTCTCTATATCTGCAATTAGCTCCTGCTGAGCAGACAACATCATCAATTTCTCACGACCCTTTCTACTTAATGCGTCGGCGACCACATTACCCTTACCCGGATGGTATAAAATCTCACAGTCATAATCCTTGATTAATTCCAACCATCTTCTTTGACGCATATTCAAATCTTTCTGTGTAAAAATATATTTCAGACTCTTGTGGTCCGTATATATTTCACACTTCTCCCCGTATAGATAGTGCCTCCAAATTTTCAAAGCAAAAACAACTGCAGCTAACTCCAAATCATGAGTTGGGTAACCCTTCTCGTAATCCTTCAACTGCCATGATGCATACGCAATGACTTTGTCGTTTTGCATCAGCACACAACCAAGTCCTTTATGCGACGCATCGCTAAAAATAATAAAATTTCCTGTATCATCCGGAAGAGATAACACAGGCGCTGTACTCAACCTCTTCTTTAATTCTTGAAAACTCTCCTCACACTTCTCTGTCCAAATAAATTTCACAGCTTTTCGAGTTAAATTCGTTAACGGAGTTGCGATCTTAGAAAAATCTTGAATGAATCTTCTATAATATCCTGCTAATCCAAGAAAACTTCTTACTTCTGACGGCGTTCTTGGCTGATCCCAGTTAATCACAGCTTCTACTTTGGATGGATCTACCGAAATTCCATCTTTATCGATTACGTGACCAAGAAATTGTACTTTCTCCATCCAGAATTCGTATTTCGAAAATTTAGCATACAACTTCTCCCTTCTCAATACTTCCAACGTTAACCTCAAGTGTTCTTCATGTTCCTCTTTGGTTTTGGAATATACCAAAATGTCGTCTATAAATTCCACCACGAATTTGTCCAAAAACGGCTTGAATACACCATTCATTAGTCCCATAAATGCTGCAGGAGCATTCGTAAGACCAAACGACATTACTAAAAACTCATAATAACCATATCGCGTTCAGAACGTTGTCTTCGGTACATCCTCTGGCCTCACCTTCAGTTGGTGATAACCACTCCTCAAGTCAATCTTGGAAAAATATTTTGCTCCCTTTAATTGATCAAACAGATCATCGATCCTTGGTAATGGATATCTGTTCTTAATCGTGACCTTATTTAATTCTCTGTAGTCAATGCAGAGCCTCATCGATCCGTCCTTCTTTTTCACGAACAACACCGGCGCTCCCCACGGCGATACGCTCGGTTGAATGTACTTTTTGTCCAACAATTCTTGTAGTTGTACCATTAATTCCTTCATCTTTACTGGCGCCATTCGGTATGGTGCCTTCGATATTGGAGCAGTTCCGGGCGCCAAATCAATCACAAAGTCTACTTCTCTATCTGGTGGAAGTCCTGGCAAATCGTCTGGAAATACATCGACGAAGTCCCTCACAATCGGTATCTCCTCTACCTTCGGGTTCTCTTTTCGACTGTCGACTATGTAAGCTAAATATCTTACACAGCCTTGTCTTAATAACTTCCTGGCCTGCAACATCGTCAGACAACTCGCTTGTCTAGGCGACTTGCTACCATAAAACACAACCTTTGACGGAGTCATAAGGTTAATACGCTTCTTTTGGCAGTCAATTACAGCCCCATAATTGGATAGCCAATCCATTCCCAATATAACGTCGAATTCCCCCAATCGAATAGGGATAAGATCTATGATCATGATATTACCCTTAATATCCACTCTACAATTCTTATACACATGCTTAACAGGAATTATCTCTCTATTCGCAATTTCTATAATCATGGGATATTCCAATTCATCCTTAAGCAAATCTAAACTATTAGCAAAGTCATCGGATATAAAGGAACAAGTAGCACCCGAATCAAATATAACGTAAGCATTAATTTCATTGATCGGAATGATACCTGACACCACCTCACGAGACTGGATTGCATCCTGCACCGTCATATTGAAAGTTCTGGCGGTTGGTCGGTTTGTTGCAGGTGGTCCGGTGATGGTTAAGGTATTTCCACTGCTATTTCCCCGGTTTCCTCCTTGTCCTGATCCTCCCGGTCCCTTCTTGGGACAGTCTCTTTCTAAATGATCTTTCGAACCACAGTTGAAACAAGCACCCTTCTTTGGGTTTGGACAATTTGGTGCTATGTGGCCTTCCTGACCACAATTGTAGCACACTCTCTTTCCCTTCAAACAAACTCCTAGATGTGCCTTGCCGCAAGTCGGACATGCTTCTATCTTCTTTTTCTGCCCTCCGTGTTGACTTCCAGCTGTCGAGTTATCCGTCCACTTCCTCTTCTGATTATTATTATTCCCAGTATTACTTCCGCCAGTCTTGTTATTACCTTCATTCTCACTCTTTTTCTTTTTCTGTTCTTGGTTGTACTTAGTCACTGCATCACTTCCTCCTTCCGCGAGAATGGCCTTTTCCAAAACTCCCGCAAACGTGATAAGTTGAAACATTGATACCTTGCTGTATACCCAAGGCTTCAGTCCTTGTTCGAATCGTCTGGCTTTCCTGTCGTCAGTGTGTACTTGATACGGGGCAAACCTTGCCAACTCATCGAATTTAGTCGCGTATTCAGGCACGCTCATGTTTCCCTGTTTCAGTTCCAGAAATTGCACCTCCATCTGATTCTGCGAACTAGCTGGGAAATACATTTCGAAAAACATCTCTTTGAATCTCTCCCACGTAATTACACCTTCACCTCCTCGCATCTTGTTTGCCTGCCACCAGTAGCTAGCCTCAGACTTCAGCATAAATGTCGCAAAAACGGTCTTCTGATCTTCTCGAACCCTAGCAACGTCGAAAACCTTCTCCATTTCCATCACCCACGTTTGAGCCTCGATCGGGTTTCTGGAACCTTTGAACTCTGGCGGTCCCACCGCCTTAAAATCTTTAAATGTTGTGCTAGGTGGAGCTTGCGGTTGGTTATTCATGACTCCAGTTAGTAAATTAACTAGCTGTTGAACTGGATTAACGTTGGCATTATTGTTATTATTGGTTGACTCTTCCTGAGTCAGTTGACGTTGTTGTCTTCTCCTTGGCGGCATTTTTCTGTTAAATAAACGTTTATTAGAACTTTATTTATTTCTCTACATAGTTAAGACATTACTCAACAATTTAACATATCACTTAACACATCATCTCAAACAACTTAATATCTTTTCATTCAAATAAAAAGTTTTAATATTAAACTATAGCATACTGCTATTTACATCATCTATCCTGGAATAAAGAATCCACAGGATTTAAAACATTCAAATATTAACATATTCCTTAGTTCATAAACACATCGGAATTTACATAAAACTATATAAGTCTTTCACATAGATAAACAGATTCTATTCCTGTCTTCCAAGGTGCTCAATAGCCTTGCCACGGTCCTCATTCATGATACGAGACATCGTCTTGCGATGCAATATATACGATGGAAGTCCTTCAAACTGGATGGGGTACCTTAACACTCGCTCTTGAACCTCATCCATCGCATGATTAAGTGTGGCGTACGTATCTTCAAGCTTTGCCTTCTTTGCACGACTATCATTTTCTGCACGATCAGCTCGATGTGATTCTTTTACCCATCCTTCCTCTGCTATTTTCAGTCTTCCAGAGGTTTCCTTCTGTTCCTTCTTCAGCTTCTCTATCTCCTCGGTCTTATCTTCGGTTTGACCCTTCTCATGAACCAGATCCCACTCCACGTTTCCTAAACGTGTATGAAGGGTCACAATCTCTCTATCCTTCTCCTCTAAAGTAGACTGCTGAACAGTCGCTCGCTCAGTCAATTCCTGAACCTCATCTTGTAACTCCACGTTACGATCATATAGTGTGTCATATATCTCAGCATCAACAGTGTACCGTGGTAGCTCCTCTTCTTCTTCCTCCTCATCAAACTCCTCCTCAGGACCCTCCTCAGGATCAATCTCAGGTTCATGCTCCTGACCAACAACGGTGATCAATGGAGATGAAACCTTCTGCACCAGCTGCTCCCTAACGACATGAATGTCTCGGGGCTCCTCCTCAGTCGGTCCTACAAGTACACGAGATCCCTCCTCAGTAGGTACTATAGGTAAATGGGGTCCCTCCTCAGCTTGACTAGCTTCTCCATCATTTGTCATCCTGACAACAAAATTTTAAGTTTTAGTTACTAAGTCATACTATCTAACGCATACTTAACACATAAACACATAATGTATTTTATTATCTTCAATGAATTACAAAAATTCATTTCTTAGAACTCGATAAGAGTTTTCAATTTCTATCTTCTTCTATAAGGCTACTACCTAAGGTTGTTTTCCCCACCTAAGGTTCATAACCTACGGTTTTGATACCAACTTGTGACACCCCCAAATCCGGGTACTTCGATTCCACGGGATTTGGTGTTCACTATACAAGCATCATCTATCTATCTACCCATAAATAATATCAAACCATACAATAGATAGAAATCATAATAAAATCTCTTCCCTTAAGGGTTACATTAACTGATTCATAAATAAATCCCAGGTTACTCTAACCTTAAAACATCTGTGCGGAATTCTAAACAAATAAGTCTTAACATCAACATAACTCAAGTCTTAAACAAATACAACAGTTAATAAATAACAGGTCTTCATCATTTGCTAACTTTGCCCTTACCCTTACTAGTGGAG
This sequence comes from Panax notoginseng, assembly GCA_016801055.1. Classification (NCBI taxonomy): domain Eukaryota; kingdom Viridiplantae; phylum Streptophyta; class Magnoliopsida; order Apiales; family Araliaceae; genus Panax; species Panax notoginseng. The sequence continues at coordinate 105,875,387 of CM029021.1, forward strand.
GGTTCATCGCTTCTTTCATTCTTAACTGCAATGTTATTATTAAGCAATAGTGAGCACAAATGCCCACAAGTATAAAAAAATGAAACGACAGTATAATAACATGCGAATAATCAAAGACATCTGAATAAAGCTCAACTTTTGAATCAAGAATAAATAACATGAATCAAAAGAATACTGAGGGTCATAAGACCTTGAACTATGTCCTAGGTTAACAAGGGTTATACTTGAAACCTTTAACAGTCATAAGAATATGGACCTTCTTCTCGTACTTAGGTGGATCAGCCCTTAGTACCATACTGTGCACAATATCTTAACGCTAACGCATAAGTGAATCCCTTTTCAGGGTTGTTCATCTCAGTTTGACATTCGAGTCCGCACCAAAGGAAGTTTGGTTTGGATAATTCATTAAGGGTTCTGAAATTTAGAACGTTCATCAACTATGGACTAGTTGAATCATTAAGGGTTCACTAGTCTAATAAGGTTCAACAACAATGATATTCAATTTGAATAATAATCTCAAGAAGTATACAATAGAACAATTATTGTATAACTAAATCATACTTTGAAAAGATAATCACTTTTTTTAATATAACATTTGAACTTGAATAATGGCAATGATAATTTACTCGAGGTAAATAATAAACTTGAATAATAATGACAAGTAGGGTTAGGAAACTTGCTCAAATTTAAGAGTTTAAGTTTAGAAAACTTGCTCAATAGAATGGAGTTAGGGATATGATACTTGCCTCGTGCGTAGATTACTCTTTAACTAAGCACGTTCTTTGAATTAAATCCTACATACCATTCATATACACAATACCAGTTAATTATAAATTAACTAATCAATATAAACTCATTCTCGTTGTCTACTTTAATTATTGACTAAACTTAGTCAAATTATCACGTTGTCACATAATTTATACTTCATGAATTATCAAACTAATTATGTATTTAATAATTCAATTCACATATAATATTTTATTACATGATAAACAACTATTTTATCATCTCATAATACCTCTAACATGATTACATGTTCATTACATCAACCCACTAACACTTGTTAGACTTTAACATTTTAAAAATACATTTCTGACATTTTCTGGAGAGTGGCGCTGCGGCGCCACTAATGTGCTAAGGAGTCGCGCTGCGGCGCGGTGGCGCTGTGGCCGAGCCCTTGGCGCTGCGGCGCTGTGGCGCCGTGGCTCGAGTCTTGGCGCTGCGAGCGCTGCGGCGCTGCGGCGCGAGAAATCAGTTCTAGAGCTGGTGCCGCGGCGCGAGACCCCAGAAACTGAATCTCAGTTCGCGAAGAACACAGAGTTCAGCGAAATCAACACATTTTTAACACTAATTTCACCAAATCACATATACCCACATGTTATAATTCATGCATAATCATAATACAACATCTATAAAGTGATTTTAACCTATTAAAACATATAATCACATATTTAAATCATAAAAATTTAGACTGTTCTTGAAGTTCTTGAGGATTTTGAACAAAACTTATAATTTAACACTACGGATTCGTTATAAGGCCAAATCCGTTCGTTTAAAGCTTGATCACTTCGTATTAACATGCTCAATAATATAAGGGTGTAAAATTTAGGGATAATATATAATCAATACATCAATTATCACATATAAGGCCATATGGCCATATCACGTACTCTGTTTATTTTGAAATAACATATGTACGACATGTTTTCACAACACTGATGTTATGGTTTGCAACATATACATAATTAAACATGATTTGATACAACATAACACACATATAAACTTATAATCATTACTCCTAAACCAATTACAGAGTTTCACAGAAGACTTAAGCCATACTCATGGAAACTTTAAATGACGTAAATAAAAACTTGGTTAAAGAGATTACCCAAGCGTAGATAAAGTAATCGGGGATGAATTCCTTCTGATTCCTCCTGACTCACTCAACCTCTTAGCAAAACTCTCTGATTTTCTCTCTAATTCTCTCTGGTATTTTTATCAGACTTAGAACAAAATGAAAAGAGAAGACGTCATAATCAATTAGGAAGGATTAGATGCGCGTTGGTGGTCAGTTACCCAGTCATGGGTTAACTGGCCTTAACTCCTCATAATGTCATGTTTGGCAAGTTAAATAAATTATAAAACCATTTAATTTAATAAAACTTTTACAATATAGTTTAATAATGTCACCCTCTTTATAAAATAAATCCCATATTTTATTTAATTTACTTTAAATAAAATATAATAATTACTCATAAATTCACATAATCATATATTCAATTATCTCATTAATAAATAATGTCAATTTATTAATTCTCTAATTAAATTAATTAAATAACATTATGCTTAATTAAATAATTCATTTAATTCAATAAGCTCACATAATCACATACTTGAATAATAAAATTCTCTACATTAATTTAATAAATATAACACATATGATTAAATTAATCTATCACAATTGCATCAATTAATTATTAAATCCAATAATTAAATCGTCGAAAAATATTTATTTACTTCAATAAATATTAAAATTAAATTACAAATTTCTCGTTCGTCACAAAACCAATCTGGATCGTCCGTTTAATAGTAAATCAATCTGGACCGTTCATGAATTAGTTACTATTCATTCCATTTTTCTATAAATAGAAGCTCATTCCTTCATTATTTCTTACGAATTCACTGAAACTCTAGAGAGAGAATTATAAGAGAACCTATAGAAAAGTATTCTGCTACTTCCCTACTCTTATATTCAGTTTCTTTTACGGTAAGGGGTGTTATTTCTTTCTTTCGTCTTAATGAAGAGAACTTATTTTATTCCATTATTTATTATTCTGTTGAAATAACCTGTATACGCGGGCTACCCTATACATGGTGACATTCTTCTAATATTTCGTTCTTTATTATTCTGTCAGAATATCCTTTCTGTGTGTTTACGCCGGACCTGTTCCATTATTTATTACTCTGTCAGAATATCCTGTCTGTGCGTTTACGCCGGACCTTGTTCTATTATTTATTATTCTGTTGAAATATCTTGTCTGTGCGTTTACGCCGGACCTGGTTCCATCCTTTATTATTATGTTGGAATAACCTACCTGTGCGGTCTATCGCATGCATGGTGATTTCTTTTGTTATTTCATTCTTTATTATACTCAGTTGGTTAAAACTTTGACTTCTATACCCATAAAATTAGTGGAATATCTTTGATATTTGCGCTTCATCCAGTGTCTTTTTATGGAAATATTCTTCTGAGCATTCTTGAATTTTACTCTACAAAGCAGTATCATGTTGACAATTTGAACATTATCAATTCCTGGATAAATTAATTCTTGAACTTGTTTTATTGAATTCTTATATCATTGTCATCATCCTCATGTTTATATTATGTTGAAAGTCATCTGTGGCCTGTAGTGCATAGATGGACTTGGTATAATTATGACCAGGGATTATTCGGTATAATCATAACCGTAATGTTACAAATGATGTGATAAAAGCCCTCATTGGCCCGTAGTGCATTGATGGATAGTTTTTGTTATGATTATGGCTATGGATTCTCTTTGGCCGTAGTGCAAAGATAAATTATTTTATGGCATGATCATGACAATTAATGAATACAAAAATATTCTTGGCCCGTAGTGCATGGATAATTGTGGTCGTGATACTAAAGAATATCCTTGGCCGTAGTGTAGGGGTGATTCGATGATGTGGATTATTTATTAAGCTGAGTCCCAGCGATAAAAGTGATGAAAACCCTTTTAAATCATAAAAGATAGTAGATTTCATTCTCTATTTGACTCTTTTATTAGATTGCTTGTTCTGCTACAGTTAAACTTGATATTTATTATATTTTATCAGTTTAACATTGTTGAAGGCTAATGATAAATTATTCTGAATTATCTTAGTTATAATATTTCTTACTGGGGTAGTTGAGCTCATCCTTTCTTTCACTATTCTCATCAGGAAATGAGAACGTAGCTGGGACTAGTCGGGGAACAGAGTGATGGTCCTAGATGGTGCATTTGTAGTACTCACTATTCTGTGAAATAGTATGATAATAATTGTAATGAGGACTCCTTGTGAGTTTGTATAATCTCAAGTAGACAATATTTGTATTTGTATAATCTCTAGTAGACAATATTTGTATTCAAACTCACAGTTTATGTTTTGTCGTATTGTACACGACAGTTGTATTATTAAGTTGTATTTGAATTCTGTGTCATGTATCTGTCGACTCAAGATGGGTGATGTATGCCTAATTTTGAGGGCGTCACAGTTGGTATCAAAGCTTAGGGATATGATGTGACGCCCCCAAAATTAGGTATACATCTCCCATCTTGGGTTGTTAGACACATGGTACAAAATTCAAATACAACTTACTAATACAACTATCGTGTACAATACGACAAAACACAACTGTGAGTTTGAATACAATTATTGTCTACTAGAGATTATACAAACTCAAAAGGAGTCCTCATTATAATTATTAACACACTATTTCACAGAATAGTGAGGACTACTAATGCTATCCACTGGACCGTCACTTCGTTCCCCGACTAGTCCCTGCTATGTTCTCATTTCCTGAAGAGAACATTGAAAGAAAGGGTGAGCACAACTAGCCCAGTAAGAAATATTGTGACTAAGATAATGCAGAATAAATTATCGTTAGCCGTCAACAGTGTTAAACTGATAAAATATAACAACATCAAGTTTAACTGTAGCGGAACAAGCAATCCATTAAACGAGTCAAGTAGAGAATAAAATCTACTATCTTTTATGATTTAAAAGGTTTTTCATAACTTTTATTGCTGGGACAACTTAATAAATAATCCACATCATCGAATCACCCCTGCACTACGGCCAAGGATATTCTTTAGTATCACGACCACAAATTATCCATGCACTACAACCAAGGACATTCGTGTATTCATTAATGGTCATTATCATGCCAACAATTGTCCATCAATGCACTACGGGCCAATGATAACTTTTACCACATCATTTGTAACATTACGGTCATGATTACACCGAATAATCCCTGGTCATAATCATACCAAGTCCATCTATGCACTACAGGCCACAGATGACTTTCAACATAATATAAACACGAGGATGATGACAATGATATAAGAATTCAATAAAATAAGTTCAAGAATTAATTTATCCAGGAAATAATAATGTCCAAATTGTCAACATGATACTGCTTTGTAGAGTAAAATTCAAGAATGATCAGAAGAATATTTCCATGAAAAGATACTGGATGAAGCGTAAATATCAATGATATTTTACTAATTTCATGGAGTATAGAAGTCAAAACTTTAACCAACTAAGTAAAATAAAGAATGGAATAACAAAAGAAATCACCATGCATGCGGTACTTCGCATAGACAGGTTATTTCAACATAATAATAATAACGAAACCAGGTCAGGCAAAATTTGCACCGACAGGATGTTCCAATAAAATAATACAGACAGAACCAGGTCCGATTTAATTCACACAGACAGGATGTTCCAACAGAATAATAATAAAGACGGAACCAGGTCCGGTGTAAAACACACAGACAGGATGTTCCAAAAGAATAATAATAAAGACGGAACCAGGTCCGGTGTAAAACACACAGACATGATGTTCCAACAGAATAATAATAAAGACGGAACCAGGTCCGATGTAAAACACACAGACATGATGTTCTAACAGAATAATAGAAGAATGTCACCAAGTATAGGGTAAACCGCGTATACAGGTTATTCCAACAAAATAATAAGCAATGGAATAACAACAGTTCTCTTCATGAATAAAAAAGAATAACACCCCTTACATTAGTAGATTGAATACTGCAGTAGTGTGGTAATAGAATACTCTTCTTCTTTCTCTCTTATTCTCTCTATACTTTCTCTCTCTATAGCTTGAATGAATTCGTGAAAAATAATGAAGCACTAGGCCTCTATTTATAGAAGATTTCTAGCTTAGCACTTGAAATGTGAAAAGGCAAGTGGCTTGACGACTGGTGATGTGAAAAGAAAAGTGGTTTGACGCCTGTAATGTGAAATGACAATTGGTTCGACGCCTGTAATATGAAACGGCAAGTGGTTTGACGTCTGGTAAAGGTAGTTACTATTGACGAAGGTAATTACTATTGACGAAGGTAATTACTATTGACGAAGGTAATTACTATTGACGAAGAGACTCTTAGATGTTGACATATGGGCCCCCCCATAAAATAACCAAACTTACCACAAACGTCTCATAATAGACTCTTTATATACATCAAGGATTGAATAAATATTACCACAAATCATTTTATTTTTAATCAACACATATTTAATCTTTCAACAATTATTAATCATTTATAACTTGTCGTCTCAATTATTGATTTAATAATATAACATATTATACATATGATACTGTGACAATAATTGAATCAATAATATAAGAGATATGATATAGAAATTACTGTAGCAATAATTGAGTATAGCTGAGTGACTTCTCACGTAAGCATCAATAATCAATACCGTGTGCTACTATGCAACCACGCGTATTACTGTACTTTTACTACCGAGTAGTTCAACAGTTTTAACGGTAACACCTCCGCTGTTATTTTCATAAAGTATTTTTATCTTTTTCTCATCCGACAATAATTCCGTTGTGGGGTCCACCAATGATTGTGCCGTCGTACGAATATTCCCCGACAAAAAGAATATTCCCCGACCAAACGAATATTTTATAACAACTTGCTTACTTTGCAACATTTATAAATATTACCCACAACTATAATATTATATCAAATTTACTCCATAATATTCAAAAATAAAATTTATAGAAAATTCATCTTTATTTATAAAAGTTGGGGTCTTACATATGATCACTGGCTAAGATGTGAGAATAGAACTAGGAGGAGAGAGACGGGGAATTCCTTCGCTAGTATGACCTACCGAAGTTTTTTTTGGTATTTAATTGGTCGGTCAGAATATAGGGATAATATGTTACATGTCAATTAACCTTTTGTTTTATGGCAGTATCTGAAAATGACATCCTAGAATGTTGAGAATAGCAATGAAGCACAGGCGACCGTTGACTCACCACATAATCAGGATAATGTGCATCAGGAAGGAGACAATCCTCATGCAAACAACAACACTGACCAAATGATGAATGATGGAGTGTTAAGAGGCTTTATGCAATTCATGCAACAGCAGGAGAGAACGGCTCCTGTCCACAATGTAGGTGAGAATACTGGAAACTCTCGGACGGTCACTGCTAAACAGTTCAAGGAGTTGGGACCACCAGAGTTTATTGGAGAGCCAAAACCACTAAAGGCGGAAGCATGGAAAAAGCAGATCACCAAGATATTTGATGTCTTGGGATGCTCCGATGAGCAAAAGGTTCCCTTTGCCGCCTTTATGTTGCGAGGAGAGGCATAATACTGGTGAGAATCTGTAAAACATACTCAACCTGCCGCACTGAAGATGTCTTGGGAAAAGTTCCAAGAACTATTCAACGACAAGTACTTTCCCGAAAGTATTCATCATATAAAAGAGGTAGAATTCATCAAATTGGAGCAAAATAATATGACCGTGTTGCAGTATGAAGCCAAATTTGCAGAGTTGTCCCGGTTTGCATCCCATTTAGTGGATAATGAGGAGCGAATGATGCGAATATTTTTTAGAGATTTGAAACCTGAGATACGTCAACATCTTATTTCTCATAAACTGTGTTTGTATTCAGATGTTGTAAATAGGGCTCAGTTAGTGGAGCGCGATAACGAGTCAACGCAACCAAAGGAGAGCAGTCATCGAAGCGGTGACAACAACCGTGGAGGGAATCAACAGGCCAGAAATAGTTACCACTTCGGTGGTAATCAAGGCCAAACCAATAAGAAAGGACATTTCAAGAAGAGGAGATTCAACAATGATGGAAGGACGTCAACACCAGCACCCGTTGTTAAGGAAGGAGAACGACCACCTATCATATGCTTCAAATGCTGAGGGGAGGGACACATCAGTCCAAACTGCGCGATGCCGTCCAACGCATGTTATAATTATGGAAGAGAAGGTCACTTAGCCCGATTTTGTCGTTCACCAAAGACAAGTTCAGCTAGGATGGAGGCACCAAAGGCCGTCCTAGAAAAGTCAAAGCCGGTAGTGCAAAGGAGAGCGTTTGTTGTGACCTCCCAGAAAGCAAGGAACCCGAATGAAGTCATCACGGGTAAGCTTATTATAAACTCTAGCAAAGTCTATACTTTATTTGATACCGGTTCTACCCATTCTTTTATTTCTCCTACGTGCGCTCAACGATTAAATTTGACTCCGGAGAAATTAGACTTTGACTTATCTGTGAAAACTCTGTTGGGAGAAACCTTCATTACATCCACTGGTTATAAGTCTTGTTTGGTTCAAATCGATAACCGCACATTACCTGTCAATCTTATTTCTTTAAAAATACTTGTGTTTGACGTAATTCTAGAGATTGATTGGTTAACAACTCATCATGCAAAAATTGATTGTTTTCGTAAGGTTGTTAGTTTTCATATTCCTAATCAACCTATTATGCGAATTCAAGAGACCAAACCATTAAAATCAATCATGGTCATTTCAAGCCATAAAGCTATTCGTTTATTGAAAAATGGGTGTCAAGCTTTCTTAGCTCATGTCACAGATTTAAACAAAAATACGTCAGTTTTGAACGATATTTCTATTGTTAATAAATTTTCTGACGTATTCCCTGAAGAACTTCCTGGCCTACCCCCAGAGCGTGTGTGACGCCCCCAAAATTAGGTATACATCACCCATCTTGGGTCGTCAGATACATGGTACAAAATTCAAATACAACTTACTAATATAACTGTCGTGTATAATACGACAAAACATAACTGTGAGTTTGAATACAATTATTGTCTACTAGAGATTATACAAACTCAAAAGGAGTCCTCATTACAAATATTAACACACTATTTCATAGAATAGTGAGGACTACTAATGCTATCCTCTGGACCGTCACTCCGTTCCCCGACTAGTCCCTGCTATGTTCTCATTTCCTGAAGAGAACAGTGAAAAAAAGGGTGAGCTCAACTAGCCCAGTAAGAAATATTATGACTAAGATAATGCAAAATAAATTATCGTTAGCCTTCAACAGTGTTAAACTGATAAAATATAACAACATCAAGTTTAACTGCAGCGGAACAAGTAATCCATTAAAAGAGACAAGTAGATAATAAAATCTACTATCTTTTATGATTTAAAAGGGTTTTCATGACTTTTATCGTTGGAACAAAGCTTAATAAATAATCCACATCATCGAATCACCCCAGCACTACGGCCAAGGATATTCTTTAGTATCACGACCACAAATTATCCATGCACTATAGCCAAGGACATTCGTGTATTCATTAATGGTCATGATCATGCCAACAACTGTCCATCAATGCACTACGGGCAAATGATAACTTTTACCACATCATTTGTAACATTACGGTCATGATTACACCGAATAATCCCTGGTTATAATCATACCAAGTCCATCTATGCACTACAGGCCACAGATGACTTTCAACATAATATAAACACGAGGATGATGACAATGATATAAGAATTCAATAAAATAAGTTCAAGAATTAATTTATCCAGGAAATAATAATGTCCAAATTGTCAACATGATACTGCTTTGTAGAGTAAAATTCAAGAATGATCAGAAGAATATTTTCATGAAAAGATACTGGATGAAGCGTAAATATCAAGGATATTTTACTAATTTCATGGAGTATAGAAGTCAAAACTTTAACCAACTAAGTAAAATAAAGAATGGAATAACAAAAGAAATCACCATGCATGCGGTACTTCGCATAGACAGGTTATTTCAACAGAATAATAATAACAAAACCAGGTCAGGCAAAATTTGCACCGACAGGATGTTCCAATAAAATAATAAAGACAGAACTAGGTCCGATTTAATTCACACAGACAGGATGTTCCAACAGAATACTAGAAGAATGTCACCAAGTATAGGATAAACCGCGTATACAGGTTATTCCAACAGAATAATAAGCAATGGAATAACAATAGTTCTCTTCATGAATAAGAAAGAATAACACCCCTTACATTAGTAGTAGATTGAATACTGCAGTAGTGTAGTAACAAAATACTCTTCTTCTTTCTATCTTATTCTCTCTATACTTTCTCTCTCTATAGCTTGAATGAATTCGTGAAAAATAATGAAGCACTAGGCCTCTATTTATAGAAGATTTCTAGCCTAGCACTTGAAGTGTGAAAAGGCAAGTGGCTTGACGACTGGTGATGTGAAAAAAAAAGTGGTTTGACGCCTGTAATGTGAAACAACAATTGGTTCGACGCCTATAATATGAAACGGCAAGTGGTTTGACGTCTGGTAAAGGTAGTTACTATTGACGAATGTAATTACTATTGATGAAGGTAATTACTATTGACGAAGGAAATTACTATTGACGAAGAGACTCTTAGATGATGACATATGGGCCCCCCATAAAATAACCAAACTTACCACAAATGTCTCACAATAGACTCTTTATATACATCAAGGATTGAATAAATATTACCACAAATAATTTTATTTTTGATCAACACATATTTGATCTTTCAACAATTATTAATCATTTATAACTTGTCGACTCAATTATTGATTTAATAATATAACATATTATACAGATGATACTGTGACAATAATTAAATTAATAATATAAGAGACATGATGCAGCAATTACTGTAGCGATAATTGAGTATAGCTGAATGACTTCTCACGTAAGCATCAATAATCAATACCGTGTGCTACTATGCAACTACGCATATTACTGTACTTTTACTACATGGTAGTTCAACAGTTTTAACGGTAACACCTCCGCCGTTATTTTCATAAAGTATTTTTATCGTTTTCTCAATTCGACAATAATTCCGTTGTGGGGTCCACCAATGATTGTGTCGTCGTACGAATATTCTCCGACAAAAAGAATATTCCCTGATCAAACGAATATTTTATAACAACTTGCTTACTTTATAAAATTTATAAATATTACCCACAACTATAACATCATATCAAATTTACTCCATAATATTCAAAAATAATATTTATAGAAAATTCATCCTTCTTTATAAAAGTTGGGGTCGTACAACCTCCCCTTCTTATAAAATTTCGCCCTCGAAATTAGGGTACGTACCTGGTATGTCGAAGAGGTAAGGATATCTTAATTTCATTTTAGATTCTAACTCCCAAGTCATTTCCTCAACATCGTGGTTTCTCCACAAAACTTTGACTTGAGGTATGACCTTGGAACGTAGAATATGTTCCTTCTTATCCAAGATTTGAACAGGAACCTCTTCATACGTCAAATCTTCCGCTATTTCGTTTGGTTCTAACTCAATAATGTGGTTCGGGTCTTTCACATATTTACATAACATGGATATATGAAAAACGTTATGAACACGAGACATACTTGGAGGTAAAGCGAGTCTATAGGCCACAGTTCCTACTCGATTAAGGATTAAAAATGGGCCGATAAATCAAGGATTGAGTTTTCCTCTCTTTCTAAATCTCGTAACTCCCTTCCATGGAGCAACACGTAACAACACATGATCTCCTATATCGAATTCCATGTCCTTTCGATGAAGATCAACATAACTCTTTTGTCGATCTTGTGAGGTTTTTTATATGTTGTCGGATCGTTTGAATCTTTTCCGTAGTCATACGTATCAACTCCGGTCCCAACAACGTTGCTTCACCTACCTCATCCCAGCATGCTGGAGAACGACACTTTCTTCCATACAATGCTTCGAATGGAGCCATGCCAATACTTGCTTGATAACTGTTGTTGTAGGAAAACTCCACCAATGGTAAGAACTTGTTCCAACTTCCCTTGAAATCAAGGACACAGCGTCTTAATAGATCTTCAAGAGTTTGAATAGTCCTCTCCGACTGTCCGTTCGTCTGAGGATGATATTCTGAGCTAAATCGTAAGTTTGTGCCCCATATCGAATGGCTCCTATTGCAGAAATTGTTAGATATTGGTTTCATTAGTCCTAGTACGTCTCCTTGGGGTGCTCCTGTTCTATTCGTGAAGAAGAAAGATGGGAGTATGCGACTTTGTATTGATTATCGGGAGTTGAATCATGTCACCATCAAAAATAGGTACCCATTGCCACGTATTGATGACCTATTTGACCAGTTGCAAGGAGCCAAACTCTTTTCAAAGATTGATCTTCATTCCGGATATCACCAATTGAAGATTAGAACCGATGACATTCCAAAGACGGCTTTCAGAACTCGGTACGGGCATTATGAATTCCTAGTCATGTCCTTTGGATTGACTAATGCTCATGCTGCGTTCATGGATATGATGAACCGAGTATTCAAGAAATATTTGGATCACTTTGTGGTCTTCTTTATTGATGACATCTTTATTTATTCCAAAAGCCGTGAAGATCATGAGCAACACTTGCGGCTGACACTTCAAAAGGTTCGTGAATACAAGCTTTATGCCAAGTTGAAGAAATGCGAGTACTGACTTGAGGAAGTAGCATTCCTTGGGCACGTAGTATCAAGTCATGGAATATCTGTTGACCCGGCAAAGATTGAAGCTATTCAAAGCTGGGAGCAACCTAAATCAGTGACCGAAGTACGTAGCTTTCTCAGTTTAGCTAGTTATTATCAGAGATTCGTGGAAGGATTTTCTCGAATCGCTACTCCATTAACTCAGCTGACTCGGAAAGATACAAAGTTCGATTGGAGCGAAGAATGTGAGAAGAGTTTTCAAGAACTCAAGAGGAAACTCATTTCAGCACCTGTTCTGACAATACCATCTGGCTCGAAGGGATTTATCATCTATAGTGATGCTTCGGGCAAAGGGTTGGGATGTGTTCTCATTCAAAATAGGAAAGTTATAGCCTATGCCTCAAGACAACTCAAAGAATATGAGAGGAATTATCCTACTCATGATCTAGAGTTAGCAGCTGTTGTCTTCGTACTTAAAATTTGGAGGCATTACTTGTATGGGGAGAAAGTGGAGATCTTTACGGATCATAAAAGCCTCAAATATTTCTTCACTCAAAAGGAACTCAACATGCGACAACGACGTTAGCTTGAACTGTTGAAAGATTATGATCATACCATCCAATACCATCCTAGAAAAGCGAACGTGGTAGCTGACGCATTGGGTAGAAGATCATATGCAAGTACGAGTACGATATTGTCAACGCAAAGGCCCATTTTGTGTGACTTGCAAAGGATAGAGATAGAGTTAAAAACTCTAGGGACCCATGTGATGATGGCAAATATACGAGTAGAACCGACTTTAATTGATAAAGTTAAAGCTGCTCAAGCTACAGACCCGGAGCTGATGCGTATGAGGAAGAAAGTGCAAGAAGGTGCTATGCCAGAAGCAAGAATCGATGAAGAAGGAATACTTCGAGTCAACTTCAGACTTTGTGTTCCTAACGATCCTGATTTAAAGTATAAAATCATGATGGAGACACACAACACACTGTTTGCAATCCATCCTGGGAGTACCAAAATGTATCATGATCTTCGACATATATTTTAGTGGAGCAATACGAAGAGAGAGATAGTGGAGTATATCTCAAAGGTGTTTAACTTGTCAACGAGTCAAGGCGGAGCATCAAGTACCAAAAGGTCCATTACAACCACTTAAAATTCCAGAATGGAAGTGGGAGCACATTACCATGGATTTCGTTACTGGTCTTCCCAAGGTTTCTCAAGGCATAGATGCAATTTGGGTCATTGTTGATAGATTGACCAAGTCTGCTCACTTCTTACCTATACGAAAAACTTATACACTTGAACGTCTTGCTTGTATGTACATAAATGAGATTGTAAGACTGCATGGTATGCCAGTATCCATAGTTTCTGATCGAGACCCAAGATTCACTTCACGATTTTGGGTTAGTTTACACAAAGCTATGGGCACGAATTTACGATTTAGCTCGGCATATCATCCTCAGACGGATGGACAGTCGGAGAGGACTATTCAAACTCTTGAAGATCTATTAAGACTCTGTGTCCTTGATTTCAAGGGAAGTTGGGACAAGTTTTTACCATTGGTGGAGTTTTCCTACAATAACAGTTATCAAGCAAGTATTGGCATGACTCCATTCGAAGCGTTGTATGGGAAAAAGCGTCGTTCTTCAGTATGCTGGGATGAGGTGGGTGAAGCAACGTTGTTGGGACCGGAGTTGGTACGTATGACTACAAAAAAGATTCAAACAATCCGACAACGTATAAAAACTTCACAAGATCGACAAAAGAGTTATGCTGATCTTCATCAATAGGACGTAGAATTCGATATTGGAGATCATGTGTTGTTACGTGTTGGTTCATGGAAAGGAGTTACACGATTTGGAAAGAGAGAAAAGCTCAATCCTCGATTCATTAGCCCATTTTTAATTCTTGAGCGAGTGGGAACTGTGGCCTATAGACTCGCCTTACCGCCAAGTATCTCTCGTGTTCATAATATTTTTTACATATCTATGTTACGTAAATACGTGAAAGACCCGAACCACATTATTGAGTTAGAACCAGACGAGATAGAGGAAGATTTAACATATGAAGAGTTACCTGTTAAAATCTTGGATAAGAAGGATCATGTTCTACGCTCCAAGGTTATACCTCAAGTCAAAGTTCTGTGGAGAAACCACGATGTGGAGGAAATGACTTGGGAGTTAGAATCTGAGATGAAGTCAAGGTATCCTCATCTCTTCGACATACCAGGTATGTACCCTAATTTCTAGGACGAAATTTCATAAGAAGTGGAGGTTGTAAGACCCCAACTTTTATGAATAAAGAATAATTTTCTCGAATTATATTTTTGAATATAATGGTATTGATTTGATATAATGTTATAGTTATGGGTAATATTTATAAATTTTGCAAAGTACGCAAGTTGCTATATAATATTCGATTGGTCGGGGAATATTCGTTTTAACAGGGAATATTCGTATAATGGCGCAATCATTGGTGGACCCCACAACAAAATTATTGTCGGATTGAGAAAATGATAAAAATACTTTATAAAAATAATGGCGGAGGTGTTACCGTAAAACTGTTGAACTACCCGGTAGTAAAAGTACAGTAATACGCGTAGTTGCACAGTAGCACACGGTATTGATTATTGATGCTTACGTGAGAAGTCACTCAGTTATACTCAATTATTGCTACAGTAATTGCTGTATCATATTTCTCATATTATTGATTCAATTATTGTTACAGTATCATCTGCATTATATGATATATTATTAAATCAATAATTGAGACGGCAAAGTTATTCATATTATTATTTGTAATATTGACAATGTCTAGAAGTTCTTGTCAAGGAGAGGTTTGGTCAACTAATTACGCGCCAATAAGGAGAAATCCTTATCGGAAAGCCCCCTCTTTTTTGGGAACGACCTGGTTGTTAAATATTGTGAAATATAATATTAATGATGAATAAGTTCGTGTTGATTAAAGATGAATTTTATAGTTCCATCGTGTTGGACTTATTTGTGTTAGTATAATTGATGTTTGGAGGATATATTGTTCAATTGGGTATTCGGGACACTTTTCGTGTCGGAGTAATATTCACGAGTTACTATTCACGAATTACTATTCACGAGTTACTATTCATCCAGTTACTATTCACTCTAGTATTGTGCATTCGGATATTTGGGTACAATATTATTCCATGAGGAGATGTGCTAATTTTTCAGACCGTTGGTTGAAGATATAATAGTAAGTCAATATGGACCGCTGGTGGAGTTATAATAGTAAATCAATATGGATCGCCGATTTAAAGTTTTAATAGTAAATCAGTATGGACCGTTGTTTTAAGTTTTAATAGTAAACCAATCTGGATCGTCCGTTTAATAGTAAATCAATCTGGACTATTCATGAATTAGTTACTATTCATTCTATTTTCCTATAAATAGAAGCTTAGTAGTCCTCACTATTCTGTGAAATAGTGTGATAATAATTTTTCAAAGTGTATGATGAGTTTTATTCGACGTAATAAAACAGAAACCTCTTTTTTTGAGTTTGTATAATCTCTAGTGTTTTGCATAGATTAAAATTTATTTGCAATAATTATAATATATTATATTTTATTTATTCAAACTCAAGTAAATTAATCTGGACCGTTTATGTTTTGTCATATTTTAAAACGAAACAGTGGTATTAGTAAGTTGTAATATATTGGATTCATGTACCATGTAAGTGGTACTCGTAAGGGGACTTTCCATGAAGAGAAGATGGGTGACGTGTATCTAATTTTTGGTTCTATTTTTATTATTCCGGGGGCGTCACAGTTGGTATCAAAGCTTATTCTGTTGGATATGCGAGTCGCCTGGCTAAGTTAAAGTTTTGACATACTCCATGAAATTAGTGGAATAGAACTAGGATGAAAATATTCTTCTGGGTACAAAGCAGAGACGGGGAATTCTTGTTTTATTGAATTCTTCATTGTCATCATCCTAGTATGACCTACCTAAGTTTATTTGGTAATGTTATAATTGGTCGGTCAGAGTATAGGGATAATGTGTGATATGTTAAATTAACCTGTAGTGCTTATTTTTGAAACTATGTAAATCTAGAATAATATTTGTTAAACTTGACTATTGTATTTTATGTTTAACATTGTTGAGAAATGAGAAAATCATGATAGCAAGGAAATTATCGGAAAGGTACAAAGCAAGGTATTCTCATCTCTTCGAATATCAGGTACGTACGTAAATTTCGAGGGCAAAATTTCATAAGGAGGGGAGATTGTGAGACCCCGAATTTTATGAAATAAAAGTATTCAATTTTTCTATTTTAGTAAATGGTTAAATTGATAAAAGGTTAAAGTTAAGGGTGATATTTGAAAATTTTTTCAAAGTAGGTGATGATGAAGTTTTGTTTTATTCGTATTATTAACGTAATAAAACAGAAACATCTTTTTATATAAAACAGAATACTTTATTAAAGTTATTCTATAAATAGAATATATTAAATTCTATTATGCATAGTGTTGCATAGTATTTTACATAGTAAAATCATTATTAAAGTTATTTCGTTTTATTAGGCAATAATTATAATATATTATATTTTATTTAAAAGATTTTGCTTTAATTATGGACTGTCTGATTAAAGTAAATCAATTTGGACCGTTTATTTGTTGGTTACTATTCATTCCTTTATTCTATAAATAGAAGCTCATTCTTTCATTATTTCTTACGAATTCACTAAAACTCTAGAGAGAGAAACTATAGAGAGAATTCTTCTTCTATAATCCTGAGCGTATTTCTTTAGAGTTTAAGAAAGCTTTGAGCGTAGTACAAGTTTTCTTCGAGTATATCATCGCTCTACCAGTCGGAATACTCTTCTTTCAAAGGTAGGGAATATTATTTGTTGTACTCGTAAGGGGTATTCTTTCTTTCTTATTCATGAAGAGAACTTCTGTTATTCCATTCTTTATTATTATGTTGGAATAACCTGTCTATGCAAAGTACTGCATACATGGTGAAATTCTTCTAATATTCCATTCTTTATTATTCAGTTGGAATATCCTGTTTGTGCTATACGCCGGACCTGGTTCTATTTTTATTATTCCGTCTTTATTATTCTGTCGGAATATCCTTTCTGTGCTATACACCGGACTTGGTTCCATCATTTATTATTCCGTATTTATTATTCTGTTGGAACATCTTCTCGGTGTGAATTTCACCTGACCTGGTTCCGTTATTATTATTCTGTTTGAATAACCTGTCTATGCGAAGTACCGCATGCATGGTGATTTCTTTTGTTATTCCATTCTCTATTATACTCTGTTGGTTAAATTTTTGACTTCTATACTCCATGAAATTAGTGGAATATCCTTGATATTTGCGCTTCATCCAGTATCTTTTCATAGAAATATTCTTCTTAGCATTCTTGAATTTTACTCTACAAAGCAGTATCATATTGATAATTTGGACGTTATCAGTTTCTAGATAAATTAATTCTTGAACTTGTTTTATTGAATTCGTATATCATTGTCATCATCCTCATGTTTATATTATGTTGAAAGTCATCTGTGGCCTTTAGTGCATAGATGGACTTGGTATGATTATGACCAGGGATTATTCGGTATAATCATGACCGTAATATTATAAATGATGTGAAAATTAAAAGTCCTCATTGACCCGTAGTGCATTGATGGACAGTTTTTGGTATGATTATGGCTATGGATTCTCTTTATGCCAAGGGAGCAAAGATGAATTATTTTATGGCATGATCAGGACCGTTGATGAAAACACGATTATCTTTAGCCTGTAGTGCATGGATAATTCGTGGTCGTGATACTAAAGAATATCCTTGGCCAGTAGTGCAGGGATGATTTAATGATGTGGATTATTTATTGAGCTGAGTCTCAGCGATAACAGTGATGAAAAACTTTTTAAATCATAAAAGATAGTAGATTCTATTCTCTACTTGACTCTTTTAATGGGTTGCTTGTTCCGCTGCAGTTAAACTTGATGTCTATTGTATTTTATCAGTTTAATATTGTTGGAGGCTAATGATAATTTATTCTGCATTATCTTAGTCATAATATTTCTTACTGGGCTAGTTGAGCTCACCATTTCTTTCACTGTTCTCTTCTGGAAATGAGAATATAGCTGGGACGAGTCGGGGAACGGAGTGATGGTCTAGAGGAGCATTAGTAGTCCTCACTATTTTGTGAAATAGTGTGATAATAATTGTAATGATGACTCCTTTTGAGTTTGTATAATCTCTAGTAGATAATATTTGTATTCAAACTCACAGTTTATGTTTTGTCGTATTGTACACGATAGTGGTATTAGTAAGTTGTATTGGAATTCTGTACCATGTAAGTGGCGACCCAAGATGGGTGACGTATACCTAATTTTGGGGGAGTCACAACCTGCCTGTGCGGTCTATCGCATGCATGGTGATTTCTTTTGTTATTCCATTCTTTATTATACCTAGTTGGTTAAAACTTTGACTTCTATACCAATGAAATTAGTGGAATATCTTTGATATTTGCGCTTCATCCAGTATCTTTTCATGGAAATATTCTTCTGAGCATTATTGAATTTTACTCTACAAAGCAGTATCATGTTGACAATTTGAACGTTATCAGTTCCTGGATAAATTAATTCTTGAACTTGTTTTATTGAATTCTTATATCATTGTCATCATCCTCATATTTATATTATGTTGAAAGTCATCTGTGGCCTGTAGTACATAGATGGACTTGGTATGATTATGACCAGGGATTATTCGATATAATCATAACTATAATGTTACAAATGATGTGATAAAAGCCCTCATTGGCCCGTAGTGCATTGATGGATAGTTTTTGATATGATTATGGCTATGGATTCTCTTTGGCTGTAGTGCAAAGATAAATTATTTTATGGCATGATCATAACCATTAATAAATACACAAATATTCTTGGCCCGTAGTGCATGGATAATTGTGGTCGTGATACTAAAGAATATCCTTGGCCGTAGTGCAGGGGTGATTCGATGATGTGGATTATTTATTAAGCTGAGTCCCAGCGATAAAAGTGATGAAAAACCTTTTAAATCATAAAAGATAGTAGATTTCATTCTCTACTTGACTCTTTTAATAGATTGCTTGTTCCGCTACAGTTAAACTTGATATTAATTATATTTTATCAGTTTAACATTGTTGAAGGCTAACGATAAATTATTCTGCATTATCTTAGTCATAATATTTCTTACTGGGCTAGTTGAGCTCACCCTTTCTTTCACTGTTCTCTTCAAGAAATGAGAACGTAGCTGGGACTAGTAGGGGAACAGAGTGATGGTCCTAGATGGTGCATTAGTAGTCCTCACTATTCTGTGAAATAGTGTGATAATAATTGTAATGAGGACTCCTTTTGAGTTTGTATAATCTCTAGTAGACAATATTTGTATTTGTATAATCTCTAGTAGACAATATTTGTATTCAAACTCACAGTTTATGTTTTGTCGTATTATACACGACAGTTGTATTATTAAGTTGTATTTGAATTTTGTACCATGTATCTGGCGACTCAAGATGGGTGATGTATGCCTAATTTGGAGGGCGTCACAAATTTGATTAATTAGGTAAACCCTGATTAAAATCTAGAAACCCTAATTAATCATTATAAAACCCTAATTATAAAACCCTAATTTTAAACGTTAAACCCTAATTTAAAACTTAAAGTAGAGTTCGAGATTGTTTGTAATTGTGTTAAGGTAATTAATTAACAAGTATTAGAATTACAAATTGTTAATTATAGAAACCCTAAATTGTTAAACCCTAATTACTAACCTAGAACCCTAATTTGGTAATTAGAAACCCTAATTATAATTTGATAACCCTAATTATCAAAATTATAAACCCTAATTGCTATTTTAGCAATGTTAATTATAATGAGTGATATTAAACCCTAATGTTCATGTGTAGTGTAATTAGAAAATTTATCATAATTAGGAAACCCTAATTTCAAAATTTTAGAAACTAAAATTTATTTAATTTTATTTTTGAGCAAACCCTAAATTGGAAATCCTACAATTGTTTTGTGCTAAACCCTAAGGGTCAAACCCTAAGGGTTTGCTAAATGACAAAATTGTCATTAAAATTCAAAGCCATTTGACTAAAATGCCCCTCTTGAATTATTGAAGCTAACTTGTGCATCTTGCCATATTTGTAGTAGGTAAACCACTTGGATCAGACATGTGACTGAAATACAACACATGTCAGCCATTACACATTAGCCAATACATTATAACATTATATATATAGATCTAAGAAAGAGAAAAGTGCACATTTTCTCTTATTTTCTCATCAAATACTCAACCAAGCTATCCTCTCTCAAAACCAACGAAATTTGGTAGCATATCAGTCACATAATCAAGCCCCACTAACAACCATAACCAGATCAGTGGCCTAAAATAAGAGACTGGTCAAAGAAGGTAAAAACCCTAGCTATAAAATCCGACCATCGATCTTGTGTTAGATGTTAGGTTTGAATGTTAGAATATGTTATATGTAGTCCCTAATGATGATCTGTGTTACTAGATGTTGAATCCATAACATCTAGAGGCTCGAATTTGAAAATTTCAGAAATCTGGGAAAAGTTCAATCCGTGGTCTGACAACGAATGTCAGTGGCCACAGATCCTTACTCATTTACAATTTTTGTTGTTTGTAAGTTGTTATATGTAGCTTGTAATGTGGTCTTTGATCTGGAGAAAGAATCAGGCCAAGATCAGTTTTATATTGCAAGATATTTAAGGTCAGAATTCGTTGACCGGCCATGACCGGGCGTTTCTGGGTAACCCAGAAACAGCCCAGACCTGGCCTGACAACGTTTTGATTAGACCAGATCTGTCAGTGTGTTTATGTTTTGGTTCTGTTGATGTATCTACGTTGTAGTATGTAGGTTATACTACATGTTTATGCCTTAAAATCTCCTAATAATTAAATAGGTAGATCGTAGTGGACGGTCAAACCAAGCCGGACGAACATGAAAGCTGTTTTCTGGGTAACCCAAAAAACGCTTGAACATGTCGTCTGACATGGTTTGACCAGCTTATATTTGTTTTATCTGATGTTGGTTTGGTGACATAAAATATTAGATCTCTTCCTTGTCATACCGACTACACACTGCAGCTTATAGATCATAAAAATATTACACGAATTTCAAGTTGTGGAAGCCCAAAGTAGGCCTCACGAACTGTTCTTCATTTCTGGGTAACCCAGAAATGAAGAACAGCTCTGACAGCCACTTTGGACGATCAGATCTGCTTTGTTATGTATTATATGATTATGATTGTTGTTGTATCATGTAGTACTACATTAGTTCTATAATCTGTGAGCAATAGATAGTCCAGAAAAATCTTGATCTGATCATAAATCTTGGTCAAACTAGGCCACATGATCATTGACATGGTATTCTAGGTTTGCATGAAAAAACATAAAGAACACATATAGCGACAGTTATGTCACTATAGGTCGTCTTTAGCGACAGACAATATAATTAAATTAATTTAATTTCTGAAAATTAATTAATTTTATTAAATAAATAGAAAAAAATAATTTTTAATTATTAAAAATATAAAATTAATTATTAAAAATTATTTTAAATTCTGAAAATTAGTTTTAATTATTTTTAATATATTTCATAAATATTTAATATTTTTGAAATATTAAAAGTATTTAATTTCTTTAATTATTATATTAAATAAATCATTTAAAATGATTTTTATATTTGAAAAATCATTTAAAATTATATTATGATATAAGAAAATATTTTAAGTTATTTTTAATGACTTTTAATATTCTGTGATAAATTTTATTAATATATTAATATTAATGAATATTAATTTAATTACTAAATGAATTAAATAAATTAATTAAAAATGATTTTATTATATTAAAAATTATTTTAAATAATAATAAGGTATTTAAAAATATTTTAAGTTATAAAATATAACTTTTAATATTTAAAGGTAAATTTTTTTAATTAATTATTATTAATGATATTAAAGTTATTTAATAATTATATTAAATAATTTAGTTTAAAAATGATTTTAATATTATAATAATCATTTTAAATGAAAACAAAGTGTTTAAAGATATTTTAAGTTATAAAATATAACTTTTAATATTTAAAGGATAATTTCATTAATAATTTAATATTAATGATTATTAACTTATTATTAAAGATATTAAATTTATTTAATAATTATATTAAATAAATAGTATAAAAATGGTTTTATTAATTTAAAAATCATTTAAAAAGGATATAAATGAATTAAAAATATTTTAAGTCATGATTAAAGACTTTTAATATTTTGATAAATAGTTCATTAATATTTAGATATTAATGGTAATTATTTAAAAATTATTTTAATTATTTTAAAAATCATTTAAGGGTAATATTAATATTTTAAAAGTATTTTAAGTTATTATAAATAACTTTAATATTTTGGAAATAATTTCATTAATAGTTTAATATTAATTAAATATTAATGATAATAGGATTGTTTAATATTTAAATCATTTAATAATGATTCCGATGTTTGAAAATTCATGATAAATTATAGTAAATGTTTAAAAAATTGTTATAGTCATTTAAAAATAATATGACTAATACTTACCGATATTGAGTTACAGAATAGAGTCTTAGACTCGAAAATTACCCGATAAAGCTGTCAGTACACCGACATATTTCAGAAATTGAGCTAGACTTAGATAATTTAATTAGATATGTGATTATTTGTGATTCAATGGTTGTTAAACATGGGTACTAATGTGATTAGGTTATGTGCTGACTGCGAAATGCAGTACTATGTGTTATAGTATATTATTCTAATCGAACGAATGATCTAATTAATGATAGGTCGCGATATAAACGATAAAACTAAGTTGTGAACTGTAAGCAGCGCATCAGGCAAGTATCTTACCTTTGCATTTTCTTTATGCAATGGACATGAGTAAGAATATTTATGAATTATATTATTATTGTACAGATTATTAACCTTATATTATATACGCTCATTGATTATCAACATGTTAGTGTGTGTGTGTATATATATATATATATATATATATATATATATATATATATATATTATGTTCGTTAATTTCTATAAATGGTTATACAAGTGTCCCCACTTGGATAATCATTGTATTTAATCACATGTTGATACATCTTTGTCAATTACCCATATATATATATATATATATATATATGTTGAATTATAGATTATTGTTGAACAAGATAAAACCTTTGATTTGGAACCCAGACAAGTATGAACATCCCTACACGGGAAAACTTTTATGCGCCCAAGGCGGACAGAGTAAACGATACCCTCGTTTTTACATGTAGTGTTGATCAATGCAGGGCATAACGGGCTGATCACCCCTCGTTCCCGTAAGTTATGACGGTTTGCAGATGAATTTCTGTTTAACCTATTCGAAAAATTGAAAATAATGTTTATAGCATGTCACCTAAACCCTATTTATAGTCAATACGTAGTTTCAAAAAATTGGTATAGAATTGATATATTATTATCATTGGTACAAATTACTTCACAACTGTTGAATCGTTGTAGAAGGGTAGTATAAAGAAAATATTTAAATTCTTTCAGCTTATATATATAATTGCTATTACTTGTTGGGCACTCAAATGCTCATCCTTGCTTAATTTAAATGTTTTCAGCTAAGGGTGACCAACCAGAGAGCTCTGCTAAGAATAAGGGAAAGGGAAAGGTTGCTGAATAAACAAAAGGCTATGTTATGTAATAGTTAACTTTATTAAGACAAATATGATATATATTATCTATCATGGGTTGTAATGAATGTTTAAAGGTTACGTACTTGGGATTCAGACTCTGATAAATATGTAAATTAAGTTGATCTTTATATTATTGTTATTATTATTAGTATTATTCCGCTCATAGAAATGGTATCGTGAAGCACCGAGTTCGGGTTTCAAGTACCTAGATTTGGGGGCTCTATAGGTTGGAATCAGAGCTTAGGGTTAAAAACCTTAGATGGGATAGACCTTAGGCTATAACCTTAGAACAGAGAGAAACGTTAAAAATATAAATAACTTATATAGAGTTTAAAAAGAGATGAATTGACTAAGTTCATCGTCAAATAAAATAAAAGTTAACTTATATAAAACTCTTATTTGCTGTGTGTATATACTATATGCTAATCAGGATAATTTATATGTGTAGATGTCTGGTGGAAAATGGTTGTTATATGCTTATAGCATGAAGAAGGGTCAAACCCATACACACGAGCTGATATCAAAGCCAATATCTGAAATGGAGGCTCACAATGTAAACAACTCGGACGATGTGGTTATTTTAGAAAAAGTAATACCAGATCCTGAGATAGTGGAGCTGACAGATAGCGATTCAGACACTAAAGTTGAAGCTGATCAAGCATCAACGGAGGTACTGGATCTGAGGAACAAGGTTTCTTCTCTGGAAAGGCTGTGGGAAATAGAAAAGCTGTTAAATAGTCAGTTGCGTCAACCATTAATAGAAATAATGGAAGAACAAGATAAGCTTAAAATCCAAATTGATCAGATGAGAACCACAAGTAACACGTCGTGTGCAGCTCCGAGCAAGAAGGGGAAAAGAAAGATAGAAGATGACTTAGGAAAATCTGATAAGAAGAAAGGGAAAATAATATGTTATCTTTGCGGTTATGAAGGACATACTACTCTGTATTGTCCAGACTACAAACCAGGAGCATGTTTTATCTGTGGGATAGAAGGTCATCAGGAGAAAAGTTGTCCAAGGAAGAGGTGTAATAAATAAGTAGTATAGGTTCTGTGAAGTAGGTGTGTTTAATGTAATATGTATGATAAGTATGTTTGTATAATGTAATGTTCCCAACTTTTGTTTTAGTCAAGACTGTAAATCTTGACTTTTGTGGTCATAAAGGGATAACTGAGGTTTAAAGCGTTATGTGCTATGCTATGTAAAATATTCGCTAAATGAATATGAACCTATGTTTGAGAGATGAAACAAGTTTAATATATTAAACTTATGCGATAAGGTTTAGAATGTAAATTAAATTTATGATTTCATTTAATCAGATAATGCCGCCAAGACGACGAACTCGCAATCAAAGGGCAGAAGAATATGTCAACAACGTTGAGGGACAACAACAAGGAGACCCGATGTAGCACTTTGCGAACATGGTAGCACAAGCTATGCAACAAGGGATACCAATCGCTGGGAATCAGCCGGATAATCGCTTAGCAAACTTCAAAGACTTTAAGGCTGTAGAACCGTAGGAATTTAAAGGTACGACAGACCCTGTTGAAGCCCAAACTTGGGTCAAAGAGATTGAAAAAGCATTCGTGATAGCTAGAGTAGATGAAGGGTAGAAGACTACTTTTTCCACTTACATGATGAAGGGGGAGGCAAACTTTTGGTGGAAAGCAAATCAAGCGAGGGCAGGAGAAGGTATAGTTACATGGGATAGGTTCAAAACACTATTTTTCAAAAATTATTTTTCACCTAGTATGCAGGCTAGGATGGAGGTGAAATTTTTAGAATTGAAGCAGGAAAACATGACGGTGTCAGAATACGCCGCAAAATTCAATGAGTTAGCTAGGTTTGCCCCGCACCAAGTTGATACAGAGACTAGAAAAGCAAGGAGGTTTGAGCTGGGATTAAAACCCTGGCTCTACAACAAGGTGGCGATGTTGCAAATTCCTACATTTGCAGCACTCATGGAGAAAGCGATTATAGCTGAGGAGGGGAGTGAGGCCATGAGCCTCTACAACAAAGAGAGGAAGAATAAGGGTAAGACTGAAGGAGCTGGGAAGGTGGAAATTAATAGTGGAAGTAGGGGTGGTAGTAGCAAGAGGAAGGGGAGCAGTTTTGGAAGTATACAAGTGAAGCAAGAAGGTGTAAAGAAACAGACTGTGCAATGTAAGACATG
Source organism: Panax notoginseng (assembly GCA_016801055.1). Taxonomy (NCBI): domain Eukaryota; kingdom Viridiplantae; phylum Streptophyta; class Magnoliopsida; order Apiales; family Araliaceae; genus Panax; species Panax notoginseng. The sequence continues at coordinate 105,901,845 of CM029021.1, forward strand.
TGGAAAGAACCACTCTGGGGAGTGTTTGAAAGGAAAATTCGTTTGCTGCAAGTGCGGGCAGGAGGGCCATATCTCTCCCAACTGCCCCAATCCTAGGATGAACAGTGGATGTTTTCTATGTGGATCGACTGAACACAAGGTGAAGGATTGTCCGAAGAGGAGGGTGGAGGCAGGTAGTGTGAATACTGGCATTGAAAGCGGAACTTTAGCAATCATGGGACCTACGTCATCGAGCAAGCCAACGAAATCTACAGCAAGGGTCTACAACATGACAGTCTAGGATACGGCAGCAGCTGGCATTGGAACTCCAGGTATTATTCGTATAACTTTTATTTTCTTATATACATAATTTTCATATATATAGTAAATTATTTCTAAAGAAATTTTGAGGGAGGAATTTGAGTTCTTTTACAAATCAAATATCCGTTTAATCAGAAAGACAAGCTTTATGTGATTAGTTAAAGATCAGTTCGATCATATTATGATCGAGATCTACATGCAATGATTGTGTATGCTATGTACCCTTGTATGTATAAGTTTTAAAACGGTGATTCCGGGGACAGAATCTTTATAAGGGAGGGTGAATGTAACAACCCTATATTTTCTATATAAATAAATAATAAATTTTGTGTATAATTTTTTTTTATTTTAAGGATGAGAGTTTGTACAAAATAATGTGTATATGTATTTATGTGGTAAATAAAAATATATTTATTACATAACTATTTATAAATAAATTTATTTTAGAATTATTGATTATTATAAAGTATATTCTTATAATAATTAATTTATAGTAGAAATGTTTTTATTAATTATTTTCCATGAAAATATAATCATATATTATTTAAATAATATATGGAGTGCTTTTTAGAATAATTATAATAATTATTTTATTATATGAATTTTAGTACAGATTATTAAGTTAATTATTTTACCTTAATTATTAAGGTTAAATATGAAAGAATAAATCAGATATGGAATCCAAACCCTAATTTTGGATTATTATCAAGGAATGAGAATAATAATATTATATTAATTATATTTTAATTTTTCAGTACTATAAATATGTACTGTATATATGTATTAAGGATGGTTGGTCAATTATAGTTTATATTTTCAAAATCTTAATATTAATTGGTTAAACCCTAGTTCTACTAGGGGAAACCCTAAATTGAAACTCAATTGTGAGTTTAAGACTGTTATATAACTGTGTTATATGTTTTATGATGTGTATTATATAGTGATTTGATTAATTAGGTAAACCCTGATTAAAATCTAGAAACCCTAATTAATCATTATAAAACCCTAATTATAAAACCCTAATTTTAAATGCTAAACCCTAATTTAAAACTCAAAGTAGAGTTCGAGATTGTTTGTAATTGTGTTAAGGTAATTAATTAACAAGTATTAGAATTATAAATTGTTAATTATAGAAACCCTAAATTGTTAAATCCTAATTACTAACCTAGAACCCTAATTTGGTAATTAAAAATCCTAATTATAATTTGATAATCCTAATTATCAAAATTGTAAACCCTAATTGCTATTTTAGCAATATTAATTATAATGAGTGATATTAAACCCTAATGTTCATGTATAATGTAATTAGAAAATTTATCATAATTAGGAAACCCTAATTTCAAAATTTTAGAAACTAAAATTTATTTTATTTTATTTTTGAGCAAACCCTAAATTAGAAATCCTATAATTGTTTTGTGCTAAACCCTAAGGGTCAAACCTTAAGGGTTTGCCAAATGACAAAATTGTCATTAAAATTCAAAGCCATTTGACTAAAATGCCCCTCTTGAATTATTGAAGCTAACTTGTGCATCTTGCCATATTTGTTGTAGGTAAACCACTTGGATCAGCCATGTGACTGAAATACAACACATATCAGCCATTACACATTAGCAAATACATTATAAAAATATATATATATATATATATATATATATATATATATATATATCCAAGATAGAGAAAAGTGCTCATTTTCTCTCATTTGCTCATCAAATACTCAACCAAGCTATCCTCTCTCAAAACCAACGAAATTTGGTAGCATATCAGTCACATAATCAAGCCCCACTAACAACCATAACCAAATCAGTGGCCTAAAATAAGAGATTGATCAAAGAAGGTAAAAATCCTAGCTATGAAATCTGACCATCGATCTTGTGTTAGATGTTAGGTTTGAATGTTAGAATATGTTATTTGTAGTCTCTAATGATGATCTGGGTTACTAGATGTTGAATCCATAACATCTAGAGGCTCGGATTTGAAGATTTCAAAAATCTTGGAAAAGTTCAATTTGTGGTCTGATAACGAATGTCAGTGGCCACAGATCCTTACTCATTTACAATTTTTGTTGTTTGTAAGTTGTTATATGTAGCTTGTAATGTGGTCTTTGATCTGGAGCAAGAATCAGGCCTAGATCAGTTTTATATTGCAAGATATTTAAGGTTAAAATGCGTTGACCGACTATAACATTCCAGAATTTTAAAGTGTAATATTAAATATTTATTGATTTATATAAGTATTTAATGGATATGTTTATTGTTGAATAAATAATTAAATATTAAATATTTAATGAATTATATAAGTATTTAATGACAATTTGAGTTGATGTGGTTTAGTTAAATATTTGTTGAATAAATAATTAAGGAGCTAAGAAAATTAATTGTTATGAGATTATATACCAATTTAATTTAATAAGTAAGCTAGAGAGCTTATAGTGATTTAAATAAATTATAATATTTTAAATGGAAAATTATAATTTAAAATATTAGTTGGTCAAATAAAATTACAATTATAAAAGAAATTATAGTTATGTGATATTAAATTATGTGCTAAAGTAATTTAATAGATTAATGTTTTAATTGATTTATTAATTAAATAAAAGTGTGACTAATAACCTTGCTATAAAGGAGTTATTAAAATAAATTAAAGGACTTTAATTTGGTTTTGGCCAAATAAGTCTTAATGCATATTAAGTCTTTAATCTAATAGTGTTTCATCAAACAAGGTATAAGGATTAATCCATTTGTTTTAGTTAGATTTGCCAAACAAGGTGTAAGGGTTAATGGGTTATTTTTATTAGCTTAACCAAACAAGCCTTATGGCTTTTGATTTTCAAAACTTACATAACTGATTATATTATATATTTAATATATATTATATCTTATACGTTATATTTTTCCTACGTTAGTTAGACTAGAGTTAGGAAGAAAACTCAGTGAAGAAAAGAGAAGGAGAAAAAATACAGAGAGAAAAGTTGAGAGAACTTAGAGAAATTGAGAAAAGAATTGGGGGAAAGAAGATTGTAATCATAACTATTTTCTTCTAAACTCTAGAGTATCATCTTCTTAATCAAAGGTAGGATATTAATTCTTGTATTTTATTTTTTTTTAAGTTTAGTTTTCTTCTCTAAAAAGTTCTCTGTAAATAATTATGGATGATGAATTTCTTGTGTATATAGCTTTAGATGATGATTGTTGTTGTAAAACTGTTTTGTTGAGATTATGTATGATTATAATCAATTACTTTATGTATGTATGTAAATTGTGAAGTAATATATCACAGTGAGTTCATATTTTCATATATATATGAATATGGCTTAGTTTAAAGTAGAAATTAAGGTTTAATTAGTTGTTAAACTGATAAATTGATTATTGAATTTGATAGAGTATGTATAATCATAACTATGGTGTTTTGAAATTTCTGTTTTGATTGAAAAACAAAATCACAGTGTTGATTTCCATTAAAAATATCAAAAATGGAGTTTTGCCAAAAACATTGAAATTGGGTGTTGTAGATTTGATGTTTATGTTATTTTATGGGTAGAAACATGTTAGAAGTCTTCACAATATGTTTATATGAAGTCTATATGTGTATTACATGTTAATCAGTCTATTAGTTTCGAGTTTTTAGGCCAATTTGGCGTTTGTTCATGCTGTTGCCGAGCTTGGTCGCCGAGTTCTGGGCTCTGGCGCCGCAACGCGGCCCAGCAGTACAAATCTCGTGCCGCAGCGCCGGCGCCACGCCACAGCGCCAACTAATGTCCTGTGACCCGAGCCGCAGCGCCAACTCAGCGCCGCAGCACGAACCACAGTGTAAACTGTGGCGCCGCAGCGCGAGTTAGCAAAAGGTTCTGACAGTTTTGTTTAAGTATACAAATTTGTAAAATAAATGTTATGTGTTAATAATAGGAATGTTAAATGATGATTTCAGTAGTATTAAGCTATGAATGAACATGATATCAAGTGTTACCTATTTGTAACATAGTTGATTATGTGAAAGGGTAATTTAACCTATATGATGTATATATTTGTTTATGTAGATATAAAATGTTGATAATGACTAATTATGTCATGATGACATATGTTTAGGGTATTGAAATTCAAGTGGTAAGGGTTTAGCTTGTGCTAAAGGCAAGTTCTCTAACTCAAAACTTCATTGTGCGAGTTTAATTTCATTTGGTATATTATTGTTTTCAAATTCAATTACAATTGTTGTAAGTTGCTACCTCTACACTTTTGTAGAGCTAGATTGCCTATTATTGAGTAAGTCATTGTATCTAGTTGCTCATGACGATACAAGTATCCCAAATCTTATAGTTTAATCTTGAACAAGTTTTCTAATCTATTATCTTGTTAATTCAATTACTGTTTTCAATTCGATTACAATATAATGATGTAAGTTATTTAGAGCAAGTTATTCTTGTATTTAACTTGTTATTTAGCATGCACAACTATATATGCTATGCATGATTATTATTCAATTCTAATTAACCTTGGTTTAGTGTTGTTCAAGCAAGGTATGTTATAGTTATTCAAATTGTATGCTATTAGATTATTCTTAATGCATGACTTTAGTTTACTATGATTGATTCAATCACGATTATTCTACAGTATAGTGTTATTGGTCTTATTCAACTACTCCTTAGTTGATGTTCGTTGAATACCAAATTACCTTGAAAGTTTATCCAAACCAAACTTACTTTGGTGCGGACTTGTATTCTAAATACTGAGATGAACAACTCTTTTAATAGAGGTTTACGCTTAGCGTTGAAATGGTTGTGCACAATACATTGTACGAAGGGTTGATCCCCCTAAGTACGTGGAGTCCTTATAGTCTTATGACTGTTAAAGTTAAAGTTGAAAGATTACTTATAACTGTGGACATGATTCGTGGTCATTAGAAACTCAGTGAATGTTATAATTTTCAAAAAGTTAATAGAATATATTGTTCAGTTCTATTGAGCCTAATATTGGCAATTGATGTAAAAGTTTAAATATTTATTTATTGTTATTTCAAGTGGGCCTTGTTTGCTCACTCTTGCCTGTAAAATTTCTTACTGCTAAAGTTGAAACGGGTGACGTACCTAGCACCAGTAAGGGAAAAGGAAAGATGAATAAATACTGAAGACTTGTAATAGTTTTGATAGTTTACTTTCAGACTTTGATTTAAAGATTGTAATGAAGTCTATTTAAATTTCCGCATTTGAATGATTGTTGTTAAAGGTTAGATAACCTGAGAGATTTTATTTAAGTTTTATCCTGTATGGGCAGGTTTTTATTATTCAATTTATTATAATTGGATAGTTAGAAATGAATGTTTTGATTAAGTGAACACCAAATCTTGAGGAAATGAAGTACAAGGATTTAGGGGTGTCACAGGTTGGTATCAAAGCTTTAGGTTATGAACCTTAGGTGGGGGGGAAAGCCTTAGGAAGTAACCTTTGAAAAGATAGTGGAGATAACTCTTATCGAGTTTTAAGAAAGAAGTAATAAAACACTTATGTGCTTATGTTTTTATAGTTTATGTACTCGTGAGTGTCAAGTAGTAATGATTTATAATTAAAACTTTAAAACTTTGTTGTCAGGATGACTAATGTCGAAGAATCCAGTCAGGCTAGGGAGGAGGGACCTCAAATGCCTATAGAGGAGGAGCCTCGCGACATTCAGGTAGTTTGGGAACAACTACTGCCACGAGAGTCAGCCCCGTTGGTCACAGTAGTTGAAGATGAGGATGATGACGTGGAAACAGATGAGGAGGATCCCATTGAGTTACCACAGGAGGATGAGGATCATGAGGACGAGGAGGAAAGGATTCCACTTAACTCGATAGCAAGTCGTATATACGATGAGGTGCATGACCGTAACGTGGAACTTTAGGATACAGTTGAGGAGTTGCAGGAGATAGTAGCTGAACAACAGACTGCAATGACAGAAAAAGACGACGAGATCCAGGATCGTGAAGAACAATTGACAAATGTCAAGGAGAAACTAGTACAAACTGAAGGAGAGAAAGAACAACTAATCGAAGTGGTCGCTGAACTGAAGAACAAGCTGAGAGAAGAAGCTGCTAAGAGAGCAAGAGCTGAAGATGCATACGAGGAAGCTTATCAACGAACTGGAAGAGCAGTAAGGAACTCACAGGCGAAAAGGATGAAGATGGAAGAGATGGATAAAGTATTTGACACCGCAATTAATCGAGCTCAACATCGGGTCATGGGATATCCGATTCAGTTCGAGACACTGCCATTATATGTATTAGATCGCAGAACAATGTTTCGGGTCATGGAGGAAGAATGTGATAGGGCTAAGAAGTATCTTAATAGAACATCGTAGTACGATGAGTGAAAGGTTAAATAATGTGTAAATCCCTAGTGTTAAGTAACCATGGGATAAGAGAATGATGATGATGTCCTGAAACTTTTGTAGTTCAGGAAAGTAATGTAGATAGCAGTGATGTTATTGTTTTATGTTTTCCAAAAAGGTTTTGAATAAATAAAAGTTGTTACTTTATTCAAAGTTTTATGTGTTATGTGGTTATTTCTTTTATGGAGGCAAGTTAATTAGAAAATACTTAAAGAAGCTGAGTAATAGTCTAATAGATGTTTTGTTTCAACAGAAAATGCATCCCAGATGTGAACCACCCCGACAGAGAAACAATGAGAGAACTACCAATAACAACAATGTTGACGGTAACCCCGTTCAACAACTAGTGACACTACTGACAGGAGCGTTGCAGAATGAACCACAAAGCCATGGTACAACGTTTAAGGATTTCAAGGCAGTTGGACCACCTGAATTCCGTGGGTCCATGAATCCAGTCGAAGCACAAACCTGGATTATGGAGATAGAAAAAGTATTCAATGTCGCTAGGGTAGGGGATGATCAGAAGACTTCTTTCGCAACGTTCATGTTGAAAGAAGAAGCTAGTTATTGGTGGCAGGCCAATAAAACTCGTGAAGGGCCAGGAGTGATGGCCTGGGATAGGTTCAAGGAGTTGTTCTTCGAGACCTATTTTTCGGAGAGTTCAAAGAGTCAGCTAGAAGTGCAGTTTTTGGAACTAAAACAAGGGACGATGACGGTATCTGAGTATGCCATAAAATTCAATGAATTGGCGAGGTTTGCGCCATATCAAGTCAGCATAGACAAGCGTAAGACGAAGAGATTTGAATAGGGACTGAAGCCCTGGCTGTACAGTAGGGTATCCCTGTTCCAGTTGAAGACATTTATAGCGGTGATGGAGAAAGCAGTACTCGCTGAAGGTGGAGGTGAGGCAGTGATAAAGTTCAATCAGGAACAAAAGAAGAAGAAGAATGAGAATGAGATTAAGAATGGAGCTGGTAGCGGTGGAAACAACAACAACAACAACAACAACAACAACAACTTGAAGAGGAAATGTAATGGTAACATGGGTGCTGGAAACCATCAGGGTAACTAGCAAAACAAAAAGTTTGAAGCATGGGCGACATGTGGGAAATTTCACAAGGGTGCGTGCTTGATGGGGAAACGAGTTTGCTTCAATTATGGCCAGGAGGGTCACATCGCCCCAAATTACACTCAACCGAAAAAGAATGTATGCTTCACGTGCGGATCCAAGGATCACTTTGCTCGTGAATGCCCTAAGAAGTGGTAAGGAGTGACAACCAGAAGCAATGGAGGTAACAATGGAAGTACATGGGCCATTGCAGGACCTGCAGCATCAAACAAACCCACAGCCAGAACCTTCAACATGACTATGCAAGATGATGTGCAATCAAAAGATGTGGCGTCAGGTATTATCCGAATCAATGATATTAATGCCTACGTTGTCGACGTCGGGATTTTTGGGTGTCCCTTTCCGTTACTTGTTCTTTGGTGTTCTCATTTTAGGTGAGATTTGTGTGAAAAAACAAGTGAAAAAGGTCCGACATGTATAATGTCGACGATGGGACTGTTAAGAGTCGCCAGTTGGTTTTTTAAATGGTTGTACCAACACAATCGAGAAAAGGTTTGCACATTGACTCAGTGATGTGACACTGATATACGGGTCGACGAAACCGAGATTCATTTTAGGGTCCGGGGACTTGGTTATGCGGGGGGAAGGTGTTAGGCACCCCCCGACATCCGTCTTACCACGGTGACCGCCTCTTTTCAAGAAACTATTATATGAGTGTATGTGTGTGTGTGGGTCAATGTGCTGTCATATGAAAGTGGTGCGAGGCCTCGTTCGAACCTATATACACAGGATTCGAATTTATGTAAAAATTCAGTTTTAGCAAGATATGGCAATGAGGTTTTTATAAAAGAGGTTTTTCAAACCCTGATGCTCAATAGTAATTGAGGCCTCTTACACTTCCATTTTTATTAAATGAACGGCTGGATTGATTTTATTTGACGAATGCGAGGCATCCGTATGAAAAATCATATATATATATATATATATATATATATATATATATATATGTATACAAAAATAATGCCGACTTCCTCGTGGGTATGTAAACCATCTGAGGAAATACAGACATCACAGAATAATTTACAAGCTGCTTACAGCTGAAAATGTCCATCACGGGAACCGAATCTAGATCCAATGGCATGAATCTGTGATCATATGATTCCTAGGCGCACAAGATATTGCAATTTATATGAAAGCAATAAGCAGGTATATATAAAAGCGGTAAAATATATATATATATATATATATATATATATATATATATATATATATATATATATATATATATACAGACAGGATCACCAACCACGAAGTACATCCATGGGGGATTAGAAATGTAAATAAAGCTGTAAATACTGTCAACTGCCACGAAGTAAACTCCAGGCAGGACGAAATGTATATATATATATATATATATATATATATATATATATATATATATATATATATATATATATATATATATATATATATAAGCGATAAATGCAGTCAACTACCACGAAGTAAACTCCAGGCAGGACGAAATGTAAATATATATATATATATATATATATATATATATATATATATATATATGAAAGCAGTAACGCTCCAGACCGAAGTCTAGGCTTATCGAACAAAGTCCGACATACAGTTGATATATATAACGCTCCAGACCGAAGTCTAGGCTTATCGAACAAAGTCCGACATACAGTTGATATATATAAGTATATATATATATATATATATATATATATATATATATATATATATATATATATATATATATATATATATATATATGAAAGTAGTAAACGCTCCAGACCGAAGTCTAGGCTCATCGAACAAAGTCCGACACACAGTTGATATATATAAGTATATATATATAAAAACAGTAAGCGCTCCAGACCGAAGTCTAGGCTCAATCGAGGCATAACTCGATAATGTTAGTCAATATATATATATATATATATATATATATATATATATATATATATATATATATATATATATATATATATATATATATACTGACTGGAAAGAAACCACGGACCGAAGTCCGGGCAAATGCAAGCAACACGACTCTCAACATGTAGAAGGGTGTGTGCAAAGATGAAGAGAAAAACTCTAAAGTGTGTGAGAAGGCTTACAACTGACTGATAAAAAGGCTTCTATATCTTTAGAGTGGGTAAACACTGGGCTTTTGTGGATACAAAAAGGGCTGTATATAAGCTCACAGGTGTTTGAAAGTGGGAAAATACACTGTATGGCGAGTGCAGAGCAAATTGTGCAGGGTTTCCCCGTCTTTTTTCTCTTAAAAATTAGCACCCCAAGCCCTCTATTTATAGACCAAAGCTGCCACAGGTGTACCTGCGGCTCAGCCGCAGGTGTACCAGAGACGGGTCGGGTCGGCCCGGTTCTGTCGGGTCGGGTTGTCTCGAAGTACATGCACTCATGCAATGTAATGTCCACTCGAATTTTGAGAAGTGCAATCCGGGCATCCGTTTTGAGGTATTCTGGACCTATTTCGGACCGCCGTTGTCGAGAGTTATACGATGGCATGGGATTAGAGTTTGTACGAAGTCTTTGAAGATGGGACGGTGCCCTCCGATCTTCAAGCTTCCACTTTCATCCATTACCTCGCACAATAGTCACTTGGGATTGGTTAACCTTGTGGGACATTGTTGTGTAGAGATGAGACGTGGCATCGTGTTGGACGAGATGGCGATGTTGCCCCTCACCGGTGTTACTGCTGGATTGGGCTAATAAGCAGACGTTGCTCAGGCTTTGCTGAGATTGGACTGATGCATTTGTTGAAGGTCCTCATTGTCATCTTTGAGGTGTGCCTGTCTTCCCGATGTTATTGCCGGATTGGTATAGTGTATCTCGTTGTGAGCGCCGAGATTGAAGCTGATAGCACTTGTAGCAAGTATTTCCGGGGTTAATGCCGAAACTGCATTCCTTGGGGTTATTGCCAAGGTTGGTGGCTATTCCCCTGGTTGGGACTGAGACTGGATACCTCGGGGGGTTATCTCCGAGATTAATCGGTCTTCTCCGGTGTGTGTTCTGGTATTGTATCTGCAGGTCTCAGGGTTAGATCCGAGGTTGAAACTGTTACTCCCAGATTGCGATCCAGGGTTGATGTTGAACTTCCAGTAGTATCCGGTATGGATTTGGATTGTCTTTCAGGGTTCTCTCTTAAAAGACGAATCTGTCCTCCTGCAAGGTTAGTAACAGTAGCACAAAAAAATTCGAGTGTCTACAGATGCCCCTCTTTATCATACTCATGCATGGCGATGCATGGGTAGGATAAAGAATCCTATACACTTGAAACGCAACAAGATAAACATGGTACTATAGATAGCAACATGATGCAAATGTATGATGCATGTGTACGGGGTTGTGGCCCAACATGCTGGGGATGATTGCTGGTTCCCTGTTGCTTCAACTGGGGGATTGGCAATATTGACCAGATCTGATGTGCAAGCCAAATCTGTTAGGATATTGGTGTTGGAGTTATCACCAAATTCATGTGTTCTTGATAACGACTTGACGCTGAAGGGGTATCTCTTATGTGCAAGAGACCTGTAGGGATAAAGCCTGATCTGTTTGAGGATGTGTATAACATATTCCATCATCTATCCTCTTTAATAATGTTGACTTCCCCTGGTTAGTATCGCCAGAATATGCCATGATTCTGTTGGATTTACTGCCAATAGTAAATGATGTCAGGGATGCTTGACCTTCGTTGACATGTGAATCAACGGTTGAAACTCTGTGAGGAGATTGTCAAGGTTGCTTGACATTTGCTGACGTGTAAATAATACAGACAGAACCAGGTCCGATTTAATTCACACAGACAGGATGTTCCAATAAAATAATACAGACAGAACCAGGTCCGATTTAATTCACACAGACAGGATGTTCCAACAGAATAATAATAAAGACGGAACCAGGTCCGGTGTAAAACACACAGACAGGATGTTCCAAAAGAATAATAATAAAGACGGAACCAGGTCCGATGTAAAACACACAGACATGATGTTCTAACAGAATAATAGAAGAATGTCACCAAGTATAGGGTAAACCGCGTATACAGGTTATTCCAACAAAATAATAAGCAATGGAATAACAACAGTTCTCTTCATGAATAAAAAAGAATAACACCCCTTACATTAGTAGATTGAATACTGCAGTAGTGTGGTAATAGAATACTCTTCTTCTTTCTCTCTTATTCTCTCTATACTTTCTCTCTCTATAGCTTGAATGAATTCGTGAAAAATAATGAAGCACTAGGCCTCTATTTATAGAAGATTTCTAGCTTAGCACTTGAAATGTGAAAAGGCAAGTGGCTTGACGACTGGTGATGTGAAAAGAAAAGTGGTTTGACGCCTGTAATGTGAAATGACAATTGGTTCGACGCCTGTAATATGAAACGGCAAGTGGTTTGACGTCTGGTAAAGGTAGTTACTATTGACGAAGGTAATTACTATTGACGAAGGTAATTACTATTGACGAAGGTAATTACTATTGACGAAGAGACTCTTAGATGTTGACATATGGGCCCCCCCATAAAATAACCAAACTTACCACAAACGTCTCATAATAGACTCTTTATATACATCAAGGATTGAATAAATATTACCACAAATCATTTTATTTTTAATCAACACATATTTAATCTTTCAACAATTATTAATCATTTATAACTTGTCGTCTCAATTATTGATTTAATAATATAACATATTATACATATGATACTGTGACAATAATTGAATCAATAATATAAGAGATATGATATAGAAATTACTGTAGCAATAATTGAGTATAGCTGAGTGACTTCTCACGTAAGCATCAATAATCAATACCGTGTGCTACTATGCAACCACGCGTATTACTGTACTTTTACTACCGAGTAGTTCAACAGTTTTAACGGTAACACCTCCGCTGTTATTTTCATAAAGTATTTTTATCTTTTTCTCATCCGACAATAATTCCGTTGTGGGGTCCACCAATGATTGTGCCGTCGTACGAATATTCCCCGACAAAAAGAATATTCCCCGACCAAACGAATATTTTATAACAACTTGCTTACTTTGCAACATTTATAAATATTACCCACAACTATAATATTATATCAAATTTACTCCATAATATTCAAAAATAAAATTTATAGAAAATTCATCTTTATTTATAAAAGTTGGGGTCTTACATATGATCACTGGCTAAGATGTGAGAATAGAACTAGGAGGAGAGAGACGGGGAATTCCTTCGCTAGTATGACCTACCGAAGTTTTTTTTGGTATTTAATTGGTCGGTCAGAATATAGGGATAATATGTTACATGTCAATTAACCTTTTGTTTTATGGCAGTATCTGAAAATGACATCCTAGAATGTTGAGAATAGCAATGAAGCACAGGCGACCGTTGACTCACCACATAATCAGGATAATGTGCATCAGGAAGGAGACAATCCTCATGCAAACAACAACACTGACCAAATGATGAATGATGGAGTGTTAAGAGGCTTTATGCAATTCATGCAACAGCAGGAGAGAACGGCTCCTGTCCACAATGTAGGTGAGAATACTGGAAACTCTCGGACGGTCACTGCTAAACAGTTCAAGGAGTTGGGACCACCAGAGTTTATTGGAGAGCCAAAACCACTAAAGGCGGAAGCATGGAAAAAGCAGATCACCAAGATATTTGATGTCTTGGGATGCTCCGATGAGCAAAAGGTTCCCTTTGCCGCCTTTATGTTGCGAGGAGAGGCATAATACTGGTGAGAATCTGTAAAACATACTCAACCTGCCGCACTGAAGATGTCTTGGGAAAAGTTCCAAGAACTATTCAACGACAAGTACTTTCCCGAAAGTATTCATCATATAAAAGAGGTAGAATTCATCAAATTGGAGCAAAATAATATGACCGTGTTGCAGTATGAAGCCAAATTTGCAGAGTTGTCCCGGTTTGCATCCCATTTAGTGGATAATGAGGAGCGAATGATGCGAATATTTTTTAGAGATTTGAAACCTGAGATACGTCAACATCTTATTTCTCATAAACTGTGTTTGTATTCAGATGTTGTAAATAGGGCTCAGTTAGTGGAGCGCGATAACGAGTCAACGCAACCAAAGGAGAGCAGTCATCGAAGCGGTGACAACAACCGTGGAGGGAATCAACAGGCCAGAAATAGTTACCACTTCGGTGGTAATCAAGGCCAAACCAATAAGAAAGGACATTTCAAGAAGAGGAGATTCAACAATGATGGAAGGACGTCAACACCAGCACCCGTTGTTAAGGAAGGAGAACGACCACCTATCATATGCTTCAAATGCTGAGGGGAGGGACACATCAGTCCAAACTGCGCGATGCCGTCCAACGCATGTTATAATTATGGAAGAGAAGGTCACTTAGCCCGATTTTGTCGTTCACCAAAGACAAGTTCAGCTAGGATGGAGGCACCAAAGGCCGTCCTAGAAAAGTCAAAGCCGGTAGTGCAAAGGAGAGCGTTTGTTGTGACCTCCCAGAAAGCAAGGAACCCGAATGAAGTCATCACGGGTAAGCTTATTATAAACTCTAGCAAAGTCTATACTTTATTTGATACCGGTTCTACCCATTCTTTTATTTCTCCTACGTGCGCTCAACGATTAAATTTGACTCCGGAGAAATTAGACTTTGACTTATCTGTGAAAACTCTGTTGGGAGAAACCTTCATTACATCCACTGGTTATAAGTCTTGTTTGGTTCAAATCGATAACCGCACATTACCTGTCAATCTTATTTCTTTAAAAATACTTGTGTTTGACGTAATTCTAGAGATTGATTGGTTAACAACTCATCATGCAAAAATTGATTGTTTTCGTAAGGTTGTTAGTTTTCATATTCCTAATCAACCTATTATGCGAATTCAAGAGACCAAACCATTAAAATCAATCATGGTCATTTCAAGCCATAAAGCTATTCGTTTATTGAAAAATGGGTGTCAAGCTTTCTTAGCTCATGTCACAGATTTAAACAAAAATACGTCAGTTTTGAACGATATTTCTATTGTTAATAAATTTTCTGACGTATTCCCTGAAGAACTTCCTGGCCTACCCCCAGAGCGTGTGTGACGCCCCCAAAATTAGGTATACATCACCCATCTTGGGTCGTCAGATACATGGTACAAAATTCAAATACAACTTACTAATATAACTGTCGTGTATAATACGACAAAACATAACTGTGAGTTTGAATACAATTATTGTCTACTAGAGATTATACAAACTCAAAAGGAGTCCTCATTACAAATATTAACACACTATTTCATAGAATAGTGAGGACTACTAATGCTATCCTCTGGACCGTCACTCCGTTCCCCGACTAGTCCCTGCTATGTTCTCATTTCCTGAAGAGAACAGTGAAAAAAAGGGTGAGCTCAACTAGCCCAGTAAGAAATATTATGACTAAGATAATGCAAAATAAATTATCGTTAGCCTTCAACAGTGTTAAACTGATAAAATATAACAACATCAAGTTTAACTGCAGCGGAACAAGTAATCCATTAAAAGAGACAAGTAGATAATAAAATCTACTATCTTTTATGATTTAAAAGGGTTTTCATGACTTTTATCGTTGGAACAAAGCTTAATAAATAATCCACATCATCGAATCACCCCAGCACTACGGCCAAGGATATTCTTTAGTATCACGACCACAAATTATCCATGCACTATAGCCAAGGACATTCGTGTATTCATTAATGGTCATGATCATGCCAACAACTGTCCATCAATGCACTACGGGCAAATGATAACTTTTACCACATCATTTGTAACATTACGGTCATGATTACACCGAATAATCCCTGGTCATAATCATACCAAGTCCATCTATGCACTACAGGCCACAGATGACTTTCAACATAATATAAACACGAGGATGATGACAATGATATAAGAATTCAATAAAATAAGTTCAAGAATTAATTTATCCAGGAAATAATAATGTCCAAATTGTCAACATGATACTGCTTTGTAGAGTAAAATTCAAGAATGATCAGAAGAATATTTTCATGAAAAGATACTGGATGAAGCGTAAATATCAAGGATATTTTACTAATTTCATGGAGTATAGAAGTCAAAACTTTAACCAACTAAGTAAAATAAAGAATGGAATAACAAAAGAAATCACCATGCATGCGGTACTTCGCATAGACAGGTTATTTCAACAGAATAATAATAACAAAACCAGGTCAGGCAAAATTTGCACCGACAGGATGTTCCAATAAAATAATAAAGACAGAACTAGGTCCGATTTAATTCACACAGACAGGATGTTCCAACAGAATACTAGAAGAATGTCACCAAGTATAGGATAAACCGCGTATACAGGTTATTCCAACAGAATAATAAGCAATGGAATAACAATAGTTCTCTTCATGAATAAGAAAGAATAACACCCCTTACATTAGTAGTAGATTGAATACTGCAGTAGTGTAGTAACAAAATACTCTTCTTCTTTCTATCTTATTCTCTCTATACTTTCTCTCTCTATAGCTTGAATGAATTCGTGAAAAATAATGAAGCACTAGGCCTCTATTTATAGAAGATTTCTAGCCTAGCACTTGAAGTGTGAAAAGGCAAGTGGCTTGACGACTGGTGATGTGAAAAAAAAAGTGGTTTGACGCCTGTAATGTGAAACAACAATTGGTTCGACGCCTATAATATGAAACGGCAAGTGGTTTGACGTCTGGTAAAGGTAGTTACTATTGACGAATGTAATTACTATTGATGAAGGTAATTACTATTGACGAAGGAAATTACTATTGACGAAGAGACTCTTAGATGATGACATATGGGCCCCCCATAAAATAACCAAACTTACCACAAATGTCTCACAATAGACTCTTTATATACATCAAGGATTGAATAAATATTACCACAAATAATTTTATTTTTGATCAACACATATTTGATCTTTCAACAATTATTAATCATTTATAACTTGTCGACTCAATTATTGATTTAATAATATAACATATTATACAGATGATACTGTGACAATAATTAAATTAATAATATAAGAGACATGATGCAGCAATTACTGTAGCGATAATTGAGTATAGCTGAATGACTTCTCACGTAAGCATCAATAATCAATACCGTGTGCTACTATGCAACTACGCATATTACTGTACTTTTACTACATGGTAGTTCAACAGTTTTAACGGTAACACCTCCGCCGTTATTTTCATAAAGTATTTTTATCGTTTTCTCAATTCGACAATAATTCCGTTGTGGGGTCCACCAATGATTGTGTCGTCGTACGAATATTCTCCGACAAAAAGAATATTCCCTGATCAAACGAATATTTTATAACAACTTGCTTACTTTATAAAATTTATAAATATTACCCACAACTATAACATCATATCAAATTTACTCCATAATATTCAAAAATAATATTTATAGAAAATTCATCCTTCTTTATAAAAGTTGGGGTCGTACAACCTCCCCTTCTTATAAAATTTCGCCCTCGAAATTAGGGTACGTACCTGGTATGTCGAAGAGGTAAGGATATCTTAATTTCATTTTAGATTCTAACTCCCAAGTCATTTCCTCAACATCGTGGTTTCTCCACAAAACTTTGACTTGAGGTATGACCTTGGAACGTAGAATATGTTCCTTCTTATCCAAGATTTGAACAGGAACCTCTTCATACGTCAAATCTTCCGCTATTTCGTTTGGTTCTAACTCAATAATGTGGTTCGGGTCTTTCACATATTTACATAACATGGATATATGAAAAACGTTATGAACACGAGACATACTTGGAGGTAAAGCGAGTCTATAGGCCACAGTTCCTACTCGATTAAGGATTAAAAATGGGCCGATAAATCAAGGATTGAGTTTTTCTCTCTTTCTAAATCTCGTAACTCCCTTCCATGGAGCAACACGTAACAACACATGATCTCCTATATCGAATTCCATGTCCTTTCGATGAAGATCAGCATAACTCTTTTGTCGATCTTGTGAGGTTTTTTATATGTTGTCGGATCGTTTGAATCTTTTCCGTAGTCATACGTATCAACTCCGGTCCCAACAACGTTGCTTCACCTACCTCATCCCAGCATGCTGGAGAACGACACTTTCTTCCATACAATGCTTCGAATGGAGCCATGCCAATACTTGCTTGATAACTGTTGTTGTAGGAAAACTCCACCAATGGTAAGAACTTGTTCCAACTTCCCTTGAAATCAAGGACACAGCGTCTTAATAGATCTTCAAGAGTTTGAATAGTCCTCTCCGACTGTCCGTTCGTCTGAGGATGATATTCTGAGCTAAATCGTAAGTTTGTGCCCCATATCGAATGGCTCCTATTGCAGAAATTGTTAGATATTGGTTTCATTAGTCCTAGTACGTCTCCTTGGGGTGCTCCTGTTCTATTCGTGAAGAAGAAAGATGGGAGTATGCGACTTTGTATTGATTATCGGGAGTTGAATCATGTCACCATCAAAAATAGGTACCCATTGCCACGTATTGATGACCTATTTGACCAGTTGCAAGGAGCCAAACTCTTTTCAAAGATTGATCTTCATTCCGGATATCACCAATTGAAGATTAGAACCGATGACATTCCAAAGACGGCTTTCAGAACTCGGTACGGGCATTATGAATTCCTAGTCATGTCCTTTGGATTGACTAATGCTCATGCTGCGTTCATGGATATGATGAACCGAGTATTCAAGAAATATTTGGATCACTTTGTGGTCTTCTTTATTGATGACATCTTTATTTATTCCAAAAGCCGTGAAGATCATGAGCAACACTTGCGGCTGACACTTCAAAAGGTTCGTGAATACAAGCTTTATGCCAAGTTGAAGAAATGCGAGTACTGACTTGAGGAAGTAGCATTCCTTGGGCACGTAGTATCAAGTCATGGAATATCTGTTGACCCGGCAAAGA
Organism: Panax notoginseng; assembly: GCA_016801055.1. Lineage (NCBI taxonomy): Eukaryota > Viridiplantae > Streptophyta > Magnoliopsida > Apiales > Araliaceae > Panax > Panax notoginseng. The sequence goes on from CM029021.1 coordinate 105,920,501, forward strand.
TTGAAGCTATTCAAAGCTGGGAGCAACCTAAATCAGTGACCGAAGTACGTAGCTTTCTCAGTTTAGCTAGTTATTATCAGAGATTCGTGGAAGGATTTTCTCGAATCGCTACTCCATTAACTCAGCTGACTCGGAAAGATACAAAGTTCGATTGGAGCGAAGAATGTGAGAAGAGTTTTCAAGAACTCAAGAGGAAACTCATTTCAGCACCTGTTCTGACAATACCATCTGGCTCGAAGGGATTTATCATCTATAGTGATGCTTCGGGCAAAGGGTTGGGATGTGTTCTCATTCAAAATAGGAAAGTTATAGCCTATGCCTCAAGACAACTCAAAGAATATGAGAGGAATTATCCTACTCATGATCTAGAGTTAGCAGCTGTTGTCTTCGTACTTAAAATTTGGAGGCATTACTTGTATGGGGAGAAAGTGGAGATCTTTACGGATCATAAAAGCCTCAAATATTTCTTCACTCAAAAGGAACTCAACATGCGACAACGACGTTAGCTTGAACTGTTGAAAGATTATGATCATACCATCCAATACCATCCTAGAAAAGCGAACGTGGTAGCTGACGCATTGGGTAGAAGATCATATGCAAGTACGAGTACGATATTGTCAACGCAAAGGCCCATTTTGTGTGACTTGCAAAGGATAGAGATAGAGTTAAAAACTCTAGGGACCCATGTGATGATGGCAAATATACGAGTAGAACCGACTTTAATTGATAAAGTTAAAGCTGCTCAAGCTACAGACCCGGAGCTGATGCGTATGAGGAAGAAAGTGCAAGAAGGTGCTATGCCAGAAGCAAGAATCGATGAAGAAGGAATACTTCGAGTCAACTTCAGACTTTGTGTTCCTAACGATCCTGATTTAAAGTATAAAATCATGATGGAGACACACAACACACTGTTTGCAATCCATCCTGGGAGTACCAAAATGTATCATGATCTTCGACATATATTTTAGTGGAGCAATACGAAGAGAGAGATAGTGGAGTATATCTCAAAGGTGTTTAACTTGTCAACGAGTCAAGGCGGAGCATCAAGTACCAAAAGGTCCATTACAACCACTTAAAATTCCAGAATGGAAGTGGGAGCACATTACCATGGATTTCGTTACTGGTCTTCCCAAGGTTTCTCAAGGCATAGATGCAATTTGGGTCATTGTTGATAGATTGACCAAGTCTGCTCACTTCTTACCTATACGAAAAACTTATACACTTGAACGTCTTGCTTGTATGTACATAAATGAGATTGTAAGACTGCATGGTATGCCAGTATCCATAGTTTCTGATCGAGACCCAAGATTCACTTCACGATTTTGGGTTAGTTTACACAAAGCTATGGGCACGAATTTACGATTTAGCTCGGCATATCATCCTCAGACGGATGGACAGTCGGAGAGGACTATTCAAACTCTTGAAGATCTATTAAGACTCTGTGTCCTTGATTTCAAGGGAAGTTGGGACAAGTTTTTACCATTGGTGGAGTTTTCCTACAATAACAGTTATCAAGCAAGTATTGGCATGACTCCATTCGAAGCGTTGTATGGGAAAAAGCGTCGTTCTTCAGTATGCTGGGATGAGGTGGGTGAAGCAACGTTGTTGGGACCGGAGTTGGTACGTATGACTACAAAAAAGATTCAAACAATCCGACAACGTATAAAAACTTCACAAGATCGACAAAAGAGTTATGCTGATCTTCATCAATAGGACGTAGAATTCGATATTGGAGATCATGTGTTGTTACGTGTTGGTTCATGGAAAGGAGTTACACGATTTGGAAAGAGAGAAAAGCTCAATCCTCGATTCATTAGCCCATTTTTAATTCTTGAGCGAGTGGGAACTGTGGCCTATAGACTCGCCTTACCGCCAAGTATCTCTCGTGTTCATAATATTTTTTACATATCTATGTTACGTAAATACGTGAAAGACCCGAACCACATTATTGAGTTAGAACCAGACGAGATAGAGGAAGATTTAACATATGAAGAGTTACCTGTTAAAATCTTGGATAAGAAGGATCATGTTCTACGCTCCAAGGTTATACCTCAAGTCAAAGTTCTGTGGAGAAACCACGATGTGGAGGAAATGACTTGGGAGTTAGAATCTGAGATGAAGTCAAGGTATCCTCATCTCTTCGACATACCAGGTATGTACCCTAATTTCTAGGACGAAATTTCATAAGAAGTGGAGGTTGTAAGACCCCAACTTTTATGAATAAAGAATAATTTTCTCGAATTATATTTTTGAATATAATGGTATTGATTTGATATAATGTTATAGTTATGGGTAATATTTATAAATTTTGCAAAGTACGCAAGTTGCTATATAATATTCGATTGGTCGGGGAATATTCGTTTTAACAGGGAATATTCGTATAATGGCGCAATCATTGGTGGACCCCACAACAAAATTATTGTCGGATTGAGAAAATGATAAAAATACTTTATAAAAATAATGGCGGAGGTGTTACCGTTAAAACTGTTGAACTACCCGGTAGTAAAAGTACAGTAATACGCGTAGTTGCACAGTAGCACACGGTATTGATTATTGATGCTTACGTGAGAAGTCACTCAGTTATACTCAATTATTGCTACAGTAATTGCTGTATCATATTTCTCATATTATTGATTCAATTATTGTTACAGTATCATCTGCATTATATGATATATTATTAAATCAATAATTGAGACGGCAAAGTTATTCATATTATTATTTGTAATATTGACAATGTCTAGAAGTTCTTGTCAAGGAGAGGTTTGGTCAACTAATTACGCGCCAATAAGGAGAAATCCTTATCGGAAAGCCCCCTCTTTTTTGGGAACGACCTGGTTGTTAAATATTGTGAAATATAATATTAATGATGAATAAGTTCGTGTTGATTAAAGATGAATTTTATAGTTCCATCGTGTTGGACTTATTTGTGTTAGTATAATTGATGTTTGGAGGATATATTGTTCAATTGGGTATTCGGGACACTTTTCGTGTCGGAGTAATATTCACGAGTTACTATTCACGAATTACTATTCACGAGTTACTATTCATCCAGTTACTATTCACTCTAGTATTGTGCATTCGGATATTTGGGTACAATATTATTCCATGAGGAGATGTGCTAATTTTTCAGACCGTTGGTTGAAGATATAATAGTAAGTCAATATGGACCGCTGGTGGAGTTATAATAGTAAATCAATATGGATCGCCGATTTAAAGTTTTAATAGTAAATCAGTATGGACCGTTGTTTTAAGTTTTAATAGTAAACCAATCTGGATCGTCCGTTTAATAGTAAATCAATCTGGACTATTCATGAATTAGTTACTATTCATTCTATTTTCCTATAAATAGAAGCTCATTCCTTCATTATTTCTTACGAAGTCACTGAAACTCTAGAGAGAGAATTATATGAGAACTTATAGAAAAGTATTCTGCTACTTCCCTACTCTTATATTCAGTTTCTTTTACGGTAAGGGATGTTATTTCTTTCTTTCATCTTAATGAAGAGAACTTATGTTATTCCATTATTTATTATTCTGTTGGAATAACCTGTATACGCGGGCTACCCTATGCATGGTGACATTCTTCTAACATTTCGTTCTTTATTATTCTGTCGGAACATCTTGTCTGTGCATTTACGCCGGATCTGGTTCCATTATTTATTACTCTGTCGAAATATCTTGTCTGTGTGTTTACGCCGGACTTGGTTCCATTATTTATTATTCAGTCGGAATATCCTGTCTGTGCGTTTACGCCGGACCTGGTTCCATCCTTTATTATTCTGTTGGAATAACCTGTGTGAGACCCCGAATTTTATGAAATAAAAGTATTCAATTTTTCTATTTTAGTAAATGGTTAAATTGATAAAAGGTTAAAGTTAAGGGTGATATTTGAAAATTTTTCAAAGTAGGTGATGATGAAGTTTTGTTTTATTCGTATTATTAACGTAATAAAACAGAAACCTCTTTTTATATAAAACAGAAAACTTTATTAAAGTTATTCTATAAATAGAATATATTATATTCTATTATGCATAGTGTTGAATAGTGTTTTGCATAGTAAAATTATTATTAAAGTTATTTCATTTTATTAGGCAATAATTATAATATATTATATTTTATTTAAAAGATTTTGCTTTAATTATGGACCGTCCGATTAAAGTAAATTAATCTGGACCGTTTATGGGTTGGTTACTATTCATTCAATTCTTCTATAAATAGAAGCTCATTCTTTTATTATTTCTTTCGAATTCACTAAAACTCTAGAGAGAGAAACTATAGAGAGAATTCTTCTTCTATAATCTTGAGCGTATTTCTTTAGAGTTTAAGAAAGCTTTGAGCGTAATATAAGTTTTCTTCGAGTATATCATCGCTCTACCAATCAGAATACTCTTCTTTCAAAGGTATGAAATATTATTTGTTGTACTCGTAAGGGGTATTCTTTCTTTCTTATTCATGAAGAGAACTTCTGTTATTCCATTCTTTATTATTATGTTGGAATAACCTGTCTATGCAAAGTACTGCATACATGGTAAAATTCTTCTAATATTCCATTCTTTATTATTCAGTTGGAATATCCTGTCTGTGCTATACGCCGGACCTGGTTCTATTTTTATTATTCCGTCTTTATTATTCTGTCGGAATATCCTGTCTGTGCTATACGCCAGACCTGGTTCCATCATTTATTATTCCGCATTTATTATTCTGTTGGAACATCCTGTCGGTGTGAATTTCACCTGACCTGGTTCCGTTATTATTATTCTGTTGGAATAACCTGTCTATGCGAAGTACCGCATGCATGGTGATTTCTTTTGTTATTTCATTCTTTATTATACTCTGTTGGTTAAAGTTTTGACATACTCCATGAAATTAGTGGAATATCCTTGATATTTGCGCTTCATCCAGGATCTTTTCATGAAAATATTCTTCTGAGCATTCTTGAATTTTACTCTACAAAGCAGTATCATGTTGACAATTTGGACGTTATCAGTTCCTAGATAAATTAATTCTTGAACTTGTTTTATTGAATTCTTATATCATTGTCATCATCCTCATGTTTATATTATGTTGAAAGTCATCTGTGGCCTGTAGTGCATAGATGGACTTGGTATGATTATGACCAGGGATTATTCGGTATAATCATGACCGTAATGTTATAAATGATGTAAAAATTAAAAGTCCTCATTGGCCCGTAGTGCATTGATGGGCAGTTTTTGGTATGATTATGGCTATGGATTCTCTTCGGCCAAGGGAGCAAAGATGAATTATTTTATGGCATGATCAGGACCGTTGATGAAAACACGATTATCTTTGGCCCGTAGTGCATGGATAATTCGTGGTCGTGATACTAAAGAATATCCTTGGCCTGTAGTGCAGGGATGATTTAATGATGTGGATTATTTATTGAGCAGAGTCTCAGCGATAAAAGTGATGAAAAACTTTTTAAATCATAAAAGATAGTAGATTCTATTCTCTACTTGACTCTTTTAATGGATTACTTGTTCCGCTGCAGTTAAACTTGATGTCTATTGTATTTTATCAGTTTAACATTGTTGGAGGCTAATGATAATTTATTCTGCATTATCTTAGTCATAATATTTCTTACTGGGCTAGTTGAGCTCACCCTTTCTTTCACTGTTCTCTTCAGGAAATGAGAATATAGCTAGGACGAGTCGGGGAACAGAGTGATGGTCCAGAGGATAGCATTAGTAGTCCTCACTATTCTGTGAAATAGTGTGATAATAATTGTAATGAGGACTCCTTTTGAGTTTGTATAATCTCTAGTAGATAATATTTGTATTCAAACTCACAGTTTATGTTTTGTCATATTTTACACGACAGTGGTATTAGTAAGTTGTATTGGATTCATGTACCATGTAAGTGGCGACCCAAGATGGGTGACGTGTATCTAATTTTGGGGGCGTCACAGTTGGTATCAAAGCTTAGGGATATGATCCCTGGCTAAGATGTGAGACTAGAACTAGGAGGGGAGAGACGGGGAATTCCTTCGCTAGTATGACCTACCTAAGTTTATTTGGTATTTAATTGGTCGGTCAGAGTATAGGGATAATGTGTGATATGTTAATTAACCCTTATTTTGAAACTATGTTCTAGAATAATATTTGAAACACATGAGATGAGAAATGAGAAAATCATGATAGCAAGGAAATTATCGGAAAGGTACAAAGCAAGGTATTCTCATCTCTTCGAATATCAGGTACGTACGTAAATTTCGAGGGCAAAATTTCATAAGGAGGGGAGATTGTGAGACCCCGAATTTTATGAAATAAAAGTATTCAATTTTTCTATTTTAGTAAATGGTTAAATTGATAAAAGGTTAAAGTTAAGGGTGATATTTGAAATTTTTTCAAAGTAGGTGATGATGAAGTTTTGTTTTATTCGTATTATTAACGTAATAAAACAGAAACATCTTTTTATATAAAACAGAATACTTTATTAAAGTTATTCTATAAATAGAATATATTAAATTCTATTATGCATAGTGTTGCATAGTATTTTACATAGTAAAATCATTATTAAAGTTATTTCGTTTTATTAGGCAATAATTATAATATATTATATTTTATTTAAAAGATTTTGCTTTAATTATGGACTGTCTGATTAAAGTAAATCAATTTGGACCGTTTATTTGTTGGTTACTATTCATTCCTTTATTCTATAAATAGAAGCTCATTCTTTCATTATTTCTTACGAATTCACTAAAACTCTAGAGAGAGAAACTATAGAGAGAATTCTTCTTCTATAATCCTGAGCGTATTTCTTTAGAGTTTAAGAAAGCTTTGAGCGTAGTACAAGTTTTCTTCGAGTATATCATCGCTCTACCAGTCGGAATACTCTTCTTTCAAAGGTAGGGAATATTATTTGTTGTACTCGTAAGGGGTATTCTTTCTTTCTTATTCATGAAGAGAACTTCTGTTATTCCATTCTTTATTATTATGTTGGAATAACCTGTCTATGCAAAGTACTGCATACATGGTGAAATTCTTCTAATATTCCATTCTTTATTATTCAGTTGGAATATCCTGTTTGTGCTATACGCCGGACCTGGTTCTATTTTTATTATTCCGTCTTTATTATTCTGTCGGAATATCCTTTCTGTGCTATACACCGGACTTGGTTCCATCATTTATTATTCCGTATTTATTATTCTGTTGGAACATCTTCTCGGTGTGAATTTCACCTGACCTGGTTCCGTTATTATTATTCTGTTTGAATAACCTGTCTATGCGAAGTACCGCATGCATGGTGATTTCTTTTGTTATTCCATTCTCTATTATACTCTGTTGGTTAAATTTTTGACTTCTATACTCCATGAAATTAGTGGAATATCCTTGATATTTGCGCTTCATCCAGTATCTTTTCATAGAAATATTCTTCTTAGCATTCTTGAATTTTACTCTACAAAGCAGTATCATATTGATAATTTGGACGTTATCAGTTTCTAGATAAATTAATTCTTGAACTTGTTTTATTGAATTCGTATATCATTGTCATCATCCTCATGTTTATATTATGTTGAAAGTCATCTGTGGCCTTTAGTGCATAGATGGACTTGGTATGATTATGACCAGGGATTATTCGGTATAATCATGACCGTAATATTATAAATGATGTGAAAATTAAAAGTCCTCATTGACCCGTAGTGCATTGATGGACAGTTTTTGGTATGATTATGGCTATGGATTCTCTTTATGCCAAGGGAGCAAAGATGAATTATTTTATGGCATGATCAGGACCGTTGATGAAAACACGATTATCTTTAGCCTGTAGTGCATGGATAATTCGTGGTCGTGATACTAAAGAATATCCTTGGCCAGTAGTGCAGGGATGATTTAATGATGTGGATTATTTATTGAGCTGAGTCTCAGCGATAACAGTGATGAAAAACTTTTTAAATCATAAAAGATAGTAGATTCTATTCTCTACTTGACTCTTTTAATGGGTTGCTTGTTCCGCTGCAGTTAAACTTGATGTCTATTGTATTTTATCAGTTTAATATTGTTGGAGGCTAATGATAATTTATTCTGCATTATCTTAGTCATAATATTTCTTACTGGGCTAGTTGAGCTCACCATTTCTTTCACTGTTCTCTTCTGGAAATGAGAATATAGCTGGGACGAGTCGGGGAACGGAGTGATGGTCTAGAGGAGCATTAGTAGTCCTCACTATTTTGTGAAATAGTGTGATAATAATTGTAATGATGACTCCTTTTGAGTTTGTATAATCTCTAGTAGATAATATTTGTATTCAAACTCACAGTTTATGTTTTGTCGTATTGTACACGATAGTGGTATTAGTAAGTTGTATTGGAATTCTGTACCATGTAAGTGGCGACCCAAGATGGGTGACGTATACCTAATTTTGGGGGAGTCACAACCTGCCTGTGCGGTCTATCGCATGCATGGTGATTTCTTTTGTTATTCCATTCTTTATTATACCTAGTTGGTTAAAACTTTGACTTCTATACCAATGAAATTAGTGGAATATCTTTGATATTTGCGCTTCATCCAGTATCTTTTCATGGAAATATTCTTCTGAGCATTATTGAATTTTACTCTACAAAGCAGTATCATGTTGACAATTTGAACGTTATCAGTTCCTGGATAAATTAATTCTTGAACTTGTTTTATTGAATTCTTATATCATTGTCATCATCCTCATATTTATATTATGTTGAAAGTCATCTGTGGCCTGTAGTACATAGATGGACTTGGTATGATTATGACCAGGGATTATTCGATATAATCATAACTATAATGTTACAAATGATGTGATAAAAGCCCTCATTGGCCCGTAGTGCATTGATGGATAGTTTTTGATATGATTATGGCTATGGATTCTCTTTGGCTGTAGTGCAAAGATAAATTATTTTATGGCATGATCATAACCATTAATAAATACACAAATATTCTTGGCCCGTAGTGCATGGATAATTGTGGTCGTGATACTAAAGAATATCCTTGGCCGTAGTGCAGGGGTGATTCGATGATGTGGATTATTTATTAAGCTGAGTCCCAGCGATAAAAGTGATGAAAAACCTTTTAAATCATAAAAGATAGTAGATTTCATTCTCTACTTGACTCTTTTAATAGATTGCTTGTTCCGCTACAGTTAAACTTGATATTAATTATATTTTATCAGTTTAACATTGTTGAAGGCTAACGATAAATTATTCTGCATTATCTTAGTCATAATATTTCTTACTGGGCTAGTTGAGCTCACCCTTTCTTTCACTGTTCTCTTCAAGAAATGAGAACGTAGCTGGGACTAGTAGGGGAACAGAGTGATGGTCCTAGATGGTGCATTAGTAGTCCTCACTATTCTGTGAAATAGTGTGATAATAATTGTAATGAGGACTCCTTTTGAGTTTGTATAATCTCTAGTAGACAATATTTGTATTTGTATAATCTCTAGTAGACAATATTTGTATTCAAACTCACAGTTTATGTTTTGTCGTATTATACACGACAGTTGTATTATTAAGTTGTATTTGAATTTTGTACCATGTATCTGGCGACTCAAGATGGGTGATGTATGCCTAATTTGGAGGGCGTCACAAATTTGATTAATTAGGTAAACCCTGATTAAAATCTAGAAACCCTAATTAATCATTATAAAACCCTAATTATAAAACCCTAATTTTAAACGTTAAACCCTAATTTAAAACTTAAAGTAGAGTTCGAGATTGTTTGTAATTGTGTTAAGGTAATTAATTAACAAGTATTAGAATTACAAATTGTTAATTATAGAAACCCTAAATTGTTAAACCCTAATTACTAACCTAGAACCCTAATTTGGTAATTAGAAACCCTAATTATAATTTGATAACCCTAATTATCAAAATTATAAACCCTAATTGCTATTTTAGCAATGTTAATTATAATGAGTGATATTAAACCCTAATGTTCATGTGTAGTGTAATTAGAAAATTTATCATAATTAGGAAACCCTAATTTCAAAATTTTAGAAACTAAAATTTATTTAATTTTATTTTTGAGCAAACCCTAAATTGGAAATCCTACAATTGTTTTGTGCTAAACCCTAAGGGTCAAACCCTAAGGGTTTGCTAAATGACAAAATTGTCATTAAAATTCAAAGCCATTTGACTAAAATGCCCCTCTTGAATTATTGAAGCTAACTTGTGCATCTTGCCATATTTGTAGTAGGTAAACCACTTGGATCAGACATGTGACTGAAATACAACACATGTCAGCCATTACACATTAGCCAATACATTATAACATTATATATATAGATCTAAGAAAGAGAAAAGTGCACATTTTCTCTTATTTTCTCATCAAATACTCAACCAAGCTATCCTCTCTCAAAACCAACGAAATTTGGTAGCATATCAGTCACATAATCAAGCCCCACTAACAACCATAACCAGATCAGTGGCCTAAAATAAGAGACTGGTCAAAGAAGGTAAAAACCCTAGCTATAAAATCCGACCATCGATCTTGTGTTAGATGTTAGGTTTGAATGTTAGAATATGTTATATGTAGTCCCTAATGATGATCTGTGTTACTAGATGTTGAATCCATAACATCTAGAGGCTCGAATTTGAAAATTTCAGAAATCTGGGAAAAGTTCAATCCGTGGTCTGACAACGAATGTCAGTGGCCACAGATCCTTACTCATTTACAATTTTTGTTGTTTGTAAGTTGTTATATGTAGCTTGTAATGTGGTCTTTGATCTGGAGAAAGAATCAGGCCAAGATCAGTTTTATATTGCAAGATATTTAAGGTCAGAATTCGTTGACCGGCCATGACCGGGCGTTTCTGGGTAACCCAGAAACAGCCCAGACCTGGCCTGACAACGTTTTGATTAGACCAGATCTGTCAGTGTGTTTATGTTTTGGTTCTGTTGATGTATCTACGTTGTAGTATGTAGGTTATACTACATGTTTATGCCTTAAAATCTCCTAATAATTAAATAGGTAGATCGTAGTGGACGGTCAAACCAAGCCGGACGAACATGAAAGCTGTTTTCTGGGTAACCCAAAAAACGCTTGAACATGTCGTCTGACATGGTTTGACCAGCTTATATTTGTTTTATCTGATGTTGGTTTGGTGACATAAAATATTAGATCTCTTCCTTGTCATACCGACTACACACTGCAGCTTATAGATCATAAAAATATTACACGAATTTCAAGTTGTGGAAGCCCAAAGTAGGCCTCACGAACTGTTCTTCATTTCTGGGTAACCCAGAAATGAAGAACAGCTCTGACAGCCACTTTGGACGATCAGATCTGCTTTGTTATGTATTATATGATTATGATTGTTGTTGTATCATGTAGTACTACATTAGTTCTATAATCTGTGAGCAATAGATAGTCCAGAAAAATCTTGATCTGATCATAAATCTTGGTCAAACTAGGCCACATGATCATTGACATGGTATTCTAGGTTTGCATGAAAAAACATAAAGAACACATATAGCGACAGTTATGTCACTATAGGTCGTCTTTAGCGACAGACAATATAATTAAATTAATTTAATTTCTGAAAATTAATTAATTTTATTAAATAAATAGAAAAAAATAATTTTTAATTATTAAAAATATAAAATTAATTATTAAAAATTATTTTAAATTCTGAAAATTAGTTTTAATTATTTTTAATATATTTCATAAATATTTAATATTTTTGAAATATTAAAAGTATTTAATTTCTTTAATTATTATATTAAATAAATCATTTAAAATGATTTTTATATTTGAAAAATCATTTAAAATTATATTATGATATAAGAAAATATTTTAAGTTATTTTTAATGACTTTTAATATTCTGTGATAAATTTTATTAATATATTAATATTAATGAATATTAATTTAATTACTAAATGAATTAAATAAATTAATTAAAAATGATTTTATTATATTAAAAATTATTTTAAATAATAATAAGGTATTTAAAAATATTTTAAGTTATAAAATATAACTTTTAATATTTAAAGGTAAATTTTTTTAATTAATTATTATTAATGATATTAAAGTTATTTAATAATTATATTAAATAATTTAGTTTAAAAATGATTTTAATATTATAATAATCATTTTAAATGAAAACAAAGTGTTTAAAGATATTTTAAGTTATAAAATATAACTTTTAATATTTAAAGGATAATTTCATTAATAATTTAATATTAATGATTATTAACTTATTATTAAAGATATTAAATTTATTTAATAATTATATTAAATAAATAGTATAAAAATGGTTTTATTAATTTAAAAATCATTTAAAAAGGATATAAATGAATTAAAAATATTTTAAGTCATGATTAAAGACTTTTAATATTTTGATAAATAGTTCATTAATATTTAGATATTAATGGTAATTATTTAAAAATTATTTTAATTATTTTAAAAATCATTTAAGGGTAATATTAATATTTTAAAAGTATTTTAAGTTATTATAAATAACTTTAATATTTTGGAAATAATTTCATTAATAGTTTAATATTAATTAAATATTAATGATAATAGGATTGTTTAATATTTAAATCATTTAATAATGATTCCGATGTTTGAAAATTCATGATAAATTATAGTAAATGTTTAAAAAATTGTTATAGTCATTTAAAAATAATATGACTAATACTTACCGATATTGAGTTACAGAATAGAGTCTTAGACTCGAAAATTACCCGATAAAGCTGTCAGTACACCGACATATTTCAGAAATTGAGCTAGACTTAGATAATTTAATTAGATATGTGATTATTTGTGATTCAATGGTTGTTAAACATGGGTACTAATGTGATTAGGTTATGTGCTGACTGCGAAATGCAGTACTATGTGTTATAGTATATTATTCTAATCGAACGAATGATCTAATTAATGATAGGTCGCGATATAAACGATAAAACTAAGTTGTGAACTGTAAGCAGCGCATCAGGCAAGTATCTTACCTTTGCATTTTCTTTATGCAATGGACATGAGTAAGAATATTTATGAATTATATTATTATTGTACAGATTATTAACCTTATATTATATACGCTCATTGATTATCAACATGTTAGTGTGTGTGTGTATATATATATATATATATATATATATATATATATATATATATATATATATATATATATATTATGTTCGTTAATTTCTATAAATGGTTATACAAGTGTCCCCACTTGGATAATCATTGTATTTAATCACATGTTGATACATCTTTGTCAATTACCCATATATATATATATATATATATATGTTGAATTATAGATTATTGTTGAACAAGATAAAACCTTTGATTTGGAACCCAGACAAGTATGAACATCCCTACACGGGAAAACTTTTATGCGCCCAAGGCGGACAGAGTAAACGATACCCTCGTTTTTACATGTAGTGTTGATCAATGCAGGGCATAACGGGCTGATCACCCCTCGTTCCCGTAAGTTATGACGGTTTGCAGATGAATTTCTGTTTAACCTATTCGAAAAATTGAAAATAATGTTTATAGCATGTCACCTAAACCCTATTTATAGTCAATACGTAGTTTCAAAAAATTGGTATAGAATTGATATATTATTATCATTGGTACAAATTACTTCACAACTGTTGAATCGTTGTAGAAGGGTAGTATAAAGAAAATATTTAAATTCTTTCAGCTTATATATATAATTGCTATTACTTGTTGGGCACTCAAATGCTCATCCTTGCTTAATTTAAATGTTTTCAGCTAAGGGTGACCAACCAGAGAGCTCTGCTAAGAATAAGGGAAAGGGAAAGGTTGCTGAATAAACAAAAGGCTATGTTATGTAATAGTTAACTTTATTAAGACAAATATGATATATATTATCTATCATGGGTTGTAATGAATGTTTAAAGGTTACGTACTTGGGATTCAGACTCTGATAAATATGTAAATTAAGTTGATCTTTATATTATTGTTATTATTATTAGTATTATTCCGCTCATAGAAATGGTATCGTGAAGCACCGAGTTCGGGTTTCAAGTACCTAGATTTGGGGGCTCTATAGGTTGGAATCAGAGCTTAGGGTTAAAAACCTTAGATGGGATAGACCTTAGGCTATAACCTTAGAACAGAGAGAAACGTTAAAAATATAAATAACTTATATAGAGTTTAAAAAGAGATGAATTGACTAAGTTCATCGTCAAATAAAATAAAAGTTAACTTATATAAAACTCTTATTTGCTGTGTGTATATACTATATGCTAATCAGGATAATTTATATGTGTAGATGTCTGGTGGAAAATGGTTGTTATATGCTTATAGCATGAAGAAGGGTCAAACCCATACACACGAGCTGATATCAAAGCCAATATCTGAAATGGAGGCTCACAATGTAAACAACTCGGACGATGTGGTTATTTTAGAAAAAGTAATACCAGATCCTGAGATAGTGGAGCTGACAGATAGCGATTCAGACACTAAAGTTGAAGCTGATCAAGCATCAACGGAGGTACTGGATCTGAGGAACAAGGTTTCTTCTCTGGAAAGGCTGTGGGAAATAGAAAAGCTGTTAAATAGTCAGTTGCGTCAACCATTAATAGAAATAATGGAAGAACAAGATAAGCTTAAAATCCAAATTGATCAGATGAGAACCACAAGTAACACGTCGTGTGCAGCTCCGAGCAAGAAGGGGAAAAGAAAGATAGAAGATGACTTAGGAAAATCTGATAAGAAGAAAGGGAAAATAATATGTTATCTTTGCGGTTATGAAGGACATACTACTCTGTATTGTCCAGACTACAAACCAGGAGCATGTTTTATCTGTGGGATAGAAGGTCATCAGGAGAAAAGTTGTCCAAGGAAGAGGTGTAATAAATAAGTAGTATAGGTTCTGTGAAGTAGGTGTGTTTAATGTAATATGTATGATAAGTATGTTTGTATAATGTAATGTTCCCAACTTTTGTTTTAGTCAAGACTGTAAATCTTGACTTTTGTGGTCATAAAGGGATAACTGAGGTTTAAAGCGTTATGTGCTATGCTATGTAAAATATTCGCTAAATGAATATGAACCTATGTTTGAGAGATGAAACAAGTTTAATATATTAAACTTATGCGATAAGGTTTAGAATGTAAATTAAATTTATGATTTCATTTAATCAGATAATGCCGCCAAGACGACGAACTCGCAATCAAAGGGCAGAAGAATATGTCAACAACGTTGAGGGACAACAACAAGGAGACCCGATGTAGCACTTTGCGAACATGGTAGCACAAGCTATGCAACAAGGGATACCAATCGCTGGGAATCAGCCGGATAATCGCTTAGCAAACTTCAAAGACTTTAAGGCTGTAGAACCGTAGGAATTCAAAGGTACGACAGACCCTGTTGAAGCCCAAACTTGGGTCAAAGAGATTGAAAAAGCATTCGTGATAGCTAGAGTAGATGAAGGGTAGAAGACTACTTTTTCCACTTACATGATGAAGGGGGAGGCAAACTTTTGGTGGAAAGCAAATCAAGCGAGGGCAGGAGAAGGTATAGTTACATGGGATAGGTTCAAAACACTATTTTTCAAAAATTATTTTTCACCTAGTATGCAGGCTAGGATGGAGGTGAAATTTTTAGAATTGAAGCAGGAAAACATGACGGTGTCAGAATACGCCGCAAAATTCAATGAGTTAGCTAGGTTTGCCCCGCACCAAGTTGATACAGAGACTAGAAAAGCAAGGAGGTTTGAGCTGGGATTAAAACCCTGGCTCTACAACAAGGTGGCGATGTTGCAAATTCCTACATTTGCAGCACTCATGGAGAAAGCGATTATAGCTGAGGAGGGGAGTGAGGCCATGAGCCTCTACAACAAAGAGAGGAAGAATAAGGGTAAGACTGAAGGAGCTGGGAAGGTGGAAATTAATAGTGGAAGTAGGGGTGGTAGTAGCAAGAGGAAGGGGAGCAGTTTTGGAAGTATACAAGTGAAGCAAGAAGGTGTAAAGAAACAGACTGTGCAATGTAAGACATGTGGAAAGAACCACTCTGGGGAGTGTTTGAAAGGAAAATTCGTTTGCTGCAAGTGCGGGCAGGAGGGCCATATCTCTCCCAACTGCCCCAATCCTAGGATGAACAGTGGATGTTTTCTATGTGGATCGACTGAACACAAGGTGAAGGATTGTCCGAAGAGGAGGGTGGAGGCAGGTAGTGTGAATACTGGCATTGAAAGCGGAACTTTAGCAATCATGGGACCTACGTCATCGAGCAAGCCAACGAAATCTACAGCAAGGGTCTACAACATGACAGTCTAGGATACGGCAGCAGCTGGCATTGGAACTCCAGGTATTATTCGTATAACTTTTATTTTCTTATATACATAATTTTCATATATATAGTAAATTATTTCTAAAGAAATTTTGAGGGAGGAATTTGAGTTCTTTTACAAATCAAATATCCGTTTAATCAGAAAGACAAGCTTTATGTGATTAGTTAAAGATCAGTTCGATCATATTATGATCGAGATCTACATGCAATGATTGTGTATGCTATGTACCCTTGTATGTATAAGTTTTAAAACGGTGATTCCGGGGACAGAATCTTTATAAGGGAGGGTGAATGTAACAACCCTATATTTTCTATATAAATAAATAATAAATTTTGTGTATAATTTTTTTTTATTTTAAGGATGAGAGTTTGTACAAAATAATGTGTATATGTATTTATGTGGTAAATAAAAATATATTTATTACATAACTATTTATAAATAAATTTATTTTAGAATTATTGATTATTATAAAGTATATTCTTATAATAATTAATTTATAGTAGAAATGTTTTTATTAATTATTTTCCATGAAAATATAATCATATATTATTTAAATAATATATGGAGTGCTTTTTAGAATAATTATAATAATTATTTTATTATATGAATTTTAGTACAGATTATTAAGTTAATTATTTTACCTTAATTATTAAGGTTAAATATGAAAGAATAAATCAGATATGGAATCCAAACCCTAATTTTGGATTATTATCAAGGAATGAGAATAATAATATTATATTAATTATATTTTAATTTTTCAGTACTATAAATATGTACTGTATATATGTATTAAGGATGGTTGGTCAATTATAGTTTATATTTTCAAAATCTTAATATTAATTGGTTAAACCCTAGTTCTACTAGGGGAAACCCTAAATTGAAACTCAATTGTGAGTTTAAGACTGTTATATAACTGTGTTATATGTTTTATGATGTGTATTATATAGTGATTTGATTAATTAGGTAAACCCTGATTAAAATCTAGAAACCCTAATTAATCATTATAAAACCCTAATTATAAAACCCTAATTTTAAATGCTAAACCCTAATTTAAAACTCAAAGTAGAGTTCGAGATTGTTTGTAATTGTGTTAAGGTAATTAATTAACAAGTATTAGAATTATAAATTGTTAATTATAGAAACCCTAAATTGTTAAATCCTAATTACTAACCTAGAACCCTAATTTGGTAATTAAAAATCCTAATTATAATTTGATAATCCTAATTATCAAAATTGTAAACCCTAATTGCTATTTTAGCAATATTAATTATAATGAGTGATATTAAACCCTAATGTTCATGTATAATGTAATTAGAAAATTTATCATAATTAGGAAACCCTAATTTCAAAATTTTAGAAACTAAAATTTATTTTATTTTATTTTTGAGCAAACCCTAAATTAGAAATCCTATAATTGTTTTGTGCTAAACCCTAAGGGTCAAACCTTAAGGGTTTGCCAAATGACAAAATTGTCATTAAAATTCAAAGCCATTTGACTAAAATGCCCCTCTTGAATTATTGAAGCTAACTTGTGCATCTTGCCATATTTGTTGTAGGTAAACCACTTGGATCAGCCATGTGACTGAAATACAACACATATCAGCCATTACACATTAGCAAATACATTATAAAAATATATATATATATATATATATATATATATATATATATATATATATATATATATATATATATATATCCAAGATAGAGAAAAGTGCTCATTTTCTCTCATTTGCTCATCAAATACTCAACCAAGCTATCCTCTCTCAAAACCAACGAAATTTGGTAGCATATCAGTCACATAATCAAGCCCCACTAACAACCATAACCAAATCAGTGGCCTAAAATAAGAGATTGATCAAAGAAGGTAAAAATCCTAGCTATGAAATCTGACCATCGATCTTGTGTTAGATGTTAGGTTTGAATGTTAGAATATGTTATTTGTAGTCTCTAATGATGATCTGGGTTACTAGATGTTGAATCCATAACATCTAGAGGCTCGGATTTGAAGATTTCAAAAATCTTGGAAAAGTTCAATTTGTGGTCTGATAACGAATGTCAGTGGCCACAGATCCTTACTCATTTACAATTTTTGTTGTTTGTAAGTTGTTATATGTAGCTTGTAATGTGGTCTTTGATCTGGAGCAAGAATCAGGCCTAGATCAGTTTTATATTGCAAGATATTTAAGGTTAAAATGCGTTGACCGACTATAACATTCCAGAATTTTAAAGTGTAATATTAAATATTTATTGATTTATATAAGTATTTAATGGATATGTTTATTGTTGAATAAATAATTAAATATTAAATATTTAATGAATTATATAAGTATTTAATGACAATTTGAGTTGATGTGGTTTAGTTAAATATTTGTTGAATAAATAATTAAGGAGCTAAGAAAATTAATTGTTATGAGATTATATACCAATTTAATTTAATAAGTAAGCTAGAGAGCTTATAGTGATTTAAATAAATTATAATATTTTAAATGGAAAATTATAATTTAAAATATTAGTTGGTCAAATAAAATTACAATTATAAAAGAAATTATAGTTATGTGATATTAAATTATGTGCTAAAGTAATTTAATAGATTAATGTTTTAATTGATTTATTAATTAAATAAAAGTGTGACTAATAACCTTGCTATAAAGGAGTTATTAAAATAAATTAAAGGACTTTAATTTGGTTTTGGCCAAATAAGTCTTAATGCATATTAAGTCTTTAATCTAATAGTGTTTCATCAAACAAGGTATAAGGATTAATCCATTTGTTTTAGTTAGATTTGCCAAACAAGGTGTAAGGGTTAATGGGTTATTTTTATTAGCTTAACCAAACAAGCCTTATGGCTTTTGATTTTCAAAACTTACATAACTGATTATATTATATATTTAATATATATTATATCTTATACGTTATATTTTTCCTACGTTAGTTAGACTAGAGTTAGGAAGAAAACTCAGTGAAGAAAAGAGAAGGAGAAAAAATACAGAGAGAAAAGTTGAGAGAACTTAGAGAAATTGAGAAAAGAATTGGGGGAAAGAAGATTGTAATCATAACTATTTTCTTCTAAACTCTAGAGTATCATCTTCTTAATCAAAGGTAGGATATTAATTCTTGTATTTTATTTTTTTTTAAGTTTAGTTTTCTTCTCTAAAAAGTTCTCTGTAAATAATTATGGATGATGAATTTCTTGTGTATATAGCTTTAGATGATGATTGTTGTTGTAAAACTGTTTTGTTGAGATTATGTATGATTATAATCAATTACTTTATGTATGTATGTAAATTGTGAAGTAATATATCACAGTGAGTTCATATTTTCATATATATATGAATATGGCTTAGTTTAAAGTAGAAATTAAGGTTTAATTAGTTGTTAAACTGATAAATTGATTATTGAATTTGATAGAGTATGTATAATCATAACTATGGTGTTTTGAAATTTCTGTTTTGATTGAAAAACAAAATCACAGTGTTGATTTCCATTAAAAATATCAAAAATGGAGTTTTGCCAAAAACATTGAAATTGGGTGTTGTAGATTTGATGTTTATGTTATTTTATGGGTAGAAACATGTTAGAAGTCTTCACAATATGTTTATATGAAGTCTATATGTGTATTACATGTTAATCAGTCTATTAGTTTCGAGTTTTTAGGCCAATTTGGCGTTTGTTCATGCTGTTGCCGAGCTTGGTCGCCGAGTTCTGGGCTCTGGCGCCGCAACGCGGCCCAGCAGTACAAATCTCGTGCCGCAGCGCCGGCGCCACGCCACAGCGCCAACTAATGTCCTGTGACCCGAGCCGCAGCGCCAACTCAGCGCCGCAGCACGAACCACAGTGTAAACTGTGGCGCCGCAGCGCGAGTTAGCAAAAGGTTCTGACAGTTTTGTTTAAGTATACAAATTTGTAAAATAAATGTTATGTGTTAATAATAGGAATGTTAAATGATGATTTCAGTAGTATTAAGCTATGAATGAACATGATATCAAGTGTTACCTATTTGTAACATAGTTGATTATGTGAAAGGGTAATTTAACCTATATGATGTATATATTTGTTTATGTAGATATAAAATGTTGATAATGACTAATTATGTCATGATGACATATGTTTAGGGTATTGAAATTCAAGTGGTAAGGGTTTAGCTTGTGCTAAAGGCAAGTTCTCTAACTCAAAACTTCATTGTGCGAGTTTAATTTCATTTGGTATATTATTGTTTTCAAATTCAATTACAATTGTTGTAAGTTGCTACCTCTACACTTTTGTAGAGCTAGATTGCCTATTATTGAGTAAGTCATTGTATCTAGTTGCTCATGACGATACAAGTATCCCAAATCTTATAGTTTAATCTTGAACAAGTTTTCTAATCTATTATCTTGTTAATTCAATTACTGTTTTCAATTCGATTACAATATAATGATGTAAGTTATTTAGAGCAAGTTATTCTTGTATTTAACTTGTTATTTAGCATGCACAACTATATATGCTATGCATGATTATTATTCAATTCTAATTAACCTTGGTTTAGTGTTGTTCAAGCAAGGTATGTTATAGTTATTCAAATTGTATGCTATTAGATTATTCTTAATGCATGACTTTAGTTTACTATGATTGATTCAATCACGATTATTCTACAGTATAGTGTTATTGGTCTTATTCAACTACTCCTTAGTTGATGTTCGTTGAATACCAAATTACCTTGAAAGTTTATCCAAACCAAACTTACTTTGGTGCGGACTTGTATTCTAAATACTGAGATGAACAACTCTTTTAATAGAGGTTTACGCTTAGCGTTGAAATGGTTGTGCACAATACATTGTACGAAGGGTTGATCCCCCTAAGTACGTGGAGTCCTTATAGTCTTATGACTGTTAAAGTTAAAGTTGAAAGATTACTTATAACTGTGGACATGATTCGTGGTCATTAGAAACTCAGTGAATGTTATAATTTTCAAAAAGTTAATAGAATATATTGTTCAGTTCTATTGAGCCTAATATTGGCAATTGATGTAAAAGTTTAAATATTTATTTATTGTTATTTCAAGTGGGCCTTGTTTGCTCACTCTTGCCTGTAAAATTTCTTACAGCTAAAGTTGAAACGGGTGACGTACCTAGCACCAGTAAGGGAAAAGGAAAGATGAATAAATACTGAAGACTTGTAATAGTTTTGATAGTTTACTTTCAGACTTTGATTTAAAGATTGTAATGAAGTCTATTTAAATTTCCGCATTTGAATGATTGTTGTTAAAGGTTAGATAACCTGAGAGATTTTATTTAAGTTTTATCCTGTATGGGCAGGTTTTTATTATTCAATTTATTATAATTGGATAGTTAGAAATGAATGTTTTGATTAAGTGAACACCAAATCTTGAGGAAATGAAGTACAAGGATTTAGGGGTGTCACAGGTTGGTATCAAAGCTTTAGGTTATGAACCTTAGGTGGGGGGGAAAGCCTTAGGAAGTAACCTTTGAAAAGATAGTGGAGATAACTCTTATCGAGTTTTAAGAAAGAAGTAATAAAACACTTATGTGCTTATGTTTTTATAGTTTATGTACTCGTGAGTGTCAAGTAGTAATGATTTATAATTAAAACTTTAAAACTTTGTTGTCAGGATGACTAATGTCGAAGAATCCAGTCAGGCTAGGGAGGAGGGACCTCAAATGCCTATAGAGGAGGAGCCTCGCGACATTCAGGTAGTTTGGGAACAACTACTGCCACGAGAGTCAGCCCCGTTGGTCACAGTAGTTGAAGATGAGGATGATGACGTGGAAACAGATGAGGAGGATCCCATTGAGTTACCACAGGAGGATGAGGATCATGAGGACGAGGAGGAAAGGATTCCACTTAACTCGATAGCAAGTCGTATATACGATGAGGTGCATGACCGTAACGTGGAACTTTAGGATACAGTTGAGGAGTTGCAGGAGATAGTAGCTGAACAACAGACTGCAATGACAGAAAAAGACGACGAGATCCAGGATCGTGAAGAACAATTGACAAATGTCAAGGAGAAACTAGTACAAACTGAAGGAGAGAAAGAACAACTAATCGAAGTGGTCGCTGAACTGAAGAACAAGCTGAGAGAAGAAGCTGCTAAGAGAGCAAGAGCTGAAGATGCATACGAGGAAGCTTATCAACGAACTGGAAGAGCAGTAAGGAACTCACAGGCGAAAAGGATGAAGATGGAAGAGATGGATAAAGTATTTGACACCGCAATTAATCGAGCTCAACATCGGGTCATGGGATATCCGATTCAGTTCGAGACACTGCCATTATATGTATTAGATCGCAGAACAATGTTTCGGGTCATGGAGGAAGAATGTGATAGGGCTAAGAAGTATCTTAATAGAACATCGTAGTACGATGAGTGAAAGGTTAAATAATGTGTAAATCCCTAGTGTTAAGTAACCATGGGATAAGAGAATGATGATGATGTCCTGAAACTTTTGTAGTTCAGGAAAGTAATGTAGATAGCAGTGATGTTATTGTTTTATGTTTTCCAAAAAGGTTTTGAATAAATAAAAGTTGTTACTTTATTCAAAGTTTTATGTGTTATGTGGTTATTTCTTTTATGGAGGCAAGTTAATTAGAAAATACTTAAAGAAGCTGAGTAATAGTCTAATAGATGTTTTGTTTCAACAGAAAATGCATCCCAGATGTGAACCACCCCGACAGAGAAACAATGAGAGAACTACCAATAACAACAATGTTGACGGTAACCCCGTTCAACAACTAGTGACACTACTGACAGGAGCGTTGCAGAATGAACCACAAAGCCATGGTACAACGTTTAAGGATTTCAAGGCAGTTGGACCACCTGAATTCCGTGGGTCCATGAATCCAGTCGAAGCACAAACCTGGATTATGGAGATAGAAAAAGTATTCAATGTCGCTAGGGTAGGGGATGATCAGAAGACTTCTTTCGCAACGTTCATGTTGAAAGAAGAAGCTAGTTATTGGTGGCAGGCCAATAAAACTCGTGAAGGGCCAGGAGTGATGGCCTGGGATAGGTTCAAGGAGTTGTTCTTCGAGACCTATTTTTCGGAGAGTTCAAAGAGTCAGCTAGAAGTGCAGTTTTTGGAACTAAAACAAGGGACGATGACGGTATCTGAGTATGCCATAAAATTCAATGAATTGGCGAGGTTTGCGCCATATCAAGTCAGCATAGACAAGCGTAAGACGAAGAGATTTGAATAGGGACTGAAGCCCTGGCTGTACAGTAGGGTATCCCTGTTCCAGTTGAAGACATTTATAGCGGTGATGGAGAAAGCAGTACTCGCTGAAGGTGGAGGTGAGGCAGTGATAAAGTTCAATCAGGAACAAAAGAAGAAGAAGAATGAGAATGAGATTAAGAATGGAGCTGGTAGCGGTGGAAACAACAACAACAACAACAACAACAACAACTTGAAGAGGAAATGTAATGGTAACATGGGTGCTGGAAACCATCAGGGTAACTAGCAAAACAAAAAGTTTGAAGCATGGGCGACATGTGGGAAATTTCACAAGGGTGCGTGCTTGATGGGGAAACGAGTTTGCTTCAATTATGGCCAGGAGGGTCACATCGCCCCAAATTACACTCAACCGAAAAAGAATGTATGCTTCACGTGCGGATCCAAGGATCACTTTGCTCGTGAATGCCCTAAGAAGTGGTAAGGAGTGACAACCAGAAGCAATGGAGGTAACAATGGAAGTACATGGGCCATTGCAGGACCTGCAGCATCAAATAAACCCACAGCCAGAACCTTCAACATGACTATGCAAGATGATGTGCAATCAAAAGATGTGGCGTCAGGTATTATCCGAATCAATGATATTAATGCCTACGTTGTCGACGTCGGGATTTTTGGGTGTCCCTTTCCGTTACTTGTTCTTTGGTGTTCTCATTTTAGGTGAGATTTGTGTGAAAAAACAAGTGAAAAAGGTCCGACATGTATAATGTCGACGATGGGACTGTTAAGAGTCGCCAGTTGGTTTTTTAAATGGTTGTACCAACACAATCGAGAAAAGGTTTGCACATTGACTCAGTGATGTGACACTGATATACGGGTCGACGAAACCGAGATTCATTTTAGGGTCCGGGGACTTGGTTATGCGGGGGGAAGGTGTTAGGCACCCCCCGACATCCGTCTTACCACGGTGACCGCCTCTTTTCAAGAAACTATTATATGAGTGTATGTGTGTGTGTGGGTCAATGTGCTGTCATATGAAAGTGGTGCGAGGCCTCGTTCGAACCTATATACACAGGATTCGAATTTATGTAAAAATTCAGTTTTAGCAAGATATGGCAATGAGGTTTTTATAAAAGAGGTTTTTCAAACCCTGATGCTCAATAGTAATTGAGGCCTCTTACACTTCCATTTTTATTAAATGAACGGCTGGATTGATTTTATTTGACGAATGCGAGGCATCCGTATGAAAAATCATATATATATATATATATATATATATATATATATATATATATATATATATGTATACAAAAATAATGCCGACTTCCTCGTGGGTATGTAAACCATCTGAGGAAATACAGACATCACAGAATAATTTACAAGCTGCTTACAGCTGAAAATGTCCATCACGGGAACCGAATCTAGATCCAATGGCATGAATCTGTGATCATATGATTCCTAGGCGCACAAGATATTGCAATTTATATGAAAGCAATAAGCAGGTATATATAAAAGCGGTAATATATATATATATATATATATATATATATATATATATATATATATATATATATATATATATATATATATATATATATATATATATAAGCGATAAATGCAGTCAACTACCACGAAGTAAACTCCAGGCAGGACGAAATGTAAATATATATATATATATATATATATATATATATATATATATATATATATATATATATATATGAAAGCAGTAACGCTCCAGACCGAAGTCTAGGCTTATCGAACAAAGTCCGACATACAGTTGATATATATAACGCTCCAGACCGAAGTCTAGGCTTATCGAACAAAGTCCGACATACAGTTGATATATATAAGTATATATATATATATATATATATATATATATATATATATATATATATATATATATATGAAAGTAGTAAACGCTCCAGACCGAAGTCTAGGCTCATCGAACAAAGTCCGACACACAGTTGATATATATAAGTATATATATATAAAAACAGTAAGCGCTCCAGACCGAAGTCTAGGCTCAATCGAGGCATAACTCGATAATGTTAGTCAATATATATATATATATATATATATATATATATATATATATATATATATATATATATATATATACTGACTGGAAAGAAACCACGGACCGAAGTCCGGGCAAATGCAAGCAACACGACTCTCAACATGTAGAAGGGTGTGTGCAAAGATGAAGAGAAAAACTCTAAAGTGTGTGAGAAGGCTTACAACTGACTGATAAAAAGGCTTCTATATCTTTAGAGTGGGTAAACACTGGGCTTTTGTGGATACAAAAAGGGCTGTATATAAGCTCACAGGTGTTTGAAAGTGGGAAAATACACTGTATGGCGAGTGCAGAGCAAATTGTGCAGGGTTTCCCCGTCTTTTTTCTCTTAAAAATTAGCACCCCAAGCCCTCTATTTATAGACCAAAGCTGCCACAGGTGTACCTGCGGCTCAGCCGCAGGTGTACCAGAGACGGGTCGGGTCGGCCCGGTTCTGTCGGGTCGGGTTGTCTCGAAGTACATGCACTCATGCAATGTAATGTCCACTCGAATTTTGAGAAGTGCAATCCGGGCATCCGTTTTGAGGTATTCTGGACCTATTTCGGACCGCCGTTGTCGAGAGTTATACGATGGCATGGGATTAGAGTTTGTACGAAGTCTTTGAAGATGGGACGGTGCCCTCCGATCTTCAAGCTTCCACTTTCATCCATTACCTCGCACAATAGTCACTTGGGATTGGTTAACCTTGTGGGACATTGTTGTGTAGAGATGAGACGTGGCATCGTGTTGGACGAGATGGCGATGTTGCCCCTCACCGGTGTTACTGCTGGATTGGGCTAATAAGCAGACGTTGCTCAGGCTTTGCTGAGATTGGACTGATGCATTTGTTGAAGGTCCTCATTGTCATCTTTGAGGTGTGCCTGTCTTCCCGATGTTATTGCCGGATTGGTATAGTGTATCTCGTTGTGAGCGCCGAGATTGAAGCTGATAGCACTTGTAGCAAGTATTTCCGGGGTTAATGCCGAAACTGCATTCCTTGGGGTTATTGCCAAGGTTGGTGGCTATTCCCCTGGTTGGGACTGAGACTGGATACCTCGGGGGGTTATCTCCGAGATTAATCGGTCTTCTCCGGTGTGTGTTCTGGTATTGTATCTGCAGGTCTCAGGGTTAGATCCGAGGTTGAAACTGTTACTCCCAGATTGCGATCCAGGGTTGATGTTGAACTTCCAGTAGTATCCGGTATGGATTTGGATTGTCTTTCAGGGTTCTCTCTTAAAAGACGAATCTGTCCTCCTGCAAGGTTAGTAACAGTAGCACAAAAAAATTCGAGTGTCTACAGATGCCCCTCTTTATCATACTCATGCATGGCGATGCATGGGTAGGATAAAGAATCCTATACACTTGAAACGCAACAAGATAAACATGGTACTATAGATAGCAACATGATGCAAATGTATGATGCATGTGTACGGGGTTGTGGCCCAACATGCTGGGGATGATTGCTGGTTCCCTGTTGCTTTAACTGGGGGATTGGCAATATTGACCAGATCTGATGTGCAAGCCAAATCTGTTAGGATATTGGTGTTGGAGTTATCACCAAATTCATGTGTTCTTGATAACGACTTGACGCTGAAGGGGTATCTCTTATGTGCAAGAGACCTGTAGGGATAAAGCCTGATCTGTTTGAGGATGTGTATAACATATTCCATCATCTATCCTCTTTAATAATGTTGACTTCCCCTGGTTAGTATCGCCAGAATATGCCATGATTCTGTTGGATTTACTGCCAATAGTAAATGATGTCAGGGATGCTTGACCTTCGTTGACATGTGAATCAACGGTTGAAACTCTGTGAGGAGATTGTCAAGGTTGCTTGACATTTGCTGACGTGTAGATCAATGGAGCATTGCGTTGTGACCCCCGCCAGGGATCCGTTGGGGAATATGAGCAGCTGGGTGTGAGAACCTCAAACAACTCTATAGCTCTGATAGGTTTAAACGCTATCGGCTGAAATGATGTCAAGGTTGCTTGACCTTCGTTGATATGTGTGTCAATGGCTGAACGTGTTGTAACCCCCACCGGGGATATACGTTGTAACCCCCGTCGGGGATTCACTGGGGAAGCATGAGTCTGCAGCATCGGACGGTTCCCAATGCTTCGATGGGTTTACCTGCCATCGGCTGAAATAACGTCAAGGCTGCTTGACCTTCGTTGATGGACATGTCAACGGATGAACGTGTTGTAACCCCCACCGGGGATATACGTTGTAACCCCCGTCGGGGACTCACGTTGTAACCCCCGTCAGGGACTCAAGTTGTAA
Organism: Panax notoginseng; assembly: GCA_016801055.1. NCBI lineage: Eukaryota > Viridiplantae > Streptophyta > Magnoliopsida > Apiales > Araliaceae > Panax > Panax notoginseng. The sequence continues at coordinate 105,948,263 of CM029021.1, forward strand.
CCCCCGTCGGGGACTTACATTGTAACCCCCGTTGGGGACTCACGTTGTAACCCCCGTCGGGGACTCACGTTGTAACCCCCGTCGGGGACTCACGTAGGGTAGCGACCCGGAGTCGGCGGCATCGGACCTATATAAGGTATTGCCGAATGTGCTTTGCGACAACTGAAGTCATTGGCAGAGTATACCTTGTGTTCAGGCGACTACCAATGAGTGATGTGCAGATTCAAAGTCTCATCTGAGAAGACCAGGATTGTATGCTATTTTGCTCAATCGCGTGGCATTTTTATTCCCGATTTGACCTTTCTAGCCCGTAAGAACTCCATTTCAAATCGAATTGGACCGAGCCGGAGGGGTGGAACCCACATAGAGGAGCCGCAGGTACACCTGCTACAGCCGCAGATAGGCCTGCGGCCAGGCGTGGATGATAAATTCCAGCAGGCTTTACTTCACAAGTCACTTTCAACTTGTTTCACTTTAGAAAACCGCGAGCCACTTCCAGATCTGCTGAGTTCGGGTTGCTTTCTGCAAATTTTGTCACCGTACAAGTGTTCTACACTATTTTGGTAACGTATGCATGTATTTTCTTCAGTTTCTGTCCGTTAGATTGTGAGATATTGCACGAAATGCATCTAAACACATAGTAGTGATTAAGTATGCACAAATGACTTGATAAACAATATTCAACACGGTAAATGTTAGTATTAAACCATGCTGAACATAATGATGTGAAAAAATTTGTCTTCTGAGACAGTCAAATTGGCACATTTTTCTGCTATTTTTTGTCCTATTTGAGGTCCAATGAGCAAAAGGTATAAAGGCAAGATACTCCTAGCATTGAGGTTGGCCTTATGCATGATGAGTTTGATTTTTAATGCATATATTATGTATATGACTTTGGGGCAGGTGTGCTACTGAATGGCCACCTAGACATGCCTGTGCGCATGTGGATAGTCCTATTTTCAAAGGGGACTATATCGAAATTTTCCCAAATGTAGGCATTAGGTAGTCATGCATTCTAACTCTATTATATGTGAAAGTGAATGCATGCATGCATATAGTCATATAACGCATTTTAGAAAGCTCCAGGTAAGGAAATACCACACCCTTTCTGAGGTGATTTAGAGATTTGTTGTCCAAATATTATGGATCCGGATCAGCCGGGCAGTTCTTACAGGACCGCCTCTGGGGTACGACGGAGGGCTGTGATTCGTCCCGTCCAAGTAGAGGTTCTAGGCGTTGAGGACGAGGAGGTGGATATTGAGGATCCCACTCCTACTGTACATATCTGTCGCAGGGAGTTTCCGAGCATCCAGGTGGTGAACCCAGAGTTGCTAGGTGATTTGGGTAAACACCCATCGATGTACTTGCATGCTAACGAGGTATGACGTTAGACTTCATCTTCCTTCCTTCCTATTGATGAGGATTGAAAGGGTCCTGATGTTGATCTGTGCTTCATGCAGGTTCTAGGTTTTATACAGCCTCGGGGGAACTGGTTTAGCATCCACTCCATGTACCAGGCGCTTCATCCTGATTACAGACCAGTAGTGCATGAGTGGGGATTTGAGGCATTTTTCTCCATCCTTCCCCGTCATTGTCCCTGGGGTTATCCCAGGGCATTGTTTGAGAAATGGTTTCATCAGACTCAGTCACTCCACCTGTTGGACTGCGAGGTGATGGTGACGCCTATGGATTGGCGTTTTATCACAGGTATGGAGTTTGGAGGGGAGCTAGTACCTTGCATGGTGAATATCACCCCTACTGCCATCTGGTCCTTGTTAGGAGTTCCGGCGGGTGCGCTCAAAGGTAGGACTGTCCGTTCAGGTCCTTTGAGCGTAGATGTTATGAGCGGGCTATTGAGTGAACCCATGTCTGATGATGTCAGGATCAGGGATCGCGTTCTGCGGCGATTATTCCAGATAATCATTCGAGGCTGCTTCATAGCAGATAACTCTTCTACGGTATCTTTTGCTCTGGTCAGCGCCACACGCGATGTGGACCGTATAGGAGAGTACGATTGGGGCTCTTACACCTTTGCCTATTTCCTATGGGGCATGCGTCTGCGCTCACAGTGTTTGACCGAGGCTTGGCTAGGATTTTACCCGTTTCAGCTGGTGAGTATTTCTCTTATCTTTTCCTTTCACAGGTTAAGAGTGTTTACTGATAGCAGATGTTTTGCCATTGTGTTGGCAGTTTTGGGCCTATGAGAGGCTTCCATGTTTGCGTCATGTGAGTGTGTTAGGCTTAGATACCTATCCACGAGGACGACAATGGCACCATTCTATCTTGCCAGAGGTCCCTGTATCAAAGAGCTTCGCTCATTGTCGTATGCAATTGGAGTTGCTGACGGCTGACGCCATCACATGGCTTCCATACTCAGGGGATCATTTGATCATTGGTTTTGAAGATGGACACCCTACTGGAGTAGAGTATTTGATTTCCACCCAGAGATTTCCTCTCTTCACAGATGGAGGCTGGGAGCTCTATTTAGGAGATCGTGCTATTAGGAGCACCACAGGGGAGATTCGTGTACCGATCTTGCCTCCTGTCAGGCGTCATTAGCCTATATCACAGTCACCCGCCATTGATATTCCATTGTTAGGAGTTGACGGTTTTGATTTATCAGAGGGTCCATGTACTCAGGAGATATTCCAGCGTTGGTGGCTCCCTCGCACTATTGGGGCCTAGTCCCGTGCCACACAGTTCATGGGGGACATGGTTCCTGGATCATTGATGATGACTGATTGGGTAGCTTGTGTTCGAGCTCCGACCCATATGACCCAGATTGATAGCTTTACCCGACAGTTGGATCGGGCACAGATATTTATTCGGCATTTGGGCAGAGATCCAGCAGAGGCGGAGAGATTTGTTCCTTCCAGTTCAGGTGCTGGCCCCTCAGACGACCCGTTTGGTTTTGCCGGCGTAGATCCTCCCCTTTATAGGCCTGGTATCCCTGTTGATAGAGATCCAGTGACTCAGGAGGAGTTACATCAGGTAGACAGGACTGAGGATGTGGACATCGAGACCATTGTCTTCTTCTGATGTTTATTCTCGCTATATCTTTTGATAGGCCTTTGTTAGATACTGGGTGACTGTTCCCCATTCTCGCTATATCTTTAGATAGGCCTCTGTTAGTAGTAGGGCGTTTGTGCCCCATTTCTATGTATTTGTAGCTGCGTAGAGCTGATGTATTAGATGACGATATATTTAGGAATGTATGCACTGTTTTTTCATTCCCTATATCATATTGCCATCCATTATCTATTATGCATGTATCATGTTATGCATATGTATGTATGTCCAGAGATATTCGGTATTGACCCCTGGATGGTCTTATGACACGGCCCGCACAGATGTCTTCTTCGACAGTTAGCCGTATATATCATACCCCACCGTCAGTGGTGGCATTGGGTATGCGCTCGTGGTACGATAGTATGTCACCACCAGATAGGGTGACTGTAGATCTGTTATTGCAGCATACTATGACCCTTTTGGCATTTCAGGTTCCTGCAGGATTTGTAGATGGGATGCTAGAGCATTGGCTAGCTGATAGGCAGGTATTTCGCTTTGGTACCCATGAGTTGACTCCTACTCTAGAGGAGTATGCCCGTTTGACGATGCTGCCGCTGGACCGACCTTGCGTACACATGGCTTTGGGAGACATGAGCAGACGATTCATGACTCTCACCGGATTGAGGCGCAGAGTGGTACAGGATGAGCTGACATATGGTCATGTGATCTCTCAGCGTTTTCTGTATGACAGATTTGGTGCAGAGGATAGCTACTCACGACATTCAGGGGATTTCACCATGTCGGAGGATCATTGGCGTTCGGCCAGAGTTGATGAACTGATACTATGTGTACTGTCATACGTGTACATGCCGAGGAACATGGATGAGATAGATATAGGCGTTGTCATGGCGGTGAGAGCTCTCAGGGAGGGTCGTACCATTGTACCTATGATTGTGGCAGAGACCTTGTGATCAGCGTCCTATTGCCGTACTTACCCGTCAGGTGTGTTTACTGGGAGTTCGGTCATGCTATATGTGTGGTTTATGTCACACTTGCGACCGGTTGGTACCTTTAGACGGCACGGGTATTGTTTCTCCCATGAGGTGGCTATGTCATACTCCTTTCAGCCATCGGAGTGTACAGATGCTCAGTCCTGGTCCGCATTTTTGGTAGATATCAGAGATCCATTTAGCCTATTGTTATGCTCAGGGCTTTGCTCACCATACAGCTTCATTACTCATGCTCCGGGCATGGATTTCCTCCTTTTGGCTGGCTTGAGGGGCGTGATGACTTGTCATCCATTGGCCGTGTCAGTTTAACCAGTTCCAGGATTTTCATCTCTTCGAGGGGGCGGCAGGTCAGTGCTCAGCTTCTCGATACCTCTCAGCCGAGGACCGATCTCGTGTATACGCTTGCTGGGATCAGCGTGAGCTAGCTGCTTTCTCTGCCAGTTGTCCCGGTTATTCCGCAGAGTACTCCGCATGGATGGAGACGGAGGTTTTATCGGCTGCAGCAGTATTTGCAGTACCAGAGATTGAGTCAGACGATGTAGGGCCTACGGAGGACATTGATATCTACATCGAGGAGGAGCCCGCTGCTATGTTGCCAGCATTTCTTCTGGATTCTCCTAGTACTAGTACTTTTGTGATCCAGCACTCAGCACAGTATTTAGAGTAGAGTCTTCACCTGATGACCTTTGAGAGAGACCAGATTCGATCTATGATGTCGACTGCTCTTGATGTGAGGGACGCCGCCCTATTAGAGAGAGACGATGCATTAGCTCGTAGAGATACCGCTGTTGTTGAGCAGGATGAGGCCAGGTCAGACAGAGATGCAGTGATAGTTGAGCGGGATATTGCTATATCTGCCCGGGATGTGGCTGTCACAGATAGTACTGCAGCGAGGTCCATTACCACTGGTATGATCACAGAGATGAGTGCTTACATTGATGAGCATATGGTCATCATGCAGATGGCTACAGATCTGTTGGGTCGTGTGGATATTCTTATCCAGGAGACTACAGCTCTACCTCCTTCATCTGAGAGGGACGCCATGTTGGCTTTGTTAGCTCGCATGTACCCTAATTCGTAGATGAGCATGTATTTACCTGCACAGACTAGCTTAGCCATTTTGTCATGTACAGTTCACATTGTATATATATCAAACAACATTATATATGACAGGAAAATATATTTTTTTGGATCACTTCCCTTTTTAGATATGCCTTGCTATTTGCTTGATATTTTGCCTGCTGCTTCAGGGCTTGTGATCTTGATGAATTCTGATTTCTTCATTGGTGGATGGACATTGAGCTGTCTCTGGATAGTTCAGAATGGATCATCGATCTCTGTATATCCCTACCATCTTTGGTGTCTTGGGACTTGTTTCTGAATGGGAATGTGGAGAGGAATGTGTCTTTCCTCTCTGAGATTTACCGCACCACAGATGGTCGCCAGTACTTCTATTCAGGAGAAGCCTAGTTAATTCCACCTCTTATGGTTTAGTATTGCTCTTCGAGGTATGACCGCAGCTTAGATGGTCGCCGAATCTCCTATTTGGGAGGAGTTCAGGAAATTCCATCCCTTTGGTCTGAAGCCGAATGAAATGTAGTGGATTGAAAGAGAATCCTAATACCCGCTGACAATGGTTTGTATTTTGGTAGGGGGTGAGACCGCACCATAAATGGCTGCCTACGTACTCCTATTGAAGAGGAGATCAGGTCTGCGTAGTTCGAACCTGGTGTAAGAGGTTCAACGTTGTATGCCTGATATGGTGTAGGAATATTTTTGGTTGTTTTTGTTTTTGTAAGGAGAAGAGGGTAGAGATGTTTTTGTTGTTTTTGTTTTATTGCGACTGGGCCATGTAACATGGTTGCCTACATACTCCTATTGAAGAGGAGATCAGGTCGACGTAGTTCGCCCCTCAGGGCGAGAAGAGAAAGCGTAATCCCATGTGCAGGTCCGAATGCTGGGAGGAGAAAGTTTAATCCTAGGTTGAGGATAAACTGCAGGTACGAGAAGTTTGATCCCATGTATGGGTAGCCAAACTGCAAGTGCAAGAGGTTCGATCCACGATGGGATGACCTATGAGTGCAAAAGAGAAAGCCAGGCTACTGGCTTGAAAAGTACGTTTCCCTGAGGGATAAAGTGTAGAAAAGTTGTAGGTAGTAAAGGGTTAAAGAACCGGAATGACTGGTAACCTGATGATGACGCATCAGGGTGTTTGTTGGTTACTTCAGACATAATACCGTTTCACGGTGTCTGAGTTGATGAGTTGTGGAAATTCATCGCCGTCCATTTCTTGCAATCTGAGAGCGCCTCCTGTCAATACTTCTTTAACAATAAACGGGCCTTCCCAGTTATGAGTAAATTTTCCTTTGGCCTGATCTTGATTGTCAAGAATCTTCTTCAGAACCAAGTCATGTTGTTTAAACTGCTGTAGCCGGACTTTTTTGTTGTAGGATCTGGCGATCATTTGCTGATATAGCTGACCATGGAAGATAGCCGCGGTTCGCCTTTCGTCTATTAGAGACAATTGGTGATACCTGTCTTGTACCCATTGGTTTTCATCCAGCTGAGCGTCGATCAACACTCTGAGAGATTCCATCTCAACTTTTATGGGGAGCACTGCTTCCATCCCATAGGTTAAAGCGTAGGGGGTTGCCCCAGTTGAAGTACGCATTGTGGTCCTATAGGCTAACAGAGTCAGAGGCAACAGGTCAGGCCAATCTTTGTGGTTGGCTGACATCTTCTGCATAATCTTCTTGATATTTTTGTTAGCCGCTTCAACAGCACTGTTCATCTTCGGACGATAGATGACAGAGTTAAAATGTTTGATACGGAATTTACGGCATAAATCCTCCATCATTTTGTTGTTGAGGCTTTTGGCATTGTCTGACACAATCACCTCTGGTTGTCCATATCGACAAACAACATTGTTTCTGATGAAAGCAATGATGACTTCTTTAGTGACCCTGGGGAAGGAGGCTGCTTCTACCCACTTGGTGAAGTAGTCGATCATGGTGAAGATAAATCGATGACCATTACTGGCTTTAGGCTCAATGGGCCCAATAACGTCCATTCCCCACATTGAGAAGGGCCAAGGCGAACTCATATGGTGGAGCTCCCGTGAAGGGGCGTGTATAGCATTCCCATGAATCTGGCACTGATAGCATCTTTTGACGTGGTCATGGCAATCAGCCTTAAGAGATAGCTAATAATGTCCCGTCCTGAGGACTTTCTTAACAAGGAGGGGGCCACTCATGTGGGGGCCACAGACTCCGCCATGGATTTCATGCATAAGCCTTTGGGCTTGATCTTTGTCTAGACACCTGAGGAGACCTAGTCCTGCATCTCTTTTATAGAGCGCATCTCCACTCAAGTAGAACTTCATAGCAAGTAGATGGATCTGCCTTTTCTCAATTAGGCTCGCCTCAGCGGGTGTAGATTCATCTCGCAGATATTCCTTGATATGCTGATACCAAGGAGATTGGATGGGAGGTAGCTCATCCAATACTTCTCCAACGTAATTCCCATAGGCTGGGGCCTTGTGCAGGGAAATTGTGACGCTTGGCAAGTGTTCCTTGTCTGATATGCAAATCAAGGAGGCCAAAGTTGCTAATGCGTCCGCGAAATCATTCCTATTATGAGGAATGTGTAGAAAGGAGATTTCTTCGAACTCCAAAGCCATCTTCAAAACCTGTCGATGGTAAGGCAGCAAATGTAGTTCCTTGGTTTGATAGATTCTAGTGGATTGTTTGATTACCAACTCTGAATCTCCAAGGACAGTTAACCACCTGATGCCCTTTGAACGGGCAAGTTTTAGCCCCATGAGACAGCCTTCATACTCGGCCGTATTGTTGGAGCTGACAAACTGTAATTTGACGGCAACGGGATACTGCTCCCCCGTATCAGATACTAGAATGGCTCCAGCTCCAGAACCTTCCATGTTAACAGCTCCATCAAAATACATCTTCCATGATTGGCGTGTATTGCACGGATGGTGTTGCTGCACTATCATTACTCCTTCATCGGGGAAATATGTTTCCAAGGGTTTGAAATCCCCTGAAGGTGCGGCGGCCAGTTGATCCGCAATTCCTTGACCTTTGATGGACTTTTGAGTCACATATACAATATCAAATTGTTGTAGGATCAACTGCCATATGGACAGCCGGCAATTCAACATGGGTTTGTTGAACACGTACTTGAGAGGATCCACGCGGGATATGAGATGGGTTGTGTGACCATGGAGGTAATGCTGTAATCTCATGGAAGCCCATGCTAAAGCACAACACGTCTTTTCGATCAGAGTGTACTTGTGTTCACTGCTGCTGAACCTTTTGCTGAGGTAATAGATAGCTCGTTCTTGGCCTCCATCGTCTTTCTGTCCCAGCATACAACCCATGGCATTGTCACTTATGGACAGGTACATAAATAGGGGAACATCATCCCTGGGTGGTACCAAGATAGGAGCTTTGACCAACTGTTTCATGATTGTAAGGAAGGCATTCTGGCACTCATTATTCCATTTCATGGAGCAGTTCTTCCTTAATAACTTAAAGATTGGCTCACAGGTTGCTGTGAGTTGGGAGATAAACCTGCTGATGAAGTTAATCCTTTCCAAAAATCCCCGTATTTCCTTTTCTGTCTGAGGAATGGGCATTTCTGTGATGGCTTGGATTTTGGTAAGATCCAGCTCAATCCTTTTGTGGCTGACTAGAAATCCTAGCAACTTGCTTGACTTGACACCAAAGGCGCATTTAGCTGGATTCAACTTCAAGTTGTACTTGCGCAACCTGTTGAACAACTTTCTGAGATGGTCTAGATGGTCATCCTCCCTCCGGAACTTGACAATGATGTCATCCACGTAGATCTCAATCTCTTTATGCATTAGATCGTGGAAAAGAGACATCATAGCTCGTTGATAGGTAGCTCCAGCGTTGATGAGGCCGAATGACAACCGTCTATAGCAAAACGTTCCCCAAGGAGTGATGAAAGCAGTCTTCTCACGATCTTCCTTGGCAAACATGATCTGATGGTACCCTACAAAGCAATCAGTAAAGGAGTACATGTCGTATTGAGCAGTATTGTCAATGAGAATGTGGATAAAGGGCACGGGAAAGCTGTCTTTTAAGCAAGCTTTATTCAAGTCCCGGTAATCCACGCAAACTCGTACCTTCCCTCCAGGTTTAGGTACGGGCACGATGTTGGATATCCATTCAGGATATGTAGACACCATGATGATGCCGGCTTGAAATTGTTTCACAATTTCTTCTTTCACCTTTAAACTCCACTCAGGTTTCAGTCGCCTGAGCTTTTGCTTGACTGGCTTAAATCCCTCTTTAATGGGAAGGTGATGAAGGACAATGTCAGTGGACAAACCCACCATGTCTTCATGGGACCATGCAAACACATCCTAGAATTGGGTTAATAGAGTAACCATGTCATTCCGTTGGTTTGGGGTAACGTCTGAACCAGTCTGGATTAACTTAGGGCTTTCTAAGGTTCCGAGATTGAAAGAAGTGGTTTGATCAAGGTTGGGTTTGGGTTTGTCTTTGACCCATTCCTGAATTTCTGGAGCCACCTCAATGTCATCTTGGAGATCCATCAAGGCCGAATTCATCTCTATATGAAAGGTACAATCCGTGCGTAGGAGAGGCAACGTATCCGCAAGTACAGGCACATCTAAATTCAAAGTCCTGAAACAAAATATGCTTTCACTTAGTCTATATGAAATGCATTGATCATACACAGTGTTAGCATATACTGGCAAAATAAACCGCTAATACTGTACAGAAAAGTAAGCAGTTATTGTATCTACAGGGCAGAAAAGAATTTTTGCCCGCTTTACCCTTGTCGACCAAAGCAAGGAATGCTGTTCCAAATGGTAAGGGTAAAGTCCGAGTGGACCGCAGTGATGGAGGGATTGTCATCATCCTTCTTGTCCCGAATGATGGCCATTACGTCAGGGCAATCATCGTCTGGGGTGTATATGTTGGTATGTTCATCATGGACAATGATGCGCATGCCCGGTATTATTCGGACAACGTTTTCCTTAATTCTCCGCTCCTCTTCTTCGATTGCAGGATCTGGAATAACGATTTTCTTTTCCTCCACCGGCTTCGGCTTAGGAAATAACATGGCCATGACATTGGCGGGCACCTTTATTGGAGGTTGTGCGGACTCAGAGTTTAAAGGCGAAGCCAAACGCCACATAGTTGAAGCTGAAGGAATCTGTTGATGCTTATGAGGATTCCTGTGACTAGAGCTGGCAGAATAGCCTAGTCCAGCTGTTCTAACTTGCTTGGTTAGTCGAATGGGGTAACGGATACCTTGGCCATCTTTACCCAACCCTTGTCCTGACTTATGACCCAACGACATCATTTCTTGCGTGGCTGACATAACCTCATCAGAAATGTGGGGTTTTGGCAGTGGTGCTCTAATAGCGTGGTATTGGGTATTGCTTATTTCCAAAGCACAAAAACTGAATGGTTCTACGTCTGCATTGGTATTGATGACCGGAATGTCCCCGTACTGAGGAATCTCTGGTTCAGCATTGACTGTGACCAGACTACTGTTGATAATGTACTTCAGTTGTTGGTGAAGGGTGGAGGGGACTGCCCCAGCCATATGGATCCACGGTCGTCCCAAGAGCAGGTTATATCCCGAATCTATCTTGAGCACATGGAAAGATACGCAGAATGTATGAGGGCCAATTTCGATTGGCAGCTCAATTACTCCAACCAAATTACGGCGGGCTCCATCAAAAGCTTTGATGATAGTATGGCTACTCTGAATTCGGTTGAGATTGATATTCATCTTCACCAAGGTGGCATACGGGCAGATATTCAGGGAGGAACCTCCATCTATTAATACTCCCGCCACCATGTATTCGGAGGACAAGACCACGATGTGCAACGGTTTGCAATGACCGGTCCCTTCAGATGGTATGTCGTCATCAGTGAAGGATATCACATTGCTGTTGAAAATGTGATCAACCATGTGTTGAAATTTTTCTGTATCCACTGATTTCGGGAGATAGGCTTCTTCTAGAACCTTTAACAAGACCCTCCGATGATTCTCGGAAGTTAGTACCAAGTCCAAAATTGATATTTGCGGTGGAGCTTCCTTCAAGCTTAAAACCACCGAGGCTTCGTTATGATCCACAGCGCAGAGGAATTTTTCAATCTTCTCCATGGGTATTTTCCCTTTTGATTTGGTGGGGGGTTTCATCATCCGATGGGGAAGACACAGTGGATTTTCCTTCGACACTGCGGCAGTGGTATGCGAGGTGGATCCTTCACCTCCTCCATAATTCCATGGAACTTTGCGCAAGCTAACAATAGGATATTGTGCTCTGCATGGCAAGTTGATTGGCTCGGGAGCGGCCACTTTCAAAGGATTGCTTCCTCCTTTGAGCTGAATTATTGGTGTTGTGAGAATAGTATTAATCCCTTCACCTTCAGTAGATATAACTGCTACCACACTTTTCCAGTTGGTAGGGCCTGCATTCTCACTTGCACGTAATACAGTGTCGTTATCTGCCAAGCGCAGTACTCCACTGTCGATGAGATTTTGAATAAGGTGGCGGAGTGCCCAGCATTCTTCTGTGCTGTGACCGCGAGACTGGGAGTGGTATTGACATACTCCATCAAAGTTGTACCGTCCCGAACGGGGGTTGATTGGAGGTAGAAGGGAACTGATTCTTCCTTCATTGATTAACATGTAAAGGATTTTCTTCCATGGGTTGACCCAAATAGGTGAATTCCCGTTTGTTGGCAAAATCCCGACGGGCTTCGGCATTTGCTCTCTTCGTCACTTTGTCTTCCAGCATTTCATTTTCTGAAAGGGACTAGGGAATATTCATAACGATTGGCAGGAGACTCGCATGCTCCTGGCTGATTAATTGTCGAGTCATTTGATCCTGATAAGTCACCATTTCTGCCAATTGTTCAATTTGTTTGCCAAGAGCTTTGATCTTTCGTTCCATGGTGAACTGGAACTTAGCATAATCCCATCTGTCATCACCGTCTTTGATGGTCTGGGGGGAGTCACAGCTGAAGTTGGAACTCTGTCCACGACTCCAATTAATCATGTTAACCTCTTCTTCTTTGTGTTGAGGAAGATGGTTGTCTTGTACATGAGGTTGATCGGGTTTGGTGACTACGATCTCTCCATTATCTATTAGGTCCTGGATCTTGTGTTTCAAGGCCCAACAATCCTGAGTATCATGTCCAGGTGCCCCGGCATGATAAGCACATTTCCTAGCAGCATTGAAACCCCGTCCATTAGGGCTGGCTGGTGGAAGAAGATGCGTAATTTTCTTCTGTGTTGTCAGAAGATTGAGAATGTTCTCAAGTGTATCCCCTAAAGGCGTAAACACTCGATGACGTTTGACTGCTCCACCTTTTGGTACTGGAGGGTTTGCAGACTGTGCTGGAAAGGGAGTGTAGTTTCTCCTTTGAATAGGCATACTTTGATTGTCTTTTTGTCCCTGTAGTATCAGGGAAACATCTTCCTCTTTCTTTTTATGGACCCTCCGGGGGTTGTTCCCATAATTTCCAGATTGGATGTGATCAGCAACAGCTTTGAGTGTGGCTAGGTCTTGAATCTTTCCTGACTTCAACCCCATTTCAGCCATCTCCCCATGTTTAACCATTTCAGAAAATAGTTTGTCGATGCCTGCTAAAACTCTCTCATAGAAGGGAGCTTCTTGTATGTCTATGAATAACATGACCATTTCTGATTCTGGCATGGCAGGACTAACTTGGGCAGCCAGACGTCTCCACCTTTGTGCATACTCTCTGAAAGACTCATTAGACTGTTTCTTGATCTTGGTAATTTGATACCGATCCGAAGCCATTTGAGTTTAAAAACTGTATTGAGTGAGGAAGGCATGTGCTAGCTCTTCCCAGCTGTGGATTTTGGAGTTGTCTAATCTTATGTACCACGAACGGGCTTCTCCAGTTAGACTTTTTTGGAACAATTGCATTCTGAGTTTTTCATCCTCTGCATAGGATCCTAGTTCTCCAATAAAGACTTTTAAATGTGTATAAGGATCCCCTAACCCGTCATATTTTTCAAAGTCAGGAGTTTTAAATTTTTCTGGATAGTGAACACCAGGAAAGATACATAGATCAGCATATGAAACACTCCCGTGTGTTCCAATTCCTTTGATAGTGCGAAGGGTCTCTTCCATTTAAAGGACTTTCTTTTTCATGTCACCATTGTCTGGGTCTCCAGTGGAATGGGCAGCATCTTGCGTTTTGCTGGTTGTATCCAGCTGTGGCTCTGGTATGGTAATGACCGAAATTCCTCCTTGTGTGGAGGGCTCGGTATGTATGGGTATTTTCTGACCCTGTGTAGACTGGTGTAATTCTTTTAATAGAACAGCCAAATCTGTAATCTGTTTGCTTAATCCGTCGAATTCTTTGCGAGATACTGGATTAAGTTCAGTCTAGTCGGATGATGACATGATTGACTGTAGGCCTGTTGCCTTTTTGGACTTTGACCGGGTAGTAGGTCCGATTGATTCCCTGCGAAAGACTGGCATAGTTTAGTCCTTAGGGAAGGTGTATAATGACATGTTATGTGATGCGTCCATTTTAGGAATTTTATCCTACAAAACGGGTGTCAGCTGTTTGTAGCATGTATGTGGACATATTGCTTCATATTTCTCATTACATGGAGATAGATATGGAATGGAATTACAAGTAATTATGTTTACAAGTAATTGAAATGAGAGCATGAAGAGACTTTCCTTCGTTTTGGGTTTATCAGAGGCTGACCTATCTTAGGTTACTTTCGCGGCTTTTTGGCATGAAGGTTTCCAAATCATCGCAATCTACTAGACGGGAAGTTAATCCGGTCTTTCAACTGGAGCGAATTTGGGTGGTGCCTTTCTTGAGCCTCGGAGAATCAGGCTTCTCATGAGTCCAGTAATCAAACACCGACGGGATAGCCTCCTAGTGGAGGGACCACACAATATACATTCACATACATCGCGTCTCACCGTATGAAATGATGACATGTGCGAAGCACTAATATCATAAGCAGTTTATAGTGCGAAGCACTAACATCACACGCAGATATGATGCGAAGCACTAATATTCAATCAAGACATGCATTCGTACACATTCATTCAATGTAAATACAACATCCACACACAAGCATATAACAGTTTTGAAAAGATTGTAGTAGCGGCTTAAGTCCTCTTACTGGAGTCCCCAGCAGAGTCGCCACCTGTCGACGTCGGGATTTTTGGGAGTCCCTTTTCGTTGTTCTTTGGTGTTCTCATTTTAGGTGAGATTTGTGTGAAAAAATAAGTGAAAAAGGTCCGACATGTATAATGTCGACAATGGGACTGTTAAGAGTCGCCAGTTGGTTTTTTAAATGGTTGTACCAACACAACCGAGAAAAGGTTTGCACATTGACCCAGTGACGTGACACTGATATACGAGTCGGCGAAACCGAGATTCATTTTAGGGTCTGGGGACTTGGTTATGCGGGGGGAAGGTGTTAGGCACCCCCCGACATCCGTGTTACCATGGTGACCGCCTCTTTTCAAGAAACTATTATATGAGTGTGTGTGTGTGTGGGGGGGGGGGGTAAATGTGCTGTCATATGAAAGTGGTGCGAGGCCTCGTTCGAACCTATATACACAGGATTCGAATTTATGTAAAAATTCAGTTTTAGCAAGATATGGCAATGAGGTTTTTCAAACCCTGATGCTCAATAGTAATTGAGGCCTCTTACACTTCCATTTTTATTAAATGAACGGCTGGATTGATTTTATTTGACGAATGCGAGGCATCCGTGTGAAAAATCATATATATATATATATATATATATATATATGTATACAAAAATAATGCTGACTTCCTCGTGGGTATGTAAGCCATCTGAGGAAATACAGACATCACAGAATAATTTACAAGCTGCTTATAGCTGAAAATGTCCATCACGGGAACCGAATCTAGATCCAATGGGATGAATCTGTGATCACATGATTCCTAGGTGCACATGATATTGCAATTTGTATGAAAGCAATAAGCAGGTATATATATAAATGCGGTAAATATATATATACAGACAGGATCACCAACCACGAAGTACATCCATGGGGGATCAGAAATATAAATAAAGCTGTAAATACGGTCAACTGCCACGAAGTAAACTCCAGGCAGGACGGAATGTAAATAAAGCTGTAAATGCGGTCAACTGCCACGAAGTAAACTCCAGGCAGGACGAAATGTAAATATATATATATATATATATATATATATACAAAAGCGATAAACGCACCGGATGTAAAATCAAGGCTCATCGAACATATTTCGACAACAGTTCATATATATAAGTATATATATATATATATATATATATATATATATATATATATATATATATATATATATATATATATATATATATATATATATATATATATATATATAAGCGAGTAAACGCACCAGACCGAAGCCTAGGCTCATCAAACAAAGTCCGACATACAGTTGATATATATATATATATATATATATATATATATATATATATATATATATATATATATATATATATATATATAAAAGCGAGTAAACGCACCAGACCGAAGTCTAGGCTCATAGAACAAAGTCCGACATACAGTTGATATATATATATATATATATATATATATATATATATATATGAAAGCAGTAAACGCTCCAAACCGAAGTCTAGGCTCATCGAACAAAGTCTGACATACAGTTGATATATATAAGTATATATATATATATATGAAAGCAGTAAACGCTCCAGACCGAAGTCTAGGCTCATCGAACAAAGTCCGACACACAGTTGATATATATAAGTATATATATATAAAAACAGTAAACGCTCCAGACCGAAGTCTAGGCTCAATCGAGGCATAACTCGATAATGTTAGTCAATATATATATATATATATATATATATATATATATATATATATATATATATATATATATATATATACAGACTGGAAAGAAACCACGGACCGAAGTTCGGGCAAATGCAAGCAACACGACTCTCAACGTGTAGAAGGGTGTGTGCAAAGATGAAGAGAAAGACTCTAAAGTGTGTGAGAAGGCTTACAGCTGACTGATAAAAAGGCTTCTATATCTTTAGACTGGGTAAACACTGGACTTTTGTGGATACAAAAAGGGCTGTATATGAGCTCACAGGTATTTGAAAGTGGGAAAATACACTGTATGGCGAGTGCAGAGCAAATTGTGCAGGGTTTCCCCATCTTTTTTCTCTTAAAAATCAGCACCCCAAGCCCTCTATTTATAGACCAAAGCTGCCGCAGGTGTACCTGCAGCTCAGCCGCAGGTGTACTAGAGGCGAGTCGGGTCGTCTCGAAGTACGTGCACTCATGCAATGTAATGTCCACTCGGATTTTGAGAAGTGCAATCCGAGCATCCGTTTTGAGGTATTTTGGACCTATTTCGGACCGCCGTTGTCGAGAGTTATACGATGGCATGGGATTAGAGTTTGTACGAAGTCTTTGAAGATGGGACGGTGCCCTCCGGTCTTCAAGCTTCCACTTTTATCCATTACCTCGCACAACAGTCACTCGGGATTGGTTAACCTTATGGGACATTGTTGTGTAGAGACGAGACGTGGCATCGTGTTGGACGAGATGGCGATGTTGCCCCTCACCGGTGTTACTTCCAGATTGGGCTGATAAGCAGACGTTGCTCAGGCTTCGCTGAGATTGGACTGTTGCATTTGTTGAAGGTCCTCATTGTCATCTTTAAGGTATGCATGTCTTCCCGATGTTATTGCCGGGTTGTTATAGTGTATCTCATTATGAGCGCCGAGATTGAAGCTGATAGCACTTGTAGCAAGCATTTCAGGGGTTAATGCCGAAACTTCATTCCTTGGGGTTATTGCCAAGGTTGGTGGCTATTCCCATGGCTGGGAATGAGACTGGATACCTCGGGGGGTTATCTTCGAGATTAATCGGTCTTCTCCGGTGTGTGTTCCGGTATTGTATCTATAGGTCTCGGGGTTAGATCCGAGGTTGAAACTGTTACTCCCAGATTGCGATCCGGGGTTGATGCGGAACTTCTGGTAGTATCTGGTATGGATTTGGATTGTCTTTCAGGGTTCTCTCTTAAAAGACGAATTTGTCCTCCTGTAAGGTTAGTAACAGTAGCACAGAAAATTTCGAGTGTCTACATACGTATTATTTGATTCGGGTGCTACTTGTTCATTTATATCTGATGAATTTGCTAAGTGGTTAGAACTGCCTAGAGAAGAACTGAATTTTCCTTTGAACATAGAAATTGTGAATAAGGAAGTAATCCCTGTTAGATTCGTATACAAGAACTGTAGGGTGAACATTAAGGAGAATATCTTGTTGGTAGATTTGATTCCGATTAGACTCGGGGAATTTGATGTAATTTTGGGAATGGATTGGCTGTTCAAATACGGAGCGATAATTGACTGCCAAAAGAAGGGTGTAAACCTTATGACTCCGTCAAAGGTAGTATTTCATGGTAGCAAGTCGCCTAGACAAATGAAATGTCTGACGACTATGCAGGCCAAGAAATTGTTGAGTCAAGGTTGTGTGGGCTATTTAGCTTACATAGTCGATACTCAGAAGAAGGGTGTAAAACTAGAAGAAATACCAATAGTAAGGGAATTCGAAGACGTGTTTCCAGAGGATTTGCCAGGACTTTAGCCTGACAAAGAAATTAAGTTTGTGATCGACTTAGCGCCGAGAACAACACTGATATCTAAGGCCCCGTACAGAATGGCTCCGGTAGAAATAAAGGAACTGATGGTACAGTTGCAAGAGTTGCTGGACAAGAAATATATTCAACCAAGCGTATCACCGTGGGGAGCGCCAGTTTTAATCGTTAAGAAGAAGGATAGATCAATGCGTCTTTACATTGATTATAGAGAGTTAAACAAAGTCACTATTAAGAATAGGTATCTGTTGCCTAGAATAGATGACTTGTTTGATCAGCTGAAGGGTGCTAAATATTTCTCAAAAATAGATTTGAGAAGTGGGTATCACTAATTGAAGGTAAGAAATGAGGATATACCTAGAACGGCATTCAAAACTTGGTATGGATATTACGAGTTTCTGGTAATGTCTTTTGGTTTAACAAATGCCCCTGCTGCGTTCATGGATTTGATGAACAGGGTGTTTAAACCATTCTTAGACAAGTTTGTAGTGGTATTTATTGATGACATTCTGGTGTATTCCAAAACTCAAGAAAAACATGTGGAACATTTACGTTTGACATTGGAAACACTAAGGAAGGAAAAGATGTACGCGAAATTCTCTAAGTGCGAATTTTGGCTCGATCGTGTACAATTTTTGGGTCATGTGATTGACAAAGATGGGATTTCAGTGGATCCATCAAAAGTGGAAGATGTAATCAATTGGGAACAACCAAGAACACCGTCAGAAGTGAGGAGTTTCTTGGGACTGGCTGGTTATTATAGAAGATTTATTCAAGATTTTTCTAAGATAGCCACTCCGCTAATAAATTTGACAAGGAAGGCTGTAAAATTCGTTTGGACGGAGAAGTGTGAAGAGAGTTTCCAAGATTTGAAGAAAAAGTTAAGTATGACACATGTGTTGACATTACTAGATAATATAGGAAATTTTGTGGTGTATAGTGATGCCTCAATAAAGGGTTGGGTTGTGTTCTTATGCAGAACGGCAAAGTTATTGCCTATGCATCAAGACAACTGAAGGATTATGAGAAAGGGTATCCGACTCATGATTTGGAATTAGCTGCAATTGTATTTGCTCTGAAGATATGGAGACACTATCTTTATGGAGAGAAATGTAAGATCTACACAGACCACAAAAGTCTGAAGTATATCTTCACTCAGAAGGATTTGAACATGCGTCAAAGAAGGTGGATGGAACTGATAAAAGATTACGATTGTGAGATCTTTTATCATCTGGGAAAAGCGAATGTGGTTGCAGATGCTTTAAGCAGGAAAGGTCGAGAGAAGTTGATGCTGATAACAACTCAGGAGGAGCTCATTTCAGCAATGACAAAACTGGAGTTTGAAATCAAATTTCCAAAAGAATCTGATGAACAACTATTCCAGATAGAAGTGGGTCCAACTTTAGTGGACAAAGTGAAGAATGCTCAACTACAAGATGAAGAGTGTGGGAAATTCAAAGAGAATTTGATTGAGTAGTGATGTAAAATACAAGATCGATACCGAAGGACTACTACGGTTTGAGGGAAGAATCTGGGTTCCAGCGACACCAGAACTGAAAGAAGAAATTTTGACCGAAGCTCATAGCTCAAAATATTCAATACATCCAGGAAGCACGAAAATGTATCAAGATTTGCGCCGACATTTTTGGTGGCCGAATATGAAAAGGGACATTGCAGAATGCGTAGCGAAATGCTTGACATGTTAAAGAGTAAGAGTCGAACATCAAAGACCTAGCGGGTTACTTCAACCGTTGGAAATACCAGAATGGAAAAGGGAACACATCACGATGGATTTTGTGGTGGGTCTTCCAACTACTCAGAGAGGATGCGATGCAATTTGGGTGATAGTGGACAGACTGACGAAGTCAGCGCACTTTTTACCAATAAAAATTAGATTCAATCATGATCAGTTGGCAAGATTGTACATTAAGGAGATCGTTTTGAGGCACAGAGTGCCAGTATCAATTGTGTCCGATAGAGATCCGCGATTCACATCGAATTTCTGGAAGAGACTACAAGAATGCATGGGGACACAGTTGCGAATGAGTACGGCTTATCATCCACAAACAGATGGCCAAAGCGAACAAACAATTCAGACATTGGAAGATATGCTGAGAGCATGTGACATGGACTTTAAAGGAAGTTGGGAAGAATAATTACCATTGGTGGAATTTGCTTACAACAACAGTTATCACGCGAGCATCGGCATGCCACCTTACGAGGCATTGTACGGCAGAAAGTGCAGAACTCTACTGTGCTGGGATGAAGTCGGTGAACGCCAACTGTTAGGACCAGAACTGGTACAACAAACTGCTGACGTTGTCAAACTCATCAGGATAAGATTAGTAGCAGCCCAAGACAGACAGAAAAAGTATGCTGATCAACACAGACAAGATCGTGCATTCGACGTAGGAAATTTTGTATTCCTAAATGTTTCTCCCTGGAAGGGGAAAATTCGTTTTTGTAAAATGGGAAAGCTAAGCCCGAGGTTTATTGGACCCTTTGAAGTGCTGCGAAGAGTGGGAGAAGTGGCTTACGAGGTAGCTCTACCTCTAGAGTTGGAAAACATTCATAATGTTTTTCACATTTCGGTGTTACAACCATATAAACCCGACTACAACACATGTGATCGAGTACGAACCGTTGCAGTTTGAGAAAGATTTATCTTATGAAGAGGTTCCTATCCAGATAGTCGACAGCAAAGAACAAGTGCTCAGGAATAAAGTGATACCTTCTGTGAAGGTGATATGGAGGAACCACAACGCTGAAGAAGCTACGTCGAAACTCGAAGAGAAAATGTTGAAAGAGTACCCTGAGTTATTTGTTTAATATGTGTCTTCGATTCTGGGGATAAAATCTTTGTAAGTAGGGAAGAATGTAACGAATGATTTGTTTGAGTTGTGATTCTGAGGACAGAATCCTTGTAAGGAGGGAATGATGTAACATTCCAGAATTTTAAAGTGTAATATTAAATATTTATTGATTTATATAAGTATTTAATGGATATGTTTATTGTTGAATAAATAATTAAATATTAAATATTAAATATTTATTTGTAATATTAAATATTTAATGAATTATATAAGTATTTAATGGCAATTTGAGTTGATGTGGTTTAGTTAATTATTTGTTGAATAAATAATTAAGGAGCTAAGAAAATTAATTATTATGAGATTATATACCAATTTAATTTAATAAGCAAGCTAGAGAGCTTATAGTGATTTAAATAAATTATAATACTTTAAATAGGAAATTATAATTTAAAATATTAGTTGGTCGAATAAAATTACAATTATAAAAGAAATTATAGTTATGTGATATTAAATTATGTGCTAAAGTAATTTAATAGATTAATGTTTTAATTGATTTATTAATTAAATAAAAGTGTGACTAATAACCTTGCTATAAAGGAGTTATTAAAATAAATTAAAGGACTTTAATTTAATTTTGGCCAAACAAGTCTTAATGCATATTAAGTCTTTAATCTAATAGTGTTTTATCAAACAAGGTATAAGGATTAATCCATTTGTTTTAGTTAGATTTGCCAAACAAGGTGTAAGGGTTAATGAGTTATTTTTATTAGCTTAACCAAACAAACCTTATGGCTTTTGATTTTCAAAACTTACATAACTGATATAATTTATAGCTAGAGTTATATTATATATTTAATATATATTATATCTTATACGTTATATTTTTCCTACGTTAGTTATACTAGAGTTAGGAAGAAAACTCAGTGAAGAAAAGAGAAGGAGAAAAAATACAGAGAGAAAAGTTGAGAGAACTTAGAGAAATTGAGAAAAGAATTGGGGGAAAGAAGATTGTAATCATAACTATTTTCTTCTAAACTCTAGAGTATCATCTTCTTAATCAAAGGTAGGATATTAATCCTTGTATTTTATTTTTTTTAAAGTTTAGTTTTCTTCTCCAAAAAGTTCTCTGTAAATAATTATGGATGATAAATTTCTTGTGTATATAGCTTTAGATGATGATTGTTGTTGTAAAACTGTTTTGTTGAGATTATGTATGATTATAATCAATTACTTTATGTATGTATGTAAATTGTGAAGAAATATATCACAGTGAGTTCATATGAAATATATATATATATATATATATATATATATATATATATATATATATATATATATATATATATGAATATGGCTTAGTTTAAAGTAGAAATTAAGGTTTAATTAGTTGTTAAACTGATAAATTGATTATTGAATTTGATAGAGTATGTATAATCATAACTATAGTGTTTTGAAATTTCTGTTTTGATTGAAAAACAAAATCACAGTGTTGATTTCCATTAAAAATGTCAAAAATGGAGTTTTTGCCAAAAACATTGAAATTGGGTGTTATAGATTTGATGTTTATGTTATTTTATGGGTGGAAACATGTTAGAAGTCTTCGCAATATGTTTATATGAAGTCTATATGTGTATTACATGTTAATCAGTCTATTAGATTCGAGCTTTTAGGCCAATTTGGCTTTTATTCATGCTGTTGCCGAGCTTGGTCGCCGAGTTCTGGGCTCTGTCGTCGCAGTGCGGCCTAGCGGTACAAATCTCGCGCCGCAGCGCCAACCAATGGCCTGTGACCCGAGCCGCAACGCTAACTCAGTGCCGTAGCGCGAACCACAGTGTAAACTGTGGCGCCTCAGCGCGAGTTAGCAGAAAGTTCTGACAGTTTTGTTTAAGTATACAAATTTGGAAAATAAATGTTATGTGTTAATAATAGGAATTTTAAATGATGATTTCAGTAGTATTAAGCTATGAATGAACATGCTATCAAGTGTTACCTATTTGTAACATAGTTGATTATGTGAAAGGGTAATTTAACCTATATGATGTATATATTTGTTTATATAGATATAAAATGTTGATAATGACTAATTATGTCATGATGACATATGCTTAGGGTATTGAAATTGAAGTGGTAAGGGTTTAGCTTGTGCTAAAGGCAAGTTCTTTAACTCAAAACTTCATTGTGCGAGTTTAATTTCATTTGGTACATTATTGTTTTCAAATTCAATTACAATTGTTGTAAGTTGCTACCTCTACACTTTTGTAGAGCTAGATTGCCTATTATTGAGTAAGTCATTGTATCTAGTTGCTCATGACGATACAAGTATCCCGAATCTTATAGTTTAATCTTGAGCAAGTTTTCTAATCTATTATCTTGTTAATTCAATTACTGTTATCAATTCGATTACAATATAATGATGCAAGTTATTTGGAGCAAGTTATTCTTGTATTTAACTTGTTGTTTAGCATGCACAACTACATATGCTATGCATGCTTATTATACAATTCTAATTAACCTTGGCTTAGTGTTGTTCAAGCAAGGTATGCTATAGTTATTTAAATTGTATGATATTAGATTATTCCTAATGCATGACTTTAGTATACTATGATTGATTCAATCACGATTATTCTATAGTATAGTGTTATTGGTCTTATTCAACTACACCATAGTTGATGTTCGTTGAATTCCAAATTACCTTGAAAGCTTATCCAAACCAAACTTCCTTTGGTGCGGACTTGTACTCTAAATACTGAGATGAACAACTCTTTTAATAGAGGTTTACGCTTAGCGTTGAAATGGTTGTGCGCAATACATTGTACGAAGGGTTGATCCCCCTAAGTACGTGGAGTCCTTATAGTCTTATGACTGTTAAAGTTAAAGTTGAAAGATTACTTATAACTGTGGACATGATTCGTGGTCATTAGACCCTCAATGAATGTTATAATTTTCAGAAAGTTAATAGAATATATTGTTCAGTTCTATTGAGCCTAATATTGGCAATTGATGTAAAAGTTTAAAGATTTATTTATTGTTATTTCAAGTGGGCCTTGTTTGCTCACTCTTGCCAGTAAAATTTCTTACAGCTAAAGTTGAAACGGGTGACGTACCTAGCACCAGTAAGGGAAAAGGAAAGATGAATAAATACTGAAGACTTGTAATAGTTTTGATAGTTTACTTTCAGACTTTGATTTAAATATTGTAATGAAGTCTATTTAAATTTTCGCATTTGAATGATTGCTGTTAAAGGTTAGATAACCTGGGAGATTTTATTTAAGTTTTATCCTGTGTGGGCAGGTTTTATTATTCAATTTATTATTATTGGGTAGTTAGAAATGAATGTTTTGATTAAGTGAACACCAAATCTTGAGGAAATGAAGTACCAGGATTTGGGAGTGTCACACCGGCCATGACCGGACGTTTTTGGGTAACCCAAAAACAGCCCAGAACCGGCCTGACAACGTTTTGATTAGACCAGATCTGTCAGTGTGTTTATGTTTTGGTTCTGTTGATGTATCTAAGTTGTAGTATGTAGGTTATACTACATGCTTATGCCTTAAAATCTCCTAATAATTAAATAGGTAGATCGTAGTGGACGGTCAAACCAAGCCGGACGAACATGAAAGCTGTTTTCTGGGTAACCCAGAAAACGCTTGAACATGTCGTCTGACATGGTTTGACCAGCTTATATTTGTTTTATCTGATGTTGGTTTGGTGATATAAAATATTAGATCTCTTCCTTGTCATACCGACTACACACTGCAGCTTATAGATCATAAAAATATTACACGAATTTCAAGTTGTGGAAGCCCAAAGTAGGCCTCACGAACTGTTCTTCATTTCTGGGTAACCCAGAAATGAAGAACAGCTTTGACAGCCACTTTGGACGATCAGATCTGCTTTGTTATGTATTATATGATTATGATTATTGTTATATCATGTAGTACTACATTAGTTCTATAATCTGTGAGCAATAGATAGTCCAGAAACATCTTGATCTGATCATAAATCTTGGTCAAACTAGGCCACATGATCACTGATATGGTGTTTTGGGTTTGCATGAAGAACATGAAGAACACTTATAGCGACAGTTATGTCACTATAGGTGGTCTTTAGCGACAGACAATATAATTAAATTAATTTAATTTCCAAAAATTAATTAATTTAATTAAATAAATAGAAAAAAATAGTTTTAATAATTAAAAATACAAAATAAATTATTCAAAATTATTTTAAATTTTGAAAATTAGTTTTTAATTATTTTTAATATATTTCATAAATATTTAATATTTTTGAAATATTAAAAGTATTTAATTTATTTAATTATTTTATTAAATAAATCATTTAAAAATGATTTTTATATTTGAAAAATTATTTAAAATTATATTATGATATAAGAAAATATTTTAAGTTATTTTTAATGACTTTTAATATTTTGTGATAAATTTCATTAATAAATTAATATTAATGAATATTAAGTTATTTACTAAATGAATTAAATAAATTAATTAAAAATAAATTTATTATATTAAAAATCATTTTAAATAATAATAAGGTATTTAAAAATATTTTAAGTTATAAAATATAACTTTTAATATTTAAAGGTAAATTTTATTAATTAATTATTATTAATGATACTAAAGTTATTTAATAATTATATTAAATAATTTAGTTTAAAAATAATTTTAATATTATAATAATCATTTTAAATGAAAATAAAGTGTTTAAATACATTTTAAGTTATAAAATATAACTTTTAATATTTAAAAGATAATTTCATTAATAATTTAATATTAATAATTATTAACTTATTATTAAAGATATTAAATTTATTTAATAATTATATTAAATAAATAGTTTAAAAATGGTTTTATTAATTTAAAAATCATTTAAAAAGGATATAAATGAATTAAAAATATTTTAAGTAATGATTAAAGACTTTTAATATTTTGATAAATAGTTCATTAATATTTAAATATTAATGGTAATTATTTAAAAATAATTTTAATTATTTTAAAAATCATTTAAGGGTAATATTAATATTTTAAAAGTATTTTAAGTTATTATAAATAACTTTAATATTTTAGAAATGATTTCTTTAATAGTTTAATATTAATTAAATATTAATGATAATAGGATTATTTAATATTTAAATCATCTAATAATGATTCTGATGTTTGATAATTCATGATAAATTATAATAAATGTTTAAAAAATTATTATAGTCATTTAAAAATTATATGACTAATACTTACCGATATTGGGTTACAGAATAAAGTTTTAGACTCGATAATTATCCGATAAAGCTGTCGGTACACTGACATGTTTCAAAAATTGAGATGGACTTAGATAATTTAATTAGATATGTGATTATTTGTGATTCAATGGTTGTTAAACATGGGTAATAATGTGATTAGGTTATGTGCTGACTACGAAATGCAGTACTATGGGTTATAGTATATTGTTCTAATCGAACGAATGATCTGATTAATCATAGGTCGTGATATAAACGATAAAACTAAGTTGTGAACTGTAAGCAGCGCATCAGGCAAGTATCTTACCTTTGTATTTTCTTTATGCAATGGACATGAGTAAGAATATTTATGAATTATATTATTACTGTACATATTATTAACCTTATATTATATACGTTCATTGATTATCAACATGTTAGTATATGGTAATTCAGATATCTATATTCTGTTCGTTAATTTCTATATATGGTTATACAAGTGTCCCCACTTGGATAATCATTGTATTTAATCACATATTGATACATCTTTGTTAATTACCCGTATATATATATATATATATATATATATATATATATATATATATATATATATATATATATATATATATATATGTTGAATTATAGATTATTGTTGAACAAGATAAAACCTTTGATTTGGAACCCAGACAAGTATGAACATCTCTACACGGGAAAACTTTTATGCGCTCAAGGCGGACAAAGTGAACGATACCCTCGTTCTTGCATGTAGTATTGATCAATGCAGGGCATAATGGGCTGATCACCCCCCGTGCCCATAAGTTATGACGGTTTGCAGATGAATTT
Organism: Panax notoginseng; assembly: GCA_016801055.1. NCBI lineage: Eukaryota > Viridiplantae > Streptophyta > Magnoliopsida > Apiales > Araliaceae > Panax > Panax notoginseng. The sequence continues at coordinate 105,974,871 of CM029021.1, forward strand.
CTGTTTAACTTATTCGAAAAATTGAAAACAATGTTCATAGCATGTCACCTAAACCCTATTTATAGTCAGTACGTAGTTTCAAAAATTTGGAATAGAATTGATATATTATTATCATTGGTACAGATTACTACACAATTGTTGAATCGTTGTAGAAGGGTAGTATAAAGAAAACATTTAAATTCTTTCAACTTATATATATAATTGCTATTACTTGTTGGCACTCAAATGCTCATCCTTGCTTAATTTAAATGTTTTCAGCTAAGGGTGAACAACCAGAGAGCTCTGCTAAGAATAAGGGAAATGGAAAGGTTGCTGAATGAACAAAAGGATATGTTATGTAATAGTTAACTTTATTAAGACAAATATGATATATATTATCTATCAATGGTTGTAATGAATGTTTAAAGGTTATGTACTTGGGATTCAGACTCTGATAAATATGTAAATTAAGTTGATCTTTATATTATTGTTATTATTATTAGTATTATTTCGCTCATAGAAATGGTATCGTGAAGCACCGAGTTCGGGTTTCAAGTAACTTGATTTGGGGGCTCTACATGTTATTCCAATACAATAATATAAAATGGAATAACAACCCTTACAAGTATTGAAAGAAAATAACTCTCTTCATGAATACGAAAGAATAATACCCCTTACCTCAGAAGAAGACTGAATACTGGAATAGTGAAGTAGCAGACTTCTCTTTTTCTTTCTCTCTATAATAATTGCTCTATAGCTTTAGTGAATTGGTCAGAAATAAAAAAAGAATGAGCTTCTATTTATAGAAAAATATAGTTTCGATAATTGCACGTTTTGGGGCTCAAAATATTACAGTATAATACCTTCCTCTTTTTCTTCATTTTAAATTTAATCCTGCAAGTAGTATCAAACTTGCACCACCTCCCCTAATAGTAAATAATGTGAATTAATAGTTCGTTCATGTGACTTAATAGTATAATCATGTGAAAAAACTAATTATAATATAGTACCTTCAACTATACCTCTATTTTTAACTTAGTCATGCAAGTATTATCAATCTTGCACCACCTCCCCTAATACTACAAGAATGTGAATCAATAGTACACATATGTGAATAAATAGTTCTAATCATGTGAATTAATAGCAATTAATTACTCATTTATCCGGTTAATTACCCGATTGGTCAACATAACCTCCAGACATTAATTCTTATCGAAATAAATGTCGATTTTCACTAACACTAATAATTCCAACACAATGAAACTATCCATTTCATCTTTAATCAACATGAACTTATTCATCATTAATATTATAATTCACAATATTTAACAACTAGGTCGTTTTCAGGAAAGAGGGGGCTTTCCGATAAAGATTTCTCCTTATTGGCGCATAATTAGGTGACCAAACCTCTCCTTGACAGAACTTCTAGACATTGTCAATATTGCAAATAATAATATGAATAACTTTGCCGTCTCAATTATTGATTTAATAATAATAAATATTATGCAGATGATACTGTGACAATAATTGAATCAATAATATGAGAGACATGATGCAGCAATTACTGTAGCAATAATTGAGTATAACTGAGTGGCTTCTCACGTAAACATCAATAATCAATATCGTGTGCTACTATGCAATCACGCGTATTACTGTACTTTTACTACCGGGTAGTTCAACAGTTTAACGGTAACCCTTTCGATGTTATTTTTATAAAAAGATAATTCTGTCGTTTTTTAACTACGACAATACTTCCTTTGTGAGGTCCACCAATGATTATGCTGTCGTACGAATATTCCCTTTTAAAACGAATATTCTCCGACCAATCGAATATTATATAACCACTTGATTACTTTGCAAATTTTGTAAATATTACCCACAACTATAATATTATATCAAATCCACACCATAATATTCAAAAATATATTTTGAGAAAATTATTCATTATTCATAAAAGTTGGGGTCTTACAACCTCCCCTTCTTATGAAATTTCATCCTCGAAATTAGGGTACGTACCTGGTATATTGAAGAGGTGATGATATCTTGACTTCATCTCAGATTCTAACTCCCAGGTCATTTCTTCCACATCGTGGTTTCTCCACAAAACTTTGACATGAGGTATAACCTTGGAGCGTAGAATATGATCCTTCTTATCCAAGATTTTAACAGGTAACTCTTCATATGTTAAATCTTCCTCTATCTCGTTTGGTTCTAATTCAATAATGTGGTTTGGGTCTTTCACATATTTACGTAACTTAGATATGTGAAAAACGTTATGAACACGAGACATACTTGGCGGTAAGGCGAGTCTATAGGCCACAGTTTCTACTCGATCGAGGATTAAAATTGGGCCAATGAATCGAGGATTAAGCTTTTCTCTCTTTACAAATCACGTAACTCCTTTCCATGGAGCAACACGTAACAACACATGATCTCCAATATCGAATTCCGCGTCCTTTCGATGAAGATCAGCATAACTCTTTTATCGATCTTGTGAGGTTTTTATACGTTGTCGGATCGTTTGAATCTTTTCCGTAGTCATACGTACCAACTCCGGTCCCAACAATGTTGCTTCATCCATCTCATACCAACATACTGGAAAACGACACTTTCTTCCATACAACGCCTCAAATGGAGCCATGCCAATACTTGATTGATAACTGTTGTTGTAGGAAAACCCAACCAATGGTAAGAACTTGTCCCAACTTCCCTTGAAGTCAAGGACACAGAGTCTTAATAGATCTTCAAGAGTTTGAATTGTCCTCTCCGATTGCCCGTCCGTCTGAGGATGATATGCCGAGTTAAATCGTAAATTCATGCCCATAGCTTTTTCCAAACTAACCCAAAATCTTGAAGTGAATCTTGGGTCTCGATCAGAAACTATGGATACTGGCATACCATGCAGTCTTACAATCTCGTTTATGTAAATGCGAGTAAGACGTTCAAGTGTATAAGTTTCTCGTATAGGTAGGAAATGAGCAGACTTGGTCAATCTATCAACAATGACCCAAATTACATCTATGCCTTGAGAAACCTTGGGAAGACCAGTAACAAAATCCATGGTAATGTGCTCCCACTTCCATTCTGGAATTTCAAGTGGTTACAATAGACCTTTTGGCACTTGATGCTCCGCATTGACTCGTTGACAAGTTAGACACCTTGAGATAAATCCCGCTATCTCTTTCTTCATATTGCTCCACCAAAATGTATGTCGAAGATCACGATACATTTTGGTACTCCCAGGATGGATTGTAAACGGTGTGTTGTGCGCCTCCATCGTGATTTTATACTTCAAGTCAGAATCGTTAGGAACACAATGTCTGGAGTTGACTCGAAGTATTCCTTCTTCATCAATTATTGCTTCTGAAATAGCACCTTCTTGCACTTTCTTGCTCATACGCATCAGCTCCAGGTCTGTAGCTTGAGCAGCTTTAACTTTATCGATTAAAGTCGGTTCCACTCGTATATTCGCAATCATCACATGGGTCCCTGGAGTCTTTAACTCTATTTCCATCCTTTTCAAGTCATACAAAATGGGCCTTTGCGTTGACAATATTGCACTCGTGCCCGCATATGATCTTCTACTCAATGCGTCAGCTACTACGTTTGCTTTTCCAGGATGGTATTGGATGGTATGATCATAATCTTTCAACAACTCAAGCCATTGTCGTTGCCGCATGTTGAGTTCCTTTTGAGTGAAGAAATATTTGAGGCTTTTATGATCTGTATAGATCTCCACCTTTTCTCCATATAGGTAATTCCTCCAAATCTTAAGCGCAAAAACGACTGCTGCCAACTCTAGATCATGAATAAGATAATTCCTCTCATATTCTTTGAGTTATCGTGAGGCATAGGCTTTGACTTTCCTATGTTGTATGAGAACACATCCTAACCCTTTGCCTGAAGCATCACTGTAGATGACAAATCCCTCCGAGCCAGATGGTATTGTCAGAATTGGTGCTGAAATGAGTCTTCTCTTGAGTTCTTGAAAACTCTTCTCACATTCCTCGCTCCAACTGAACTTTGTATCTTTTCAAGTCAGCTGAGTTAATGGAGTAGCGATTCGAGAAAATCCTTCCACGAATCTTCGATAATAACCAGCTAAGCCAAGAAAGCTATGTACTTCGGTCACTGATTTTGGTTGCTCCCAGCTTTGAATTGCTTCAATCTTCGCTGGGTCAACAGATATTCCATGATTTGATATCACGTGCCCAAGGAATGCAACTTCTTCAAGCCAGAACTCGCATTTCTTCAACTTGGCATATAGCTTATTTTCACGAAGCTTTTGGGGTATCAGCCTCAAGTGTTGCTCATGGTCTTCACAGGTTTTGGAGTATATGAGGATGTCATCAATAAAGACGACCATAAAGTGATCCAAATATTCCTTGAATACTCGGTTCATCATGTCCATGAAAGCAGCAGGAGCATTAGTCAATCCAAAAGACATGACTAGGAATTCATAATGCCCGTACCGAGTTCTGAAAGTAGTCTTTGGAATGTCATCAGTTTTAATCTTCAATTGATGATATCCAGAATGAGGATCAATCTTTGAAAAGAATTTGGCTCCTTGCAACTATTCAAACAGGTCATCAATGCGAGGCAATAGGTACTTATTTTTTATGGTGACATGATTTAACTCCCGATAATCAATACAAAGTCGCATACTTCCATCTTTCTTCTTCACGAATAGAATAGGAGCATCCCAAGGAGACGTACTAGGACGAATAAAACCGATGTTTAACAATTCCTGTAGTTGGGTTTTTAACTCCTGAAGTTCAATAGGAGCCATTCGATATGGGGCTTTGGAAATGAGTTTTGTACCGGGTTCAAGGTCGATACCAAACTCAATTTCACGCTCCGGGGGTAGGCCAGGAAGTTCTTCAGGGAATATGTCAGGGAATTTATTAACAATAGAAATATCATTCAAATCTGACGTATTTTTGTTTAAATCTATGACATGAGCTAAGAAAGCTTAACAACCATTTTTCAATAAACGAACAACTTTATGGCTTGAGATGACCATGATTGATTTTAATGGTTTGGTCGCTTGAATTCGCATAATAGGTTGATTAGGAATATGAAAGCTAACAAACTTACGAAAATAATCAATTTTAGCATTATGAGTAGTTATCCAATCAATCCCTAGAATCACGTCAAATGCAAGTATTTTTAAAGAAATAAGATCGACAGGTAACGTGCGGTTACCGATTTGAATCAAACAAGACTTATAAACAGTGGATGTAATGAAGGTTTCTCCCAACGGAGTTTCAACCGATAAGTCAAAGTCTAATTTCTCCGGAGTCAAATTTAAACGTTGAGCGCACGTAGGAGAAATGAAAGAATGGGTAGAATCGGTATCAAATAAAGTATAAGCTTCACTAGAGTTTATGATCAGCTTACCCGTGATCACCTCGTTTGGATTCTTCGCTTTTTGGGAGGTTACGACAAACGCTCTCCCTTGAACTACCGGTTTTGTCTTGTCTGGGACACCCTTTGATGCCTTCATCCCAGCTGGACTTGACTTTGGTGCACGACAAAATCGGGCTAGGTGACCTTCTTTTCCATAATTGTAACACGCTTTGGACTGCATCGCGCAGTTTGGAATGATGTGTCCTTCCCCTCCACATTTGTAACAAACGATAGGTGGTCGTTCTTCTTCCTTAACAACGGGTGTTGGTGCTGATGTCTTTCCATTATTGTTGAATCTCCTCTTCTTGAAATGTCCATTCTTATTGTCTTGGCCATGATTACCACCGAAGTGGTTACTATTTTTGGCATGTTGATTATCTCCATGTTTGTTGTCACCGCTTCTATGACTGCCACCAGTGGTATTATCATTTTTTCGGGTGCTTTCTCTTAGTTGGGTTGACTCGTTATCGTGCTCCAATAACTGAGCCCTATTTACAACATCTGAATACAAACACAGTTTATGAGAAATTAGATATTGACGTATCACAGGTTTCGAAACATCCGCGTCATTCTCTCTTCATTATCAACCAAGTGAGACGCAAACCGGGAAAACTCGACAAACTTAGCTTTGTACTATGACACGGTCATATTGTTCTGCTCCAACTTGATGAACTCTACCTCTTTCATGTGACGAATACTTTTGGGAAAGTACTTGTCATTGAATAGTTCTTGAAACTTCTTCCAAGACATCTTCAGTGCGGCAGGTTGAGTACGCTTTACCGATTCCCACCAGTAGTCTTCCTCTCCTCGCAATATAAAAGTGGCAAAGGGAACCTTTTGCTCCTCGGAGCATCCCAAGACATCAAATATCTTGGTCATCTGCTTTATCCACGTCTGCGCCTTAAGTGGTTTTAGTTCTCCAATAAAATCCGGTGGTCCCAGCTCCTTGAACTGTTTAGCGGTCACCGTCCGAGAGTTTCCAATATTTCCACCTACATTTTGAACAGGAGCCGCTCTCGCCTGATGTTGCACGAATTGGATAAAGCCTCTGAACATTCCATCGTTCATCATTTGGTCAGTGTTGTTGTTTTCCTGAGGATTATTGTCATCCTGATGGACATTATCCTAGGTATTGATCATTGGTGACTCAACGGTCTCATGTGCTTCATTTCTTATCTCAACATTTTCGGATGCCATTTTCAAATACTGTCATAAAACAAGGGTTAATTGAATGTCACATAATATCCTTACACTCTGACCAACCAAATAAATACCAAATAAACTTAGGTAGGTCATACTAGCGAAGGAATTCCCCGTCTCTCCACTCCTAGTTCTTGTCTCGCATCTCAGCCAGGGATCATATCCCTAAGCTTTGATACCAACTGTGACGCCCCCAAATCAGGTATACATCACCCATCTTGAGTCGCCAAATACATGGTACAAAATTCAAATACAACTTAATTATACAACAGTCGTGTAAAATACGACAAAACATAATCTAAGAGTTTTAATAAGAATATTGTCATCTGGACAATATCCACACTCAATGGAGTCCTCATTACAATTATTGTCACACTATTTAACAGAATAGTGAGGACTACTAATGCTACCATCTGGACTATCACTCCGTTCCCCGACTAGTCCCGGCTACGTTCTCATTTCCTGAAGAGAACAGTGAAAGAAAGGGTCAACTAGCCCAGTAAAAAATATTATGACTAAGATAATGCAGAATAAATTATCATTAGCCTTCAACAATGTTAAACTGATAGAATATAATAGAAAACAAGTTTAACTGCAGCGAAATAAGCAATCTATTAGAAGAGTCAAGTAGAACATAAAATCTACTATCTTCTATGATTTTAAAAGTTTTTAATCAACTTTATCGCTGAGACTCAGCTTAATAAATAAAATCGAATCATCCCTGCATCACGGCCAAGGATATTCATGTAATCATCAATGGTCATGATTATACCGAATTATCCCTGGTCATAATCATACCAACAACTGTCCATCAATGAACTACAGGCCCATAAGGACTTTTACCACATCATTCGTCACATTACGGTCATGATTACACTAAATAATCCCTAGTCATAATCATACCAAGTCCATCAATGCACGTAAGCCAAAGATGACTTTAATCACAATAGAAGCATGAGGATGATGACAATGACATAATAATTCAATAAAACAAGTTCAAGGATAAATTTTAAAGATTTATAATTTTAATTTATCCAGAAATCAATAACGTCCAAATTGTCAACATGATATTTCTTTGTGGAGTAAAATTCAAGAATGCTCAGAAGAATATTTCCATGAAAAGATACTGGATGAAGCGCAAATATCAAGAATATTCCATTAATTTCATGGAGTATAAAAGTCAAAACTTTAACCAACTGAGTATAATAGAATATATGAAACCGCAAATGGATTTTTGCCCGCCATGCGGTAATCCACGTAGACAGATCATTTCCACAATTTAATAAGGAATGAATACGAAGGATCATTCACCATGCATGCGGTAATCCACATAGACAGGTTATTCCAACAGAATAATAAAGAATGGAATAGCAGAAGAATTCACCAGGCATGCGTAATCCGCACAGACAAGTTATTCCAACAAAATAATAAAGAATGGAACCAGGTCATGCGTAACCCGCACAGACAGGATATTCCAACAGAATAATAAAGAATGGAATCAGGTCATGCCTAATCCGCGCAGACAGGATATTCTAACAGAATAATAAAGAATGGAATAACAACAGAATTCACCAGGCATGCGATAGACCGCACAGACAGGTTATTCCAATAGAATAATAAAGAATGGAATAACAGAAGAATTTCACCATGTATGCGGTACTTCGCATAGACAAGTTATTCCAACATAATAATAAAGAATGGAATAACAACCCTTACGAGTATTGAAAGAAAATTACTCTCTTCATGAATACGAAAGAATAATACCCCTTACCTTAGAAGAAAACTGAATACTGGAATAGTGATGTAGCAGACTTCTCTTTTTCTTTCTCTCTATAATTTCTCTCTATAATAATTGCTATATAGCTTTAGTGAATTGGTGAGATATGAAGGAAGAATGAGCTTCTATTTATAAGAAAATATAGTTTCGATAATTGCACAATTTGGGGCTCAAAATAATACAGTATAATACCTTCCTCTTTTTTTTCATTTTTAATTTAGTCCTGCAAGTATTATCAAACTTGCACCACCTCCTCTAATAGTAAATAATGTGAATTAATAGTTCATTCATGTGACTTAATAGTATAATCATGTGAAAAAATTAATTACAGTATAGTACCTTCAACTATACCTCTATTTTTAACTTAGTCATGCAAGTATTATCAATCTTGCACCACCTCCCCTAATAGTACAAGAATGTGAATCAATAGTACACATATGTGAACAAATAGTTATAATCATGTGAATTAATAGCAATTAATTGCTTATTTATCTGGTTAATTACCCGATTGGTCAACATAACCTCCAGACATTAATTATTATCAAAATAAATGTCGATTTTCACTAACACTAATAATTCCAACACAATGAAACTATCCATTTCATCTTTAATCAACGTGAACTTATTCATCATTAATATTATAATTCACAATATTTAACAACTAGGTCGTTTCCAGGAAAGAGGGGGCTTTCCGATAAAGATTTCTCCTTATTGGCGCGCAATTAGATGACCAAACCTCTCCTTGACAGAACTTCTAGACATTGTCAATATTGTAAATAATAATATGAATAATTTTGCCATCTCAATTATTGATTTAATAATAATAAATATTATGCAGATGATATTGTGACAATAATTGGATCAATAATATGAGAGATATGATGCAGCAATTACTGTAGCAATAATTGAGTATAACTGAGTGACTTCTCACGTAAGCATTAATAATCAATACCGTGTACTACTATGCAACCACGCGTATTACTATACTTTTACTACCGGGTAGTTCAACAGCTTAACGGTAACCCTTTTACCGTTATTTTTATAAAAGGATAATTATGTCATTTTCTAACTACGATAATACTTCCGTTGTGGGGTCCACCAATGATTGTGTCGTCATACGAATATTCCCTGTTAAAATGAATATTCCCCGACCAATCGAATATTATATAACCACTTGTTTACTTTGCAAAATTTGTAAATATTACCCACAAATATAACATTATATCAAATCCACACCATAATATTCAAAAATATATTTTGTAAAAATTATTCTTTATTCATAAAAGTTGGGGTCTTACACATGACCCTTAACCACATATTGTACACATATATGACCATATACACAAAATATATACACTTATTTTCTGTCTTGGTCTATTATTCAACCTCTATTTAATCTTTTAAGATTTTATTAAATTATCTAAATTATTGGGTTGTCACAGTTCTCACTATTTTGTTAAATAATGTGATAATAATTGTAATGAGGACTCCTTTTGAGTTTGAATAATGTCTATTAAACAATATTATTATTTAAACTAACAGTATATGTGTTGTCGTATTTTGCACGATAATTGTAATAATGAAGTTGTAGTTGTTTTCTGTACTATGTATTTGGCGACTCAGAATGAGTGATGTATACCTATTTTGGGGGCGTCACAGTTGGTATTAGAACTTAGGAATATGGTCTCTGGCGGAGATCGGTGAATAAAACTAGGAGGGGAGAGACGAGTAAATTCTTCGCTAGTGTGTCCTACCTAAGCTTATTTGGTATTTAATTGGTCGGTCAGAATATAGGGATAATATGTGGCATGTTAATTAACCATTGTTTTGTGGCAGTATTTGAGAATGACATCTAAAAATGTTGAGGTGAGCAATGGAGTGAATGAGACCATTGAGACACCTTTAATCAATAACCAGGAGAACGTGCAACAAGACAACAATGTTTCTCCTGTAAACAACACCACTTATCAAACGATGAATGATGGGATGCTTAGAAGCTTTTTGCAGTTCATGCAAAATCAAACGAGGGAGACTCGTGTACAAAATACGGGTGAAAAAAATAGCAACACGCGTCTTGTCACAGCCAAGCAGTTCAAAGAGTTGGGACCACCAGAATTTTTGGGAAAGCCGGATCCGATCAAGGCGAAAACGTGGGTTAAGAAAATTACCAAGATATTTGATGTATTGGGATGTATGGAGGAACAGAAGGTTCCATTCGCCAACTTTATGCTCCATGGTGAGGCAGATTACTGGTGGAAATCTGTGAAGCATACCCAGCCTGCCGCACTCAATATATCTTGGGAAATATTTTAGAAACTGTTCAATGACAAGTAGTTTCTTGAAAGTATTCGTCATATGAAGGAGGTAGAGTTTATTAGACTGGAACATAATAACATAAATGTGTCCCTAGACGAGGCTATGTTCACATAGTTATTAAGGTTTGCACCTCATTTGGTAGAGAATGAGGAACGTATGACGCGGATGTTTCTATGAGGTTTGAAAACAAAATTTCGTCAATACCTCATTTCTCACAAATTTTCTATATATTCAAATGTTGTAAACAAGGCTCAATTATTAGAGCGAGATAATGAGTCTGTTCAACCGAGGGACCACAACCAGGGTCATACTAGTGGCAGCAGTCATCGGAGCAATGACAACCAGCGGGGATGAAAATATCCAGATAAAAGCGGTAACCACTCTGGTGGTAATCGTGGCCATGATAGTAGAAGAAGCGAGTCGGGGGGAGATTTTAAAAAGAGAAGGTACAACAATAACAACGTGAAGATGTCAGCACCAACATCAACTGTTTCTAGGGGAGGAGAACGACCACCGGTCGTATGTTATAAATGCGGGAAAAAGGGTCACATCAGCCCAAACTGCCCACAACAATCTAAGGTGTGTTATAACTGTGGAAAGGAAGGTCATATAGCTAGAGATTATCTTGTAGCGAAACCAAGTCCAGCGGGAATGGTGACTCCAAAGGCGGATACGGATAAAACAAAGTCGGTGGTTTCAGGAAGAGTGTTTTTTGTGACTTCTCAAAAAGCGAGTAACCCGAACGAAGTTTTCACGGGTTAGTTAATCATAAACTTTTGTGAAGTTTATACCTTACTAGATACCGATTCTACCCATTCTTTTATCTCTCCTACTTGTGCTCAACGTTTGAATTTGACTCCGGAGAAATTAGACTTTGACTTATCTGTTGAAACTCTGTTAGGAGAAACTTTCGTTACATCCACTGTTTATAAATCTTGATTGATTCAAGTAGGGACCATCACATTACATGTCGATCTTATTTCTTTGAAAATACTTGTATTTGATGTGATTTTAGGGATTGATTGGTTAACCATGCATTGTGACACCCCCAAAACCGGGTTCTCTGACCCCGGTCCGGTCGTCACGATAAAATACAAATATCCACCTCTAAACAACATACGATAACTAAAATACGCAATATAATAAATGTACGTCGTTCATTCAAAAGGTGTTACTAGTCCCAAGATTCGTTAACCTTAATACAATCTTACAAACATACCTTAAAATAATAATTAGGGTTCATATTACATAATAGTAATTTAAACTAAGCATAAGATAAATTCTACTCCTCGCAACTATCCTACATCTTTCCTTTACCCTTGTCCTTTCCCGAGGCCTCGGGATTAACTGCAATGTAATTCATGATATAACAAGGATGAGCAACAAGTTTGCACATCAAATTTAAATACAACAATAAGGATATATCATGATGAATGCAAAGATATCTGACAAAGATTCAACAATATGAATATCTAAAAGATTCAACAATATGAATATTAGAAGTAAAGATAATGATTGCTTTTAGAATAGCTGCTAGTCAAGTAGACTTTGAGCTATCATACTCCAATGGAATCAATATCTAATTGACCATTTGGTTACTGGCTATAGAATAAGTACTTGAGGGGATCAGCCTCGCATACACCATGTATATGCATACCATTTAAATCTGCTCTTTGTATCTTATTTTAGATACATGGGGTACTCCCCTATCATAAAAAGGGTGTTCTTTCAGGCTAAGAATCCTTACCATCAATTGGTTTGGATAACTTTTATAAAAATTCACACAATTGTCTGACCGAACAAAGGTTCAGACTCTATCTAACATAGTTCAAGAATTAAAGAACTTTAAACGATGTACAAGTCCAAGACTGTACGAACTCAAGTGCACTAACTATGAATATCAATAATATCGATGTGGAATAATTGTAAAGTAATTAAACCACTTAATAGTATGCTTGGAAATAAAATTTAAGCTTAAATGAATAACTTTCTTACTCATGTCCATTGCATGAAGTAAATGCAAAGGTTAAGATACTTTGCACAATAAAAGTATAGTTTAAGGAACTTGCACAACCAAAGAGTGAAATCCAAGGAAACTTGCTCAATATAAATTTGAGTAAGGTTAGGGAACTTGCCTGTTTGCTCAGCTACAATTAATTCTAGGTTTAATTAACTTGTGTTGAAACGACCTAACATTAACAAGTCGGTCTTCTCAATTAGTATGTGTAAACTAGTATGCGTCTACACTTACAAGAATTAAGTCATCACATAGCATGCTTCTCAACACAAAATATGGCATATTTGTCACATATTACAAGGTAAAGAAAACATATAAGCATACCTTGAATTTCAGAATCAAAAACAGAATATATTCATGACTGCAGGATGGCGCAGCTGCGCCTGGTCTAGGCATAGGGACGGCGCAACTGAGCTATCCCCTGGCCAGACCAGGTTTGAGCTTTGCTCTCCTGACTTCAGTCCAACTCTAACACACTAATTACACATATTTTAACATACATATATGCTAGAGTTGCACACATAACACATGACCATACTTGAATTTACCTTTTTATGAATATGTGTGAATAAGTGAAAACCATACATTAACCAAACGATGTTCATGCCAATATCTATAGGCATAATGAATCCTAATATACATGCTTGCATGGTCATAATATTCTTTACTCATTACTTGATGACATTAGCTTTCTCATTCTAACTTTCTTTGAATTTTAAATTAAGTTAACTTAGCATATACAAGTCATCTTTACATATAACTCTCACGCATTTACAACATATTTTAAAGCCACATATGCATGCTCAAATGGTCAGAACTTACAAGATAAAGGTCTTTGTCAAGTTCACTTTGAAAAGTACTAAATTTTTTATCTTTGAAATTGTTTTCACTTTCAATCATGTATGCTAGTGTGTTTAATCACTTTAGACCATATAATCATGTTTATAAAATCAAAATGCTCACATTATTTGTTCGTGACAAAGTGCATTTTTAAACTATAATCTTCATTTCAAAACTATAAGTGTTGTGTCAATCATATATACTAACATTATCATACTTGTTCATACTACACAAGAAACTCTATATATCATGTTATACTTATGTTCAGGTACATATATAAATTATAGTACCAAATCGGCAATGCCTAGCATAACAGACCAGAAACTGAATCTGAGGTACGGCGCAGCTGCGCTGCACCCTAGTACAAATAGGGCGCAACTGCGCCATGCCTTCACCAGAGGCAGTAACCAGCTCTGTTCTGCAGATCATCAAACATCAACCATTCTCCTTGATTTAAACATGTTTAATACCATCATTTAAGAGTTCATATATGTAAGCCTACTTCCTAAACACATTATAGCATGTTAACACACATTGATTAACAAAGAATTCTAAGGAATTCCAAGAAATTAGCAAAAACCCAACTAAGAACACAATTAAAGTTTAAACCTCCTTAGCTTGAATTAGACTCCTAGCACATTGAGTATGATTCCAAAATTCCTTAGCCACTTAAAACTTTCAATATCAGACTTAACAAACAACAAAAATTGAACTAAAGCTTCCATTTATAAAGGGAACTTGGACTGGACAATCACATTGAACTAATGTTGAGTGCATGGTGTAATGGAGGAAAACAATGGTTACTAGAGAGTGGTTGAACAACCCACCATCAGGCATTGGCCTTGAAATCATTACCTATACTTAGCCAATTTGGAAAATATGTAAGTTAAATGTAGGCTACTGTTCATGTATTTTGTGACACTCAATTTGGGACAAAAGAGAAAAATGTCAGCAACAAGTTATTTAAGGCTTGGTTTGGTTCTTTTAATTCCCTAAATGTAATCTTAATGTACAATTATTACTATATTAGGAATTTTAGGGATTATTTAGGTACTCACATCATATAATCCATGTACATTAAATTCACGCAATTAAAATAACATAGTTAGGTATTATTGTCAGGGTATCTCCATAATTATATTTTACTACTTACATATCCATATTATCACATTATTTAATAATATCTATCCAGTGCACACACATAATTTCTTTCCAAATTTCTAGAATACACATATATTGATTATTTCCGTTTAAAAATCACTTATGATTTTATTGCACTACATAATACTTCATATCATTAGAATATATTCTTATCATATAATTTTATGCATGTCACACCTTACATTAATGTTCCATTTCATTTTCTACAGTAGAAACTAACTTTTCGCAGATTGGACACTAGTGCAGCTGCGCCATTTTGTACTGCTGGGAGGGCGCAACTGCGCCGGTCCCTGGCAGTGCCAAAATGGGTTAGCTTCAAGCCATTTCCAATTTCTATCACCACATAAGTTCTATATGATATAGTTTAACTTCTATAGTGGTGATATACCCATAATTAAAATGAATCAATATATTCAAATCTTGTCACTATATTTAAATAGATTGAATATTTAATCATTAAGAATCCTAACAATTCTTTGATACCAAACTCTTAGGGTTAGTCCACCAATTTAAATAACTATTAGTGACTCCCTTTAATCATTTCATAAATTTACATAACCATATAAGGTTTAAATAGACTCACAAAACTAACTCATTAAAAATTAAATCACATATTTAATTAAATAAGGAGTTCAAAATTCACGGTCATTACATCCCTCCCCCCTTATAAAAATTCCATCCTCGAAATTATAAAAATAAGGTTACTCAAATAAAAATGGATAATTCACTCTCATTCACTCTTCTGGTTCCCACGTAGCTTCTTCGACTGTGTGATTCCTCCAGAGAATCTTAACGGAATGGATGATTTTATTCCTCAGCTTCTGTTCCTTTCTATCTAGTATCTGGACATGGACTTCCTCGTACGATAAGTCTTTCTCAACTTGGATTGGTTCATAGGAGATAACGTGCTTGTAGTCTAGTTTATACGACTGCAATACTGACACATGAAACACGTTGTGAATGTGCTCAAGTTCAGGAGGTAACGCTACCTCGTACGCCACTTCACCGACTCGCCTCAGAATCTCGAATGGTCCTATGAACCTAGGGCTCAACTTGCCTATCTTCCCAAAACGAATCTTCCCTTTCCAGGGAGATACTTTCAGAAATGCATAGATTCCTAATTCAAAATCTTTCTTCTTGCGATGTAAGTCCGCATACTTCTTCTGGTGATCTTGAGCTGCTACTAGTCGGGCTCTTATCGCCTTGATGATTTCTACTGTCTACTGTACCAATTCTGGTCCCAACAGTCGACGTTCTCCAACTTCGTCCTAGCATAAGGGCGTTATACATTTCCTCCCATACAGTGCTTTGTCCGGCGATATTCCAATATTGGCGTGATAACTATTGTTATATGCGAACTCTACTAATGGATGGTGATCATCCTAACTACCCTTGAAGTCCATCACACAAGCTCGAAACATGTCTTCAAGTGTTTGAATCGTTCTCTCTCTTTGCCCATCGGTCTGCGGATGATACGCGGTACTCATTCGTAGTTGTGTCCCCATTCTTGCTTGAAGACTCTTCCAGAAGTTTGACTTAAATCACGAATCTCTATCTAATACAATAGATATCGACACCCCATACCTCGAGATAATTTCCTTGACATATAATTTGGCTAACTGGTCCAAACTATACTTAATCTTAATCAGCAAAAAGTGAGCTGACTTAGTAAGACGATCTACAATCACTCATATGGCGTCATGCCCTTTCTGCGTTTCCGGAAGTCCCACCACAAAGTCCATTGTGATGTTTTCTCATTTCCATTCTGAAATCCCTAATGGTTGTAGTAACCCGCTTGGTCGTTGGTGCTCTGCCTTGACTCTCTGATAAGTTAGACATCTACTTACGTATTCTGCAACCTCTCTCTTCATGTTTGGCCACTAGAAGCAGTGACGCAAATCTTGGTACATCTTCGTGCTTCCTGGGCGTATCGAATATGTGATAACCCAGGATTTCGAATAATTAAAATTTTACGAATAATTTTTTATTATTATTAATATTAATATTGATTATCAACTTTACGACAAGTATCTGTGATACAAGTCTCGAGAAGGTCAATTTGTGTATTGACTAATAAATTTAGAGTAGAGTTGTGCTTAACAGCTTTAGAAACCCTAACCCTAATTTCTGGATAGGGATTCGATAGAAAATATAATTAAAATAATTATATTAATGAGTACGTGTTTGTACTGTATAGATTTATTGATCAATAATTGATCGGATAAGGCTTAAATTTATAAACCCTAATAAGGGATTAGAAACCCTAATATTAATGAGTACGTGTTTGTACTGTATAGATTTATTGATCAATAATTGATCGGATAAGGCTTAAATTTATAAACCCTAATAAGGGATTAGAAACCCTAATCTCAGGTTTAGAAATCCTAATGTACAGTTAGAAACCCTAAACGGAAGCCGATAAACCCTAATTTTATTTTTGGGAACCCTAAACCCTAATTAGAAAACCCTAATTGGATTTACCAAACCCTAATGGTGAGGGTTAAGGAGAATGGTGTTAAACGACTAGAATACCCTTAAATTTGTGAGAGAAATTATGAAAATACCCTTTAGGGGTGAAAAGACCAAAATACCCCTTAACTTAAAATTTAAGTTAAGTGAATTCTAGAATGCATGACTCACCAATGTTAGGTATTGACTTCTGGCTTAAAATCTCAGCAAAATCTATCTAAATGGCCACCTAGCATTGATTGTAAATATTAAATCTAAGTTATAAGTGATCTTGGAGAGAGAAAGTTCAAAAACATAAACCAATTGCTCTCTAGCTCTCACCTACTCTCTCTCTCTCTCTCTCTCACCAAACCCACTAAAAGTTTAAATGATTCAGTCCCTAGATCACCCCTTAGAACACCAAGATCAGTGGAGAAAGAATATGATCAAAGATTGGAAACTAAAAGGTATAAACCCTAACCCTACTTTGATCTTGTATGCTTCGGAAATAATTGTGTTTATGTGTTTATATATGTGACGAATGAGATTTTTTGTAATTTAATTTTAATATTTATTGAAGTAAATAAATATTTTCGATGATTTAATTATTAGATTAAATAATTAATTGATGCAGTTGTGGTAGATTAATTTAATTATGTGTTACATTTATTAAATTAATGTGGAGAATTTTTATTATCAAAGTATGTCGTTATGTGAACTTATTGTATTTAAAGAAATATTTAATAAGCCTACTGTTATTTTAATTAATTTAATTATTAATTAGAGATTTAATAATTTGATATAATTAATTCATGAGAAAATTAATTATATGATTATGTGAAATTATGAGAAGTTATTATATTTTATTTATATTAAATAAGATATATGAATTATTGTGCAAGTGGGTGTGACATGATTTAAACTATAGTATAAGAGGTTTATTAAATTAAATGACTTGAATCAATTAAAGCTAACCAAACATAGCCTTTGTGGGAGTTGATTGCAGTTACCCATGATGGGTAACTGACCACCATAACGCGCGTCAGTTTTCTCCTTTATTATCATACGTCTTTTTCTTTTATTCATTATTTGCATAAGTCTAGAAAACTTAACAGAGAGAAATACAGAGAAAGAGTTGAGAATTTAGAAATTGTTAAGAGGATTGTAGAGTCATCTGAGAAGGAATTCATCTTCCATTAATTCTACGCTTGGGTAATCTCTTCAACCCAATTCCTTTTCACGTCAGTTAGTTTTTAAAAGAAAATGGCTTTCAAAGCTTTTGTAAAATCTCTGTAATTGAGAAAGGGTTTGATTATGAGTTTATATATGGGTTAAGATGTATCAAAGCGTATTTAATTATATTTATTATGTAAACCATGTCATCAGTTTCATAAAAACACATGTCGTATATGTTTTTCAAAAACTTACAGAGTTGGGTTTTGGCCATATGGCCTTATGCGTGATATTTCATGTGTTGATCGTATATTATCCCTAAATTTTACACTCGTATGTTGTTATGCATGTTGATATGAAGAGACCAAAGTTTAAATAAACGGATTCGGTGTTATAACGAATTCGTAGTGACAATTTTCACGTTTTATTTTCAAAACCTTCAAGAACATCAAAGTCAGTGAAATTGCATGCTTAAATTCTGTAATTAAGTGTTTACATAGGTTAAAGTCGTTATATAAATGTTGGGTTATGTTTATGCATGAATTACATCATATGGGTATGTCTAATTTCGAGTAGAAATTAAGAAATTGGAAGAAATTGCCATGTTCTGCGATTTTCGTGAACTGCCATTTCTGTGTTCGGTACGCCGCGCCGCAGCGCCGGCTACCTGCCTATTTCCCGTGCCGCAGCGTCACCGTGCCGCAGAACTAAGTCTCGAGCCGCAGCGCCACGGCGCCGCAGCACCACGGAGCCGCAGCGCCAAGAGTCCGGCCGCAGCGCCATCGCGCCGCAGCGCGAAGACCATGTATAAAAGTGGCGCCGCAGCGCCACTCTCTAGAAAGTTCAGAATGAATTACTTTTAAAATGTTAAGTCTAGCAATGTGTTAGTAACTTAATGTAATGAACATGTAAACATGTTAGAAGTATAATGTGATGATAAAATAGTTGTTTAACATATAAATAACATAATTGCATGTGAATTGAATTATTAAATACATAATTAAATTATTATTCATGAAGTGATATTATGTGACAGTAAATGTGATAATTTGACTAAGTATAGTTCTAACCAAAGTTTAGACAACAGAATAATCGTTGATGATTAGTTAAGTTATAATTAACTGGTATTGCGAATGTGAATGGTATGTAGGATTAAATTCAAAAAACGTGCTTAGTTAAAGTGTAATCTACGCACGAGGTAAGTTTCATAACCCTACTTGTCATTATTGTTCAAGTTTATTATTTACCTCGAGTAAATTATCATTACTATTATTCAAGTTCAGATGTTATATTATAGATTGATAATCTTTTCAAAGCATGATTCAGTTATACAATAATTGTCCTATTGTATACTTCTTGAGATTATACAAATCGAATATCATTATTGTTGAACCTTATTAGACTAGTGAACTTTATTGATTCAACTAGTCCTTAGTTGATGAACGTTCTAAATTTCAGAACCCTTATTGAATTATCCAAACCAAACTTTCTTTGGTGCGGACTCGAATGTCAAACTGAGATGAACAACTCTGCAAAGGGATTTACTTATGCGTTAGCGTTAAGATATTGTGCACAGTATGGTACTAAGGGTTGATCCCCCTAAGTACGAGTAGAAAGGTCCATAGTCTTATGACTGTTAAAGGTTTCAAGTATAACCCTTGATAACCTAGGACATAGTTCAAGGTCTTATGACCCTCAGAATTCTTTTGATTCTTGTTATTCATTCTTGATTAAAAAGTTGAGCTTTTATTCAGATATCTTTGATTTACTCGCATGTTATTATACTGTTATTTCATTATTATACTTGTGGGCATTAGTGCTCACTCTTGCTTAGTAATAACATTGCAATTAAGAATGAAAGAACTGATGAACCTTCCACTAGTAAAGACAAGGGCAAAGTTAGCAAGTGATGAAGACTTGTTATTTTTATTAGATGATGTATTTATGCTTAAGACTTTAGTTAATGATGTTGTTTAAGACTTATTTGTTTATGATTCCGCACAGATGTTTAAGGTTAGTTTAACCTGGGATTGTATTATTATTATTCGGATGTTGTAACCCTTAAGGGAAACATTTTTATTCTATCTATTGCATGGTTTGCATTTATTATGGGTAGATAGATAGATGATATTTGTACAGTGAACACCAAATCCCGTGGAATTGAAGTACCCGGATTTGGGGGTGTCACAAGTTGGTATCAAAGCTCTAGGTTATGAACCTTAGGTGGGGGAACAACCTTAGGTAGTAGCCTTATAGAAGAAGATAGTAATGGAAAACTCTTATCGAGTTCTAAGAAATGAATTTTTGTAATTCATTGAAGATAATAAAATACATTATGTGTTTATGTGTTAAAGTATGCGTTAGATGGTGCGACTTAGTAACTAAAACTTAAAATTTTGTTGTCAGGATGTCGAATGTTGGAGAACCTAGTCAAGCTGGGGAGGAAGAACCCCGAGTACCTATAATACCTACAGAGGAGGAACCCCGAGACATTCATGTCGTTAGGGAACAGCTGGTACAGAGGGAGTCATCTCCATTGATCACCGTTGTTGGTCAGGACCATGAACCTGAGACTGATCCTGAGGAGGATCCTGAGGAGGAATTTGACGAGGAAGAGGAAGAGGAAGAAGAGGAGTTACCACGGTACACCGTTGATGCTGAGATGTATGACGCACTATATGATCGTAACGTAGAGTTACGTGACACTGTCCGGGATTTGACTGAGCGAACGACTGTTCAGCAGACTACTCTCGAGCAGAAGGAGAGGGAGATTTCGACTCTTCACTCACGATTGGGAAATATAGAATGGGATTTGGTCCACGAGAAGGGTCAAACCGAAGATAAGATCGAGGAGATAGAGAAGCTGAAGAAGGAACTGAAGGAAACCTCCGAAAGGCTAAACATAGCAGAGGAGGGATGTGTAAGAGAATCACGTCGAGCTGATCGTGCAGAAGACGATGGTCGTGCAAAGAAGGAAAAGATTGGGGAGACGTACTCTACACTTAACAAGGCAATAAATGAGTCCCAAGATCGAGTTTTGAGGTACCCAATCCAATTCGAAGGACTACCATTGTACATGATGGATCGCAGAATGATGTATCGCATCTTAGAAGAGGAGCGTAGCAAGGATAATAAGTACCTTAACCGGCAGTGATATGATTTGCTTAATTATGTGAAGAACTTAATTAGTTTTTAGATGTAAATTCTGACGTGTTTATGAACGAAAGAATATTTGAATGTTTTAAATCCTGTAGATTCTTTATTCCAGGATAGTTGAAACTTTTGATTTGAATGAAAATATATCAAGTTGTTTGAGATGATGTGTTAAATGAGTATGTTAAATTGTTAAGAAATGCCTTAACTATTTAGAGAAATAAATAATGTTCTAATAAGCGTATATTTAATAGAAATATGCTGCCAAGGAGAAGACAACAGCGTCAACCGGCTCAGGAAGAGTCTACCAATAATAACAATAACACCAATGCTAATCCCGTTCAGCAGTTAGTGAACTTACTGACTGGAGCCATGAATAATCAACCTCAAGCTCCACCAAACACAACGTTTAAAGATTTCAAGGCGGTGGGACCGCCAGAGTTCAAAGGTTCCATGAACCCAATCGAGGCTCAAACGTGGGTTATGAAAATGGAGAAGGTTTTCGACGTTGCTAGGGTTAGAAAAGACCAGAAGACCGCTTTTGCAACGTTTATGCTGAAGTCTGAGGCTAGCTACTGGTGGTAAGCAAATAAAGTGCGAGGAGGTGAAGGTGTAATTATGTGGGAGAGATTTAAAGAGATGTTTTTCGAAATGTATTTCCCAACTAGTTCGCAGAATCAGATGGAGGTTCAATTTCTGGAACTGAAGCAGGGAAACATGAGCGTACCTGACTACGTGGCTAAATTCAACGAGTTGGCAAGGTTCGCCTCGTATCAAGTACACACTGACGAGAGAAAGGCCAGAAGATTCGAACAAGGACTAAAGCCTTGGGTATACAGTAAAGTATCAATGTTTCAGATAATCACATTTGCCGGAGTATTGGAAAAGCCCATCCTCGCTGAAGGTGGAAGCGATGCGGTGACCAAGTACAATCAAGATCAGAAGAAGAAGAAGAGTGAAGGTGAAATTAATAACAAGGCCAGTGGAAGTGACACAGGAGGTGGAAATTTCAATCAGAAGAAAAGGTGGAACGACTGTTGGGTAAAATCTAATTACGCACAACACGCAAGTATACGTGGTCAACAAGTAATAAAGTGAAAGTAGAGTATCGTTCCCACGAGGAATTGTGTAATAAAAATTATCAAGTACTAACCCGTAACCAACTCAATCTTATTTAAACGAATGAATTTTAAATTATATAAATTAAATTATTTAATTACACTAATTCCAATTACCACTAATTAAATTAAGATTACGGATATTTAAGATCACAGCTTCACTTATTGCTTCATTTAAGTTAACACACTTCTCATAAATTATTTTCTATCATTAATTGTTATTCAAGAACACTAAAGCAGATAAAACCATCTCTCGATGCATAATACTCATACTCACTTAAATCCACAGATGATAGAATTAAGCAAGACGCCCTAATTAACTAATCCACTATATCTCTATGTGAATTACAATTAAAAAGGATTTAACGCACAAGTTCTCTATAAGATTACATATGGCGTAAAGGCATATCTCTATCCTAAACACGAATCATGAATTTCATCTATGTTGAAATCACAAACACATGCTATCATGATAAGATCTAAATCTATACTTCATCTCTCGAGTTCATATAGATTATCACGGTACTTAATGGCCAATCAATTAAACAATTACGTCCAAATCACAATAGACAATCATCACAATAGAACATAATAATTGATAGCGAAACATATTAAAATAAACCACACAATAAGATCCATTGTAATCTTAAACAAAGAATTAGTTCATTGAATTAAAACTAAGAATCCACAATTGAAAACACATTAAAAGATAAGAATAAGAGTAGAGTAAAGAATAAATCTGTTGTCATCAAATCTCCATCTTCCTCAAGCTTCTGCTCTTAATCTTCAATGGTCTCCAAGTTGCTTCAATCTCCCAATCCCATAAGAACTAGGGTTTTGATCTAATTTACTCTAATCTAATCTAATGGAATCCTCCTAAACTAATCTAAATCCCTCTCTTTTATGTCTCTCCTCATGTATTTATAGTTCTTTATCTCCTCTTCCAACCATAACTCCTAATCCATCACAAAGTTTTTCTTAAAAGAGACTCCTCCAATTTACAAAGTCCAGCCCTCAGTTCGCGCACCAGCGCGGTCCGCGCCGTTTACAATGCTTCCACCGCGCGCTCCGCGCCAGCCTGCCAGAAGCTTTTATCCACGCCACAGCGCGGTCCGCGCTCGCCAGTCTATTGATGCCGCGCGCTCCGTGCCAGATAAACAGCAGCTTCCCACTTGGTGTTAAAAGCCCAACAATCTTCCCTTCTTGCAATTGCTTGAATCTTTTTAGACCGAATTGCTTTCCCTTGCTTCTTCATGCCAATGCCGTGTCATCGCCTACAAAATAACATAAAATGTATGAAAAGTAACTAAGAAACATGAGATTAAGCAAATAATTCAAGTAATAGATACCGGATAAGTAGGTATAAAACCTACTTATCAAATACCCCCAAACTTAAACCTTTGCTTGTCCTCAAGCAAAAACACAAAACAATAATGTCATGCAATGCAACTAATCTACATGCCTACGAATCCAGCAGTAATGACATAAACAAGTTTATTCAACCGGCCTTAGAGAAATCAAGTAAACATGATAATACATCATATCAAAACCAATTAATAACTTCTCAATCAATCATCAAATCTTAGACTGTTATCACTAATATAGTGTGTGTGTGCTCCAAAGCAATGTTAACTGATATAAAATCAAATTTAACACATAACAAGCCTCTTCGAAGGCATCATATAGTGTAAACTCAAGAAATCCAAAAATAAGCTAGATCCAACTAAAATTAAATAATTACCAATATCGAGGGTCAACATGGGATACTTATGCTTCATTTTTCATCTACGGGGGCTTTTTGCTCTTATTTCCCGTTTTATTCATATATTTTTTTTGGTTGATGGATAGTGAGTGCGTTTTACGCTCCATCTCACGCCTATGTGTTATGGGGAGTGCATTTCGCGCTTCTTCTCGACCCACCACAGGACTCAATTTATTCAACTCAATATCTTTCTTTTTTTTTCTGTTTCTTTTTTTTTCTTTAAGCTTATATACCCCAAATATTCCCTTAGACTTAGGTTCTTGTCTAACTTTAGCCATCCCTAATTATTTTTGTCATTCTTTCATTCAAACTAGCATTATCCTTTAGAGTCCCATTATGTATCAATTTAAACTCAATCAATCAACAAGTTATTTTTACTGTGCTATCCTTATTATACTAGTTTCAAACAGAAAAAGACTTAATTCATAACAAGAAATCACATCAAAGCTCTAATAGTCAGTATTATACTTGTCTACCCAATTCCAATCTCATCATTGGCCAAAACAAACTGTAAATATCAAACAGCTGGACTCATGCAAGATGTACTAAATGCTATATAAACATAGTAAAATAACTACTAATTTTTCAATTTTTCAAATTTTTTTTCAAGAATGCAAAAACTAAATGTAACTATATGAACTACAATGTAAATAACTGACTATATGTAATACGATACTAAAATGCCCCCAAACTTAAAACAGACATTGTCCTCAATGGCTAAGATAGGAAAAATTAAAAGAGAGAACTTCCCTGAAAATACAGCATTTTCCTCCTTGTCTGCTAAGTCTGAAGAATAGGCCAGACACATTTTAATAAATCGGGAACTACGCTTGAGTTGGACTTGACTAACAGTGCAATTAAACCACTTTTAATGGTTGGGATTTTCGTGCAGCGCGGCCCGCACCGTGGATATGCATGAGATAGCGCGCCCTACGCTAGAAGGTCAGGAGTTGTTGGCGTAGTGGCGCGCCCCGTGCTGTATTCATGTATTGGGTAGCGTGGCCCGCGCTAGTGGGTCAGTGGTATGATGACTTTCTTTTTCTTGCCTTACCTGCGAGCATACCATTATGGAGTCATTATTCTTTGAAAACTAAATATTTGAGCTAGACTATAAACTAAAATATAAAGAATAAATAAGGAAGAAAAGGTTTAGAGCTTGGGTTGCCTCCCAATAAGCGCTTGATTTATAGTCCTTCAGCCAGACTTTGTCTGGTCAATGCTATCCAATTCCTCTTCGAAAGTTGAGGAATCCTCCATCCATCGGAAATAATATAGCTTTTGGTAGGTTCCCATTTATGATGGCCAATGCATCAAAGTCACCCAACATGCTCTGATTTGGTATGCTCTTAATCGAGAACGTCCCACAGCTAGGTGTTTTCTCCATTATGTTTGTGATAATATTTGGGCATGGAAGTGTGTCAAACACAATGGGCTCTTCGTCTATCTTCTCATTCTCTTCCTACCACGGCTTCATTGATTCACTCGCTCTTATGTCATAAAGAGCTTTGTCGATGACATGACTACCAAGTGGGAACGATTTTGCAAATCTAACTGGACCCTTGATCTTTGACGGAGAAGGAACTTGGGGCACTAATAACATCGGCTCATCCTCGTTGGTACTCACAGTTAGTTCTTCACCGACCTTGTTTTCATTATCCTCACTTGTCTCCTCTTTTTCAACATCTCGTGTCTCATCCAGTTGTAGATTTGGCTCGGGTACTTCATTAACCTCGGAATCCTCATCATAACACCAATTGTTTTGAGGACAGTTGTTCAAGGCTTTGAGCAATTGATCT
Source organism: Panax notoginseng (assembly GCA_016801055.1). Taxonomy (NCBI): domain Eukaryota; kingdom Viridiplantae; phylum Streptophyta; class Magnoliopsida; order Apiales; family Araliaceae; genus Panax; species Panax notoginseng. The sequence continues at coordinate 106,001,020 of CM029021.1, forward strand.
ATCTTATTTTGAAGATTTTGAATTGACCTCGCTCGATTACTCATCTTCTCCTCATTTACTGCTACGAACTTGGAAAACAATTCCTCTAACCTTGAATTATCTGTCTCTTGTGACACTGGAGGTGGACATGAAAATTCTGGTGTGTATGATGGATTTAGAGCGTAATGTTGGTCATCATAATTATAGCTCCATGAAAAATTCGGGTGATACCCCCAATCTTGGTGATAGTTAGGATCAACATAGTTATTGAAGTAGTCACCACTATATTGTACCGGTTCAAAACTGACGGTGCATTGATGACTTTGATGGTTTCCAGCACAATAGTCACACATAACTGCCATCATTCGCCTCCGTTGGGCTACGATAACCTCCAACGCCTTCGTAGTTGCCTCAATTTGTATTGGCTCTATAGAAGACGTATTAAGTCCATCAATCCATGTTTTCCTTGGTTGAGTCATGTTCATGTATGGCCATTGATACGCAAAGTCATCCATGGTACCTGAAAAGAGAGAAATATAGGAAGAGAATTAAAAATAAAAATAAAAATGTTTAAATTAAGACTAATTTGATTGAAATTAATATTGGCAAAGAGATATTAAACTAATTCCCCGACAACGGCGCCAAAAACTTGTTGGGTAAAATCTAATTACGCACAACACGCAAGTATACGTGGTCAACAAGTAATAAAGTGAAAGTAGAGTATCGTTCTCACGAGAAATTGTGTAATAAAAATTACCAAGTACTAACCCGTAACCAACTCAATCTTATTTAAACGAATGAATTTCAAATTATATAAATTAAATTATTTAATTACACTAATTCTAATTACCACTAATTAAATTAAGATTACGGAGATTTAAGATCACAACTTCACTTATTGCTTCATTTAAGTTAACACGCAAGTATACGTGGTCAACAAGTAATAAAGTGAAAGTAAAGTATCGTTCCCACGAGGAATTGTGTAATAAAAATTACCAAGTACTAACCCGTAACCAACTCAATCTTATTTAAATGAATGAATTTCAAATTATATAAATTAAATTATTTAATTACACTAATTCTAATTACCACTAATTAAATTAAGATTATGGAGATTTAAGATCACAACTTCACTTATTGCTTCATTTAAGTTAACACACTTCTCATAAATTATTTTCTATAATTAATTGTTATTCAAGAACACTAAAGCAGATAAAACCATCTCTCGATGCATAATACTCATACTCACTTAAATCCACAGATGATAGAATTAAGCAAGACGCCCTAATTAACTAATCCACTATATCTCTATGTGAATTACAATTAAAAAGGATTTAACGCACAAGTTCTCTATAAGATTACATATGGCGTAAAGTCATATCTCTATCCTAAACACGAATCATGAATTCCATCTATGTTGAAATCACAAACACATGCTATCATGATAAGATCTAAATCTATACTTCATCTCTCGAGTTCATATAGATTATCACGGTAATTAATGGCCAATCAATTAAACAATTACGTCCAAATCACAATAGACAATCATCACAATAGAACATAATAATTGATAGCGAAAAATATTAAAATAAACCACACAATAAGATCCATTGCAATCTTAAACAAAGAATTAGTTCATTGAATTAAAACTAAGAATCCACAATTGAAAACACATTAAAAGATAAGAATAAGAGTAGAGTAAAGAATAAATCTGTTGTCATCAAATCTCCATCTTTCTCAAGCTCCTGCTCTTAATCTTCAATGGTCTCCAAGTTGCTTCAATCTCCCAATCCCATAAGAATTAGGGTTTTGATCTAATTTACTCTAATCTAATCTAATGGAATCCTCCTAAACTAATCTAGATCCCTCTCTTTTATGTCTCTCCTCATGTATTTATAGTTCTTTATCTCCTCTTCCAACCATAACTCCTAATCCATCACAAAGTTTTGCTTAAAAGAGACTCCTCCAATTTACAAAGACCAGCCCTCAATTCACGCACCAGCGAGGTCTGCGCCGTCTACAATGCTTCCACCGCGCGCTCCGCGCCAGTCTGCCAGAAGCTTTTATCCACGCCACAGCACGGTCCGCGCTCGCCAGTCTATTGATGTCGCGCGCTCCGCGCCAGATAAACAGCAGCTTCCCACTTGGTGTTAAAAGCCCAACAATCTTCCCTTCTTGCAATTGCTTGAATCTTTTTAGTCTGAATTGCTTTTCCTTGCTTCTTCATGTCTATGCCGTGTCATCGCCTACAAAATAACATAAAATGTATGAAAAGTAACTAAGAAACATGAGATTAAGCAAATAATTCAAGCAATAGATACCGGATAAGTAGGTATAAAACCTACTTATCAACGACAGCTCATCATCGGGAAATCAGCAAGGTAATCAGAAGAAAAGAATCGAAGCATGCCCGACTTGCAGGAAAGCTCATCTGGGAGTATGTATGAAAGGAAAAAGAGTATGCTATAATTATGGTCAGGAAGGCCACATAGCACCTAACTGTCCTAACCCAAAGAAGGGTGATTGTTTTAACTGTGGTTCGAAGGATCATCTAGCAAGAAATTGCCCTAAGAAGGGATCGGGAGGGGCAGGACCAGGAGGTAACCGTGGAAACAACAGTGGAAATGCCTTAACCATCACCGGACCAATAGTAACAAACCGACCGACCGCCAAAACTTTTAATATGACGGTGCAGGATGCAATTCAGTCTCGTGATGTGGTGTCAGGTATCATTCCGATCAATGAAATTAATGCTTATGTTTTATTTGATTCGGGTGCTACTTGTTCCTTTATATCCGATGACTTTGCTAATAGTTTAGATTTACTTAAGGATGAGTTGGAATATCCCATGAAAATAGAAATTGCGAATAGAGAGATAATCCTTGTTAAGTACGTGTATAAGAACTGTAGAGTGGATATTAAGGGTAATATCATGAATGTAGATCTTTTCCCTAATCGACTTGGGGAATTCGACGTTATATTGGGAATGGACTGGTTATTCAATTACGGAGCTGTAATTGATTGCCAAAAGAAGTGTATTAACCTTATGACTCCGTCAAAGGTTGTATTTTATGGTAGCAAGTCGCCTAGACAAGCGAGTTGTCTGACGATGATGCAGGCCAGGAAGTTATTAAGATAAGGTTGTGTAGGATATTTAGCTTACATAGTCGACAGTCGAAAAGAGAATCTGAAGGTAGAAGAGATATCGATTGTTAGGGACTTCATCGATGTATTTCCAGACGATTTGCCAGGACTTCCACCAGATAGAGAAGTAGATTTCGTGATCGATTTGGCGCCAGGAACTGCTCCAATATCGAAGGCACCATACCGAATGGCACCAGTAGAGATGAAAGAATTAATGGTACAATTACAAGAATTGCTGGACAAGAAGTACATTCAACCGAGCGTATCACCATGGGGAGCGCCAGTGTTGTTTGTGAATAAGAAGGACGGATCGATGCCACTCTGCATTAACTACAGAGAACTGAACAAGGTCACGATTAAAAATAGATATCCATTACCAAGGATCGATGATCTATTTGATCAATTGAAGGGAGCAAGATATTTTTATAAGATAGACTTGAGGAGTGGTTATCACCAACTGAAGGTGAGGCCAGAGGATGTACCAAAGACAGCGTTCAAAATGCGATACGGTCACTACGAATTTTTAGTAATGTCGTTTGGTCTAACGAATGATCCTGCAGCATTTAAGGGACTAATGAACGGTGTGTTCAAGCCATTTTTAGACTAATTCGTGGTGGTATTTATAGACGTTATTTTGGTATATTCGAAAACCAAAGAAGAACACGAAGAGCATTTGAGATTAACGTTGGAAGTATTGAGAAGGGAGAAGTTGTATGCTAAATTTTTGAAATGTGAATTCTGGATCGAGCAAGTACAATTTCTTAGTCACGTGATCGATAAAAACGGAATCTCGGTAGATTCATCTAAAGTAGAAGTTGTGATTAACTGGGATCAGTCGAGAACGCCGTCAGAAGTAAGAAGTTTTCTTGGATTAGCAGGATATTATAGAAGATTCATTCAAGACTTTTCCATGATCGCAACTCCGCTAACAAATTTAACTCGTAAAGCTGTGAAATTTATTTAGACAGAGAAATGTGAGGAGAGCTTTACAAGAATTAAAGAAGAGATTGAGTATGGCACCTGTGTTATCCCTTCCGGATGATACAGGAAATTTTATTATTTTTAGCGATGCGTCGCATAAAGGACTTGGATGTGTGCTTATGCAAAACGGCAGAGTCGTTGCGTATGCATCACGACAATTGAAGGATTACGAGAAGGGATATCCGACCCATGACTTAGAGTTAGCTGCAATTGTTTTTGCTTTGAAAATTTGGAGGCACTACCTCTACGGGGAGAAGTGTGAAATATATACGGACCATAAGAGTCTGAAATATATTTTCACGCAAAAAGGACTTGAATATGTGTCAAAGAAGATGGTTGGAATTAATTAAGGATTACGACTGTGAGATTTTATACCATCCGGGTAAAGCAAATGTGGTTGCCGACGCCTTAAGTAGAAAGGGTCGTGAGAAATTGATGATGTTGGCTGCTTAGGAGGAGCTAATTGCAAAAATGGAGAAACTAGAGTTGGAAGTGAAGTATCCTATAGAGATTGATGAGAAGCTATTTCTGGTGCAATCTGGTACAACTCTACTAGATAAAGTAAAGGAGGCTCAGCTTCAGGACGATGAATGCAAAAAGGTGACAAAGAAGATATCTGAAGGAACCGAACCAAGATTTAAGATGGATAAGGAAGGAATATTGAGATTTGAAAGTAGAATTTGGGTTCCGCCAGTACAGGAGATTAAAGAAGAAATTTTGAGCGAGGCTCATAGTTCAAGATATTCGATTCACCCTGGAAGTACAAATATGTATCAAGATCTTCGACAACATTTCTGGTGGCCAAATTTAAAATCAGATGTTGCAGAATGTGTTACCAAGTGTCTGACCTGTCAGAAAGTAAAAATAGAACATCAGAGACCAAGTGGATTGCTTCAACCGTTGGAAATCCCAGAATGGAAATGGGAACATATTACAATGGACTTCGTGGTTGGCCTTCCGACGACTCAGAAAGGCTACGACGCAGTATGTGTTTTCGTTGACCGATTGACAAAATCTGCACACTTCCTTCCGATCAAAATTAGATTCAACCTAGATCAGTTGGCGAGGCTATACGTAAAAGAGATTGTTTCGAGGCACGGAGTTCCGGTGTCAATTGTTTCAGATAGGGATTCGCGCTTCACATCAAATTTCTGGAAACGTCTTCAGGAATGCATGGGTACGCAATTGTGAATGAGTACAACATACCACCCTCAAACAGATGGACAGAGCGAAAGAACGATTCAGACATTAGAAGATATGCTAAGAGCCTGTGTGATGGACTTTAAAGGAAATTGGGATGATTACCTACCGTTAGTAGAGTTCGGCTACAACAATAGTTACCACGCTAGTATTGACATGCCACCTTATGAAGCGTTATATGGCAGAAAGTGCAGAACTCTGCTTTACTGGGATGAAGTTGGTGAAAGACAATTGCTAGGGCCAGAATTGGTACAACAGACAGCAAAAATAGTCAAAGTTATTCGAGCACGACTGGTAGCAGCTTAAGATAGACAAAAGAAATACGCTGACCCACATCGTAAAAATATCGAATTTGAATCAGGTAGTTATGTTTTCTTGAAGGTCTCTCCTTGGAAGGGAAAGATCAGGTTCAGAAAGAAAGGGAAATTGAGCCCAAGATTCATTGGACCATTTGAAGTACTGAGAAGAATCGAAGAAGTTGTGTACGAGGTAGCCCTACCTCCAGCACTTGAGAATGTCCATACCGTCTTCCATGTTTCGATTTTACGACCCTACAAACCCGATTACAAGCATGTAATTGAATACGAACCCCTACATTTTGAAAAAGACTTATCATACGAAGAAATTCCTGTTCAAATTGTCGACAAAAAAGAACAAGTTCTCAGAAATAAAGTAATACCTTCTGTTAAGGTAATTTGGAGGAACCACAACGCTGAAGAAGCTGCGTGGGAACTCGAAGAGAATATGATGAAGAATTACCCTCATTTATTTTCTTAAGTATTTGTAAGCGATTCTGGGGACAGAATCTTTGTAAGAAGGGGAGAATGTAACGGGTCGAATTTATTGAGTCGTGATTCTAGGGACAGAATCCCTTTAAGTAGGGAAAGATGTGACGAACGAGATTTTTTGTAATTTAATTTTAATATTTATTGAAGTAAATAAATATTTTCGATGATTTAATTATTAGATTAAATAATTAATTGATGTAGTTGTGGTAGATTAATTTAATTATATGTGTTACATTTATTAAATTAATGTGTAGAATTTTTATTATCGAAGTATGTCGTTATGTGAGCTTATTGTATTTAAAGAAATATTTAATAAGCCTACTGTTATTTTAATTAATTTAATTATTAATTAGAGATTTAATAATTTGATATAATTAATTCATGAGAAAATTAATTATATGACTATGTGAAATTATGAGAAGTTATTATATTTTATTTATATTAAATAAGATATATGAATTATTGTGCAAGTGGGTGTGACATGATTTAAACTATAGTATAAGAGGTTTATTAAATTAATTGACTTGAATCAATTAAAGTTAACCAAACATAGCCTTTGTGGGAGTTGATTGTAGTTACCCATGATGGGTAACTGACCACCATAACGCGCGTCAGTTTTCTCCTTTATTATCATACGTCTTTTTCTTTTATTCATTATTTGCCTAAGTCTAGAAAGCTTAACAAAGAGAAATATAGAGAAAGAGTTGAGAATTTAGAAATTGTTAAGAGGATTGTGAGAGTCATCTGAGAAGGAATTCATCTTCCATTAATTCTACGCTTGGGTAATCTCTTCAACCCAATTCCTTTTCACGTCAGTTAGTTTTTATAAGAAAATGGCTTTCAAAGCTTTTGTAAAATCTCTGTAATTGAGAAAGGGTTTGATTATGAGTTTATATATGGGTTAAGATGTATCAAATTGTATTTAATTATATTTATTATGTAAACCATGTCATCAATTTCATAAAAACACATGTCGTATATGTTTTTCAAAAACTTAAAGAGTTGGGTTTTGGCCATATGGCCTTATACGTGATATTTCATGTGTTGATCGTATATTATCCCTAAATTTTACACTCGTATGTTGTTATGCATGTTGATACGAAGAGACCAAAGTTTAAATAAACGGATTCGGTGTTGTAACGAATCCGTAGTGACAATTTTCATGTTTTATTTTCAAAACCTTCAAGAACATCAAAGTCAGTGAAATTGTATGCTTAAATTCTGTAATTAAGTGTTTACATTGGTTAAAGTCGTTATATAAATGTTGGGTTATGTTTATGCATGAATTACATCATATGGGTATGTCTAATTTCGAGTATAAATTAAGAAATTGGAAGAAATTGGCATGTTCTGCGATTTTCGCGAACTGCCATTTCTGTGTCTGGTACGCCGCGCCGCAGCGCCGGCTACCTGCCTATTTTCCGCGCCGCAGCTCCTAGTCTAGAGCCACAGCACCAAGGGTCCGGCCGCAGTGCCATCGCGCCGCAGCGCGAAGACCATGTATAAAAGTGGCGCCGCAGCGCCACTCTCCAGAAAGTTCAGAATGAATTATTTTTAAAATGTTAAATCTAGCAATGTGTTAGTAACTTAATGTAATGAACATGTAAACTTGTTAGAAGTATAATGTGATGATAAAATAGTTGTTTAACATATAAATTACATAATTGCATATGAATTGAATTATTGAATACATAATTAAATTATTATTCATGAAGTGATATTATGTGACAGTAAATGTGATAATATGACTAAGTATAGTCATAACCAAAGTTTACACAAAAGAACGTGCTTAGTTAAAGTGTAATCTATGCACGAGACAAGTTTCCTAACCCTACTTGTCATTATTGTTCAAGTTTATTATTTACCTCGAGTAAATTATCATTACTATTATTCAAGTTCAAATGTTATATTATAGATTGATTATCTTTTCAAAGCATGATTCAGTTATACAATAATTGTCCTATTGTATACTTCTTGAGATTATTATTCAAATCGAATATCATTATTGTTGAACCTCATTAGACTAGTGAACTTTATTGATTCAACTAGTCCTTAGTTGATGAACGTTCTAAATTTCAGAACCCTTATTGAATTATCCAAACCAAACTTCCTTTGGTGCGGACTCGAATGTCAAACTGAGATGAACAACCCTGCAAAGAGATTTACTTATGCGTTAGCGTTAAGATATTGTGCACAGTATGGTACTAAGGGTTGATCCCCATAAGTACGAGTAGAAAGGTCCACAGTCTTATAACTGTTAAAGGTTTCAAGTATAACCCTTGATAACCTAGGACATAGTTCAAGGTCTTATGACCCTCAGAATTCTTTTGATTCTTGTTATTCATTCTTGATTCAAAAGTTGAGCTTTTATTCAGTTGTTTTTGATTTACTCGCATGTTATTATACTGTTATTTCATTATTATACTTGTGGGCATCAATGCTCACTCTTGCTTAATAATAACATTGCAGTTAAGAATGAAAGAACTGATGAACCTTCCACTAGTAAAGGCAAGGGAAAAGTTAGCAAGTGATGAAGACTTGTTATTTTTATTAGATGATGTATTTATGCTTAAGACTTGAGTTAATGATGTTGTTTAAGACTTATTTGTTTATGATTTCGCACAGATGTTTAAGGTTAGTTTAACCTGGGATTGTATTATTATTATTCGGATGTTGTAACCCTTAAGGGGAAGATTTTTATTCTATCTATTGCATGGTTTGCATTTATTATGGGTAGATAGATAGATGATATTTGTACAGTGAACACCAAATCCCGTGGAATTGAAGTACCCAGATTTGGGGTTGTCACAATATAAGTGTTAGAAGATGTTTTATGATGATCTATGGTGATATACCATATATCTGTAGCATCAAAAGGCCTTAAAGACCAAGTTTTCAAAAACTGTTAGAACCCTAGAAAGTGGTCTGACAACCATATGTCAGTGACCACAAATCTTTCTCTGTTATTGTTTTGGTTTGTTTTATGTTTTGGATCTGTTGTATGCCATAAGGATTATAATCTGGAAGTGAAATCACAACCATTACATGTCCAGATTTCATTTTATTGATGGTCAAATAGAGTTGACCGAGCATAACCAGTCACTTTCTGGGTAACCCAGAAAGTGTGTAAACCGTGTCTGACAGGTTTTTCTAAGGTCTTGATATGTCATATGTTAAGAGATATGATGGTGTTGTTGCAACCAAGTTGTAGCCTGCTAGATAGACTTTAAATTCATACCTTTATATTCCTTAAACAACAATTCTATTGGATTTAGTGAATGGTCAAACAGAAATACGATTATAGCTAGCATTTCTGGAATTTCCAGAAATTGTATGAGCAAGCCCTCTGACAGGGTTTGACCGAGTTGAATCTTACAACTATGATGTAGTTGGACTGTCATGTTGATGCGTATGTGTTATTTGACATGTATACTACATGCTTGAACCATAATATGGATCATTTGATTTCTAGAACACCAAAATAATTGAGCCACAATGAGGCACCACGAACTGCCTGGGTTTCTGGAAAACCCAGAAACCATCTAACAAGAACTTTTAAAGCTCAGATCTTGCATCTGAGTTGTTGTTGGACCAAGATGTTAGTTGCTAATTATAGTATTACATATACACTACCAAATCCGTGTCTTAGCTAGCCCAGAACATGCATAATCAGAGGATTGCAAGTGGTCAAACCATGCACCTTGAACACTGACTTTGTCAGTGTTCTTGAGTCAAGAACACCAAAGGCAACAGACAAGTGTCGCAAAAGGTCGTTAGCGACGGTTTTATTAATATTTATTTTCTGATTTTCCAAAAATAATTTAAAAATATAAATAAATTATAAAAATTATTAAAAATGGTTTTAAAAATTATTTTAAATTATGAAAAATAATTTTTTACCAATTGAAATATTTTTCTTTAATATTTATAATTATTTAAATATTAAAGTTATTTAATTTATTTAATTAGTGTATTAAATAAATTAGAGAAAATGATTTAATATTATGAAAAATCATTTTAAATAAGAATAATGTATTTAAAAATATTTTTAGTTATAAAATATAACTTTTAATACTTTTAGAGAATTTCATTAATAAGTTAATATTAATGATATTAGATTTATTTAATTATTAAATTAAATAAATAAGTTAAAAATAATTTTATTGATTTAAAAATCATTTTAAATAAGAATAAAGTGTTAGAAAATATTTTGAATTATAAAATATAATTTTTTATATTTTTGGAGAATTTTCATTAATAAATTAATATTAATGATATTAGATTTATTTAATTATTATATTAAATAAATGAATTAAAAATAATTTTATTAATTTAAAAATCATTTAAAAATGAGAAAAATATTTTAAAAATATTTTAAGTTATAATTATGACTTTTAATATTTTGATAATAATTTCATTAATATTTAATATTTAAATATTAATGGTGATGGTTTAAAAATGATTTTAATTAATTTAAAAATCATTTAAGTAGAATATTAATGACTTAAAAATATTTTAAGTTATTAATAATACCTTTAATATTTTGACAAGTATGCTATTAATATTTTTATATTATTAAATATTAATAATGATAAGATTATTTGAAAAATTAAATCATTTAAAAAATGATTCCGATGTTTGAAAAATTATTATAAATTATAATAATTGTTTATAAATTATTAAAAGCTTTCGAAAAATATTATAAATGATATTTAACTTATCTAAAATAATATTGAGGCTTAGAGACCAAGTTTAATTGACAATAACTTTATTAAATGTCGGATAGAGTGACCAGAACACCGAGAATGGACCGAAGTCCAACCAGACCGAACTAGTTAGACTTGTTAAGTATTTATATACGTTATAAACACTAATGTGGCTATGTGGTAATGTGCCTAGGAGAAGTTTGACTGTAGAATACAGTGTTACGTTTTATGAAATATGGTGCTAATTGTGAGACCGATATTATTTGTTATAGGTCTTACGAACGTAGATAAGTTTATTGTGTAGCTGTAATCAACGCGAAAGGCAAGTTTCCTAACTCAACCTTGAGTTATATTCATTCAATTATTATAGTGGTTAATTATTGCTAATTATATCATGTCCAGGGATTTATTGTTGATTAAATCGCAGTTAGTGCATGTTTAATAATTCAAATTGAATTATTGATTCAAAAAATATATATTCGTAGAATTACTGTTGTTGGATATTCATATCTGTAGAAGCTAATATTGACAGTACATATAATTCATGTTTATTGTCAAATTATATTAAGAAATGTCTTAGCTAATTATTCTGCTAGACGGACATTTGTTAGAACTTGGTAGGTTCGAGAAGAGAAGAGAAGAGAATTTAATTGTTATTGATAGATCAATGCCAGTTGTATCGGCTAGATCGAAAAAGCAAAACTTGATAGGTTTGATAAGAGAAGTGATTAGATATTGAAATCATTGCATTTCGTTGTTAAATCAAAATCTTGATTCTGAGACTGAGAAGAACAACCTTTTATATAAAGGGAACATTTTAGGTCGTATATTCGGCCATTGCGAACTGTTAAGTATTATGCATAATATAGGGTATAATAAAGCTGATCACTTGTTATACTTGCAGAGGTGTATGATTTTATCTTCATGGTTATCTGATACTCCTGCGTATGTATCAAAGTAAATATTTGATAGATACCCTAGAAGAGAAGTTCTAGATCCAATGGATCGCTCAGCATAAATCTGGAAAACATTCCACTTTGTTATTGCGTATAATTGATTCTTGTTTATTCAATAGAATATCGTAGAAACTTTAAAAGCGTTGTACACTTTCATTATCAGATTATTGCGTTTCCTAGAATACGGGAAGACTTGTTATTGATTAACGATTTGTTCAGCTATCTCAAAGTTCCCCGAACTTTGGTGTCATTCTATCAAAATAGATAGTTTATTATTCTGATACTTATACATTCATTGTATATCTTAACTTGCGGGGAAAACTTGTTGCTCACCCTTGCTAAATAAAACTTTTCAGCTAGGGACGAAGTTACAGAAGGTGCTGCGAAGAAGAACAAAGGAAAAGGCATAGTGATAAATTATTTATAATGAACAATATTCTTATTATGTTATATCGTATTGTAAACCTTTTTTGTATATCTAAGGGGTATGTTTGTAATGTTAAGGTTAGCGGACCTGGGACTAATGTATTAACAATCTCTATTAATGACTTATATATTACTATTTCTATATGAATGGGTAGTTAGATGTTATTATATTGTGGATCGTGAACACCAAACTCGGGGATCAGGTTACCTGGATTTGGGGGTGTCACAGAATATCTCGTACTGTGCGCTTCTTACAAAATCTCTTCTCTCAATTCTGGTACTAACGGTACCCAAATTCTTCCTTCAAACCTTAGCAGTCTAGTGCTATCAATCTTAAATTTCAATTCATCTCCTTCGTTCAATCGCTTCTTGATGTTATTGCAATCTTTGTCCTTCTCTTGTGCGTCTTTAACCTTATCCAATAAAGTCGGGCTCGCTGTCACTGTAAATAATTGCTCGTCGGTCTCCATCAGATACCTAATTTCCAAGTCTAGTTGTAAGACCCCAACTTTTATGAATAAAGAATAATTTTCTCGAATTATATTTTTGAATATAATGGTATTAATTTGATATAATGTTATAGTTGTGGGTAATATTTATAAATTTTGCAAAGTATACAAGTTGTTATATAATATTCAATTGGTCGGGGAATATTCGTTTTAACAGGGAATATTCGTACAACGGCACAATCATTGGTGGACCCCACAACGGAATTATTGTCAGATTGAGAAAACGACAAAAATACTTTATGAAAATAACAGCGGAGGTGTTACCGTTAAAACTGTTGAACTACCCGGTAGTAAAAGTACAGTAATACGCGTAGTTGCACAGTAGCACACGGTATTAATTATTGATGCTTACGTGAGAAGTCACTCAGTTATATTCAATTATTGTTATAGTATCATCTACATTATATGATATATTATTAAATCAATAATTGAGACGGTAAAGTTATTCATATTATTATTTGCAATATTGACAATGTCTAAAAGTTCTGTCAAGGAGAGATTTGGTCACCTAATTGCGCGCCAATAAGGAAAAATCCTTATCGGAAAGCCCCCTCTTTCCTGGAAACGACCTGGTTGTTAAATATTGTGAATTATAATATTAATGATGAATAAGTTTGTGTTGATTAAAGATGAATTTTATAGTTCCATTGTGTTGGACTTATTGGTGTTAGTATAATTGATGTCTGGAGGATATATTGTTCAATTTGGTATTCGGGACACTTTTCGTGTCGGAGTACTATTCACGAGTTACTATTCACGAGTTACTATTCATGAGTTACTATTCACGAGTTACTATTCATGAGTTAGTATTCACGAGTTACTATTCATGAGTTACTATTCATGAGTTACTATTCACGAGTTACTATTCACCCAGTTACTATTCACTCTAGTATTGTGCATTCGGGTATTTGGGTACAATATTATTTCATAAGGAGATGTGCTAATTTTTCAGACCGTTGGTTAAAGATATAATAGTAAGTCAATATGGACCGCTGGTGGAGTTATAATAGTAAATCAATATGGATCGCTGGTTTAAAGTTTTAATAGTAAATCAGTATGGACCGTTATTTTAAGTTTTAATAGTAAACCAATCTGGAACGTCCATTTAATAGTAAATCAATCTGGACCATTCATGAATTAGTTACTATTCATTCTATTTTCCTATAAATAGAAGCTCATTCCTTCATTATTTCTTACGAATTCACTAAAACTCTAGACAGAGAATTATAAGAGAACCTATAGAAAAGTATTCTGCTACTTCTCTACTCTTATATTTAGTTTTTTTTACAGTAAGGGGTGTTATTTCTTTCTTTCGTCTTAATGAAGAGAACTTATGTTATTCCATTATTTATTATTCTGTTGGAATACCCTGTATACGCGGGCTACCCTATACATGATGACATTCTTCTAATCTTCCGTTCTTTTGTTATTCCATTCTTTATTATACTCAGTTGGTTAAAACTTTGACTTCTATACCCATGAAATTAGTAGAATATCTTTGATATTTGCGCTTTAACCAATATCTTTTCATGAAAATATTCTTCTTAGCATTCTTAAATTTTACTCTACAAAGCAGTATCATGTTGACAATTTGGACGTTATCAGTTCCTAGATAAATTAATTCTTGAACTTGTTTTATTGAATTCTTATATCATTGTCATCATCCTCATGTTTATATTTTGTTGAAAGTCATCTATGGCCTGTAGTACATAGATGGACTTGGTATGATTATGACCAGGGATTATTCGGTGTAATCATGACCGTAATGTTACAAATGATGTGATAAAAGTCCTCATTGGCCCGTAGTACATTGATGGACAGTTGTTGTCATGATCATGACCATTAATGAATACAAAAATTTTCTTGGCCCGTAGTGCATGGATAATTGTGGTCGTGATACTAAAGAATATTCTTGGCCGTAGTGCAGGGGTGATTCGATGATGTGAATTATATATTAAGCTGAGTCCCAGCGATAAAAGTGATGAAAAACCTTTTAAATCATAAAAGATAGTAGATTTCATTCTCTACTTGACTCTTTTAATGGATTACTTGTTCCGCTGCAGTTAAACTTGATATTTATTATATTTTATCAGTTTAACATTGTTGAAGGCTAACGATAAATTATTCTGCATTATCTTTGTCATAATATTTCTTACTGGGCTAGTTGAGCTCACCCTTTCTTTCACTGTTCTCTTCAGGAAATGAGAACGTAGCTAGGACTAGTCGGGGAACAGAGTGTTGGTCCTAGATGGTGCATTAGTAGTCCTCACTATTCTGTGAAATAGTGTGATAATAATTATAATGAGGACTCCTTTTGAGTTTGTAGAATCTCTAGTAGACAATATTTGTATTCAAACTCACAGTTTATGTTTTGTCGTATTGTACACGACAGTTGTATTATTAAGTTGTATTTGAATTCTGTACCATGTTTCTGGCGACTCAAGATGGGTGATGTATACCTAATTTTGGGGGCGTCATAGTTGGTATCAAAGCTTAGGGATATGATCCCTGGCTAAGATGTGAGAATAGAACTAGGAGGGGAGAGACGGAGAATTCCTTCGCTAGTATGACCTACCAAAGTTTTTTTTGGTATTTAATTGGTCGGTCAGAATATAGAAATAATATGTTACATGTCAATTAACCTTTTGTTTTGTGGCAGTATCTGAAAATGACATCCCAGAATGTTGAGAATAGCAATGGAGCACAGGCGACCGTTGACTCACCACATAATCAGGATAATGTGCATCAGGAAGGCAAAAATCCTCATGCAAATAACAACACTGACCAAATGATGAATGATGGAGTGTTCAGAGGCTTTATGTAATTCATGCAATAGCAGGCGATAGCGGCTTCTGTCCACAATATAGGTGGGAATACTGGAAACTCTCGGACGGTCACCGCTAAACAGTTCAAGGAGCTGGGACCACCGGAGTTTATTGGAGAGCCAAAACCACTAAAGGCAGAAGCATGGATAAAGCAGATCACCAAGATATTTGATGTCTTGGGATGCTCCGATGAGCAAAAAGTTCCCTTTGCTGCCTTTATGTTGCGAGAAGAGGCAGATTACTGGTGGGAATCGGTAAAACGTACTCAACCTGCCGCATTGAAGATGTCTTAGGAAAAGTTCCAAGAACTATTCAACGACAAGTACTTTCTCGAAAGTATTCGTCATATAAAAGAGGTAGAATTCATCAAATTGGAGAAAAATAATATGACCGTGTCACAGTATGAAGCCAAATTTGTAGAGTTGTCCCGGTTTGCATCCCATTTGATGGATAATGAGGAGCAAATGACGCGAATATTTTTGCGAGGTTTGAAACCTGAGATACGTCAACATCTTATTTCTCATAAACTGTGTTTGTATTCAGATGTTGTAAATAGGGCTCAGTTAGTGGAGCGTGATAACGAGTCAACGCAACCAAAGGAGAGCATTCATCGAAGCGGTGACAACAAGTGTGGAGGGAATCAACAGGCCAGAAATAGTTACCACTTCGGTGGTAATCAAGGCCAAACCAATAAGAATGGACATTTCAAGAAGAGGAGATTCAACAATGATGGAAGGACGTCAGCACCAGCACCCGTTGTTAAGAAAGGAGAACGACCACCTATCATATGCTTCAAATGCGGAGGGGAGGGACACATCAGTCCAAACTGCGCGATGTCGTCCAAAGCATGTTATAATTGTGGAAGAGAAGGTCACTTAGCCTGATTTTGTCGTTCACCGAAGACAACTTTAGCTAGGATGGAGGCACCAAAGGCCGTCCCAGAAAAGTCAAAGCCGGTAGTGCAAGGGAGAGTGTTTGTTGTGACCTCCCAGAAAGCATGGGACCCGAATGAGGTCATCATGGGTAAGCTTATCATAAACTCTAGCGAAGTCTATACTTTATTTGATACCGGTTCTACCTATTCTTTTATTTCTCCTACTTGTGCTCAACGATTAAATTTGACTCCAGAGAAATTAGACTTTGACTTATCTGTGGAAACTCCGTTGGGAGAAACCTTCATTACATCCACTGGTTATAAGTCTTGTTTGGTTCAAATCGATAACCGCACATTACCTGTCAATCTTATTTCTTTAAAAATACTTGCGTTTGACGTAATTCTAGGGATTGATTGGTTAACTACTCATCATGCAAAAATTGATTGTTTTCGTAAGGTTGTTAGTTTTCATATTCCTAATATACCTATTATGCGAATTCAAGCGACCAAACCATTAAAATCAATCACGGTCATTTCAAGCCATAAAGCTATTCGTTTATTGAAAAACGGGTGTCAAGCTTTCTTAGCTCATGTCACAGATTTAAACAAAAATACGTCAGTTTTGAACGATATTTCTATTAGTAATAAATTTCCTGACGTATTCCCTGAAGAACTTCCTGGCCTACCCCCAGAGCGTGAAATTAAATTTTGTAACGACCTTGAACTTGGTACAAAACCCATTTCCAAAGCCCCATATCGAATGGCTCCTATTGAACTTCAGGAGTTAAAGACCCAATTGCAGGAATTGTTAGACATTGGTTTTATTCGTCCTAGTACGTCTCCTTGGGGTGCTCATGTTCTATTCCTGAAGAAGACAGATGGGAGTGTGCGACTTTGTATTGATTATCAGGAGTTGAATCATGTCACCATCAAAAATAGGTACCCATTGCCACGTATTGATGTCATGTTTGACCAATTGCAAGGAGCCAAATTCTTTTCAAAGATTGATCTTCGTTCTGGATATCACCAATTGAAGATTAGAACCGATGACATTCCAAAGGCGGCTTTCAGAACTCGGTACGGGCATTATGAATTCCTAGTCATGTCCTTCGGATTGACTAATGCTCCTGCTGCCTTCATGGATATGATGAACTCAGTATTCAAGGAATATTTGGATCACTTTCCGGACGTCTTTATTGATGGCATCCTTATTTATTCCAAAAGCCGTGAAGATCATGAGCAACACTTGAGGCTGACACTCCAAAAGCTTCATGAATATAAGCTTTATGCCAAGTTGAAGAAATGTGAGTTCTGGCTTGAGGAAGGAGCATTCCTTGGGCACGTAGTATCAAGTCATGGAATATCTGTTGACCCGACAAAGATTGAAGCTATTCAAAGCTGGGAGCAACCTAAATTAGTGACCGAAGTACGTAGCTTTCTAGGTTTAGCTGGTTATTATCGAAGATTCGTGGAAGGATTTTCTCGAATAGCTACTCCATTAACTCAGCTGACTCAAAAAGATACAAAGTTCGGTTGGAGCGAAGAATGTGAGAAGAGTTTTCAAGAACTCAAGAGGAGACTCATTTCAGCACCTGTTCTGACAATACCATCTGGCTCGGAGGAATTTGTCATCTACAGTGATGCTTCAGGCAAAGGGTTGGGATGTGTTCTCATGCAACATGGAAAAGTCATAGCCTATGCCTCAAGACAACTCAAAGAATATGAGAGAAATTATCCTACTCATGATCTAGAGTTAGCAGCAGTTGTCTTCGCACTTAAAATTTGGAGGCATTACTTGTATGGGGAGAAAGTGGAGATCTTTACGGATGATAAAAGCCTCAAATATTTCTTCACTCAAAAGGAACTCAACATGCGACAACGACGTTGGCTTGAACTGTTGAAAGATTATGATCATACCATCCAATACCATCCTAGAAAAGCGAACGTGGTAGATGACGCATTGAGTAGAAGATCATATGCAAGTACGAGTGCGATATTGTCAACGCAAAGGCCCATTTTGTGTGACTTGCAAAGGATGGAGATAGAGTTAAAAACTCCAGGGACCCATGTGATGATGGTAAATATACGAGTAGAACTGACTTTAATTGATAAAGTTAAAGCTGCTCAAGCTACAGACCCGGAGCTGATGCGTATGAGGAAGAAAGTGCAAGAAGGTGCTATGCCGGAAGCAAGAATCGATGAAGAAGGAATACTTCGAGTCAACTCCAAACTTTATGTTCCTAACAACCCTGATTTAAAGTATAAAATCAGGATGGAGATACACAACACACCGTTTGTAATCCATCCTAGGAGTACCAAAATATATCATGATCTTCGACATACATTTTGGTGGAGCAATATGAAGAGAGAGATAGTGGAGTTTATCTCAAGGTGTTTAACTTGTCAACGAGTCAAGGCGGAGCATCAAGTACCAAAAGGTGCATTTCAACCACTTGAAATTCCAGAATGGAAGTGGGAGCACATTACCATGGATTTCGTTACTGGTCTTCCCAAGGTTTCTCAAGGCATAGATGCAATTTGGGACATTGTTGATAGATTGACCAAGTCTGCTCACTTCTTACCTATACGAGAAACTTATACACTTGAACGTCTTGTTCGTATGTACATAAATGAGATTGTAAGACTGCATGGTATGCCAGTATCCATAGTTTCTGATCGAGACCCAAGATTCACTTCACGATTTTGGGTTAGTTTGCAGAAAGCTATGGGCACAGATTTACGATTTAGCTCGGCATATCATCCTCAGACGGATGGACAGTCGGAGAGGACTATTCAAACACTTGAAGATTTATTATGACTCTCTGTGCTTGATTTCAAGGGAAGTTGGGACAAGTTTTTACCATTGGTGGAGTTTTCCTACAACAACAGTTATCAAGCAAGTATTGGCATGGCTCCATTCGAAGCGTTGTATGGGAGAAAGTGTCATTCTCCAGTATACTGGGATGAGGTGGGTGAAGCAACGTTGTTGGGACCGAAGTTTGTACATATGAATACAGAAAAGATTCAAACGATCCGACAACGTATAAAAACTTCACAAGATCGACAAAAGAGTTATGCTGATCTTCATCGAAAGGACGTAGAATTTGATATTGGAGATCATGTGTTGTTACGTGTTGCTCCATGGAAAGGAGTTACAAGATTTGGAAAGAGAGGAAAGCTCAATTCTCGATTCATTGGCTCATTTTTAATTCTTGAGCGAGTGGGAACTATGGCCTATAGACTCGCCTTACCGCCAAGTATATCTCGTGTTCATAATGTTTTTCACATATCTATGTTACGTAAATATGTGAAAGACCCGAACCACATTATTGAGTTAGAACAAGACGAGATAGAGGAAGATTTAATGTATGAAGAGTTACCTGTTAAAATCATGGATAAGAAGGATCATGTTCTACGCTCCAAGGTTATACCTCAAGTCAAAGTTTTATGGAGAAACCACGATGTGGAGAAAATTTTTTGGGAGTTAGAATCTGAGATGAAGTCAAGGTATCCTCATCTCTTCGACATACCAGGTATGTACCCTAATTTTGAGGACGAAATTTCATAAGAAAGGGAGGTTGTAAGACCCTAACTTTTATGAATAAAGAATAATTTTCTCGAATTATATTTTTGAATATAATGGTATTGATTTGATATAATATTATAGTTGTGGGTAATATTTATAAATTTTGCAAAGTACGCAAGTTGTTATATAATATTCAATTGGTCGGGGAATATTCGTTTTAACAGAGAATATTCGTACAACGGCGTAATAATTGGTGGACCCTACAACGGAATTATTGTCAGATTGAGAAAACGACAAAAATACTTTATGAAAACAACGGCGGAGCTGTTACCGTTAAAACTGTTGAGCTACCCGGTAGTAAAAGTACAGCAATACGCATAGTTGCACAGTAACACACGGTATTGATTATTGATGCTTACGTGATAAGTCACTCAGTTATATTCAATTATTGTTACAGTATCATCTGCATTATATGATATATTATTAAATCAATAATTGAGACGGCAAAGTTATTCATATTATTATTTGCAATATTGACAATGTCTAGAAGTTCTGTCAAGGAGAGGTTTGGTCACCTAATTACGCGCCAATAAGGAGAAATCCTTATCGAAAAGCCCCCTCTTTCCTGGGAACGACCTATTTGTTAAATATTGTGAATTATAATATTAATGATGAATAAGTTTGTGTTGATTAAAGATAAACTTTATAGTTCCATTGTGTTGGACTTATTTGTGTTAGTATAATTGATGTCTGGAGGATATATTGTTCAATTGGTTATTCGGGACACTTTTCATGTCGGAGTACTATTCATGAGTTACTATTCACGAGTTACTATTCATTAGTTACTATTCATGAGTCTATTCACGAGTTACTATTCACGAGTAACTATTCATGAGTTACTATTCACTCGGTTACTATTCACTCTAGTATTGTGCATTCGGGTATTTGGGTACAATATTATTCCATAAGAAGATGTGCTAATTTTTTAGACCGTTGGTTGAAGATATAATAGTAAGTCAATATGGACCGCTGGTGGAGTTATAATAGTAAATCAATATGGATCGTTGGTTTAAAGTTTTAATAGTAAATCGGTATGGACCGTTGTTTTAAGTTTTAATAGTAAACCAATCTGGATCGTTTGTTTAATAGTAAATCAATCTGGACCGTTCATGAATTAGTTACTATTCATTCCATTTCCCTATAAATAAATGCTCATTCCTTCATTATTTCTTACGAATTCACTGAAACTCTAGAGAGAGAATTATAAGAGAACCTATAGAAAAGTATTCTGCTACTTCTCTACTCTTATATTCAGTTTCTTTTACAGTAAGGGGTGTTATTTCTTTCTTTCGTCTTAATGAAGAGAACTTATGTTATTCCATTATTTATTATTCTATTGGAATAACCTGTATACGCGGGCTACCCTATACATGGTGACATTCTTCTAATATTTCGTTCTTTATTATTTTTGTCGGAATATCCTGTCTGTGCGTTTACGCCGGACCTGGTTCCATTATTTATTATTCTGTCGGAATATCATGTCTGTGCGTTTACGCCGGACCTGGTTCCATCCTTTATTATTCTGTCGGAATATCATGTATGTGTGTTTACTCCGGACCTGGTTCCATCCTTTATTTTTCTGTTAGAATATCATGTCTGTGTGTTTTACGCCGGACCTGATTTCATTATTTATTATTCTGTTGGAATAACCTGCCTATGTGGTCTATCGCATGCATGGTGATTTCTTTTGTTATTCCATTCTTTATTATACTCAGTTGGTTAAAACTTTGACTTCTATACCTATAAAATTAGTGGAATATCTTTGATATTTGCGCTTCATCCAGTATCTTTTCATGGAAATATTCTTCTGAGCATTCTTGAATTTTACTCTACAAAGCAGTATCATGTTGACAATTTAGACGTTATTAGTTCCTAGATAAATTAATTCTTGAACTTGTTTTATTGAATTCTTATATCATTGTCATCATCCTCATGTTTATATTTTGTTGAAAGTCATCTGTGGCCTGTAGTGCATAGATGGACTTGGTATGATTATGACCAGGGATTATTCGGTGTAATCATGACCGTAATGTTACAAATGATGTGGTAAAAATCCTCATTTGCCGTAGTGCATTGATGGACAGTTGTTGGCATGATCATGACCATTAATGAATACACAAATATTCTTGGCCCGTAGTGCATGGATAATTGTGGTCGTGATACTAAAGAATATCCTTGGCCGTAGCGCAGGGGTGACTCACTGATGTGGAATATTTATTAAGCTGAGTCTCAGCTATAACAGTGATGAAAAACCTTTTAAATCATAAAAGATAGTAGATTTTATTTTCTACTTGACTCTTTTAATGGATTGCTTGTTCCGCTGTAGTTAAACTTGATGTTTATTATATTTTATCCGTTTAACACTGTTGAAGGCTAATGATAATTTATTTTGTATTATCTTAGTCATAATATTTCTTACTGGGCTAGTTGAGCTCACCCTTCCTTTCACTTTTCTCTTCAGGAAATGAGAATATAGCTGGGACGAGTCGGGGAACGGAGTGATGGTCCAGAGGATAGCATTAGTAGTCCTCACTATTCTGTGAAATAGTGTGATAATAATTGTAATGAGGACTCCTTTTGAGTTTGAATAATCTCTAGTAGACAATATTTGTATTCAAAGTCACATTTTATGTTTTGTCGTATTGTACACGACAGTTGTATTAGTAAGTTGTATTTGAATTCTGTACCATGTAAGTGGCGACCCAAGATGGGTGACGTATACCTTATTTTGGGAGCGTCACAGTTGGTATCAAAGCTTAGGGATATGATCCCTGGCTAGGATGTGAGAATAGAACTAGGAGGGGAGAGACGGGGAATTCCTTCGCTAGTATGACCTACTTAAGTTTATTTGGTATTTAATTGGTCGGTCAAAGTATATGGATAATATTTGATATGTTAATTAACCCTTGTTTTGTGGCAGTATTTGAAAATGACATCCGAAAATGTTGAGATAAGCAATGAAGCACATGAGATCGTGGAGACACCTCTAATCACCAACCAGGATAATGTGATGTCAGGCGAAGAAGGGATTAGAGATATCCATGTGGTGAGTGAAGAATTGATAGTTGCACCCGAGATTGTCGCAGAGTTAGCAACTGAGAGTGAGGAAGAAGAAGAGCCTGAGGAGAATTTATTAGAAGAACTTTATGATCAAAATGTAGAATTGCAAAATCGTATTCATGAGTTAGAAGAGCAGGCTGAAGAACGACAGGCGGTCGTGGAGCAAAGAGATGTAACAATTCAAAATTGTGTTACCAGATGTGCGATACTTGAACAGAAGCACTCTTTGTCAGAGTATATGATATTAGAGCTAGAATCTAATAATGCTATGATCAAAGTTCTGATGAAAGAAGAAATAACTAAACGAATGAGAATAGAGGATGCATGGGTAAAAGCCGCACGACGCGTAGATATTGTAGAAAAAGACGTCCGATCCAATAAAGCCAAAATAGATGAAATTTATTTTTCTTTTTGGACAACAATTGGGAGAATCCAACATTGAATTCGGAATTACCCTGTGCATAGTGGTCAACCCCAATTCGATATGGATCGGAGAATAATGATTCAAATCATGGATCAGGAATGGGACGAAGCACTTAAGGGTGGAATGTACCCTATAGAAAAGTTAAATCCAGTAGTTTAAGTGAGAGAGTTTGTCGAGAAACCCGAACGAAGTTATTATGGGTAAGTTAATTATAAACTCTTGTGAAGTCTATACTTTATTCGATACCAGTTCTATCACTCTTTTATTTCACCTAGTTGTGTTCAATGTTTGAATTTAACTCCGGAGAAGTTAGACTTTGACTTATCTGTTGAAACTCCATTAGGAGAAACCTTCATTACATCCACTATTTATAAATCTTATTCAAATCAACACTTTCACGTTACCTGTCGATCGTATTTCTTTGAAAATACTTGCCTTTGATGTGATTTTAGCAATCTATTGGTTAACTACTCATCATGCTTTTTGATAGGTTGTTAGCTTTCATATTCCTAACCAACCTGTTATGCGAATTCAAGCAACCAAATCACTAAAGACAATCATAGTCATATCAAGCCATAAGTAAAGATCCCTGGTCCTTTCGTTGTTGACTTCCTTGTGTGGAATGCACCGAAGCCAGACTTTCTGTAGGCAACGTCGTGAATGAAGCTGGCAAGTTTATAGGTATCATTGTGAGGTGCTATCTAGGTTAAGGGATAGAAGTCACAGTTGGTATCAATGTGACGTACTATCCAAGTCTTGGATGAGAGTCACAGTTGTTTAATCTAGGTTTTCGATTTTGGGACAGAATCCTTGTAAGAAGGGAAGAATGTGACGATTTAATTGTTTGAATTGTGATTCTGAGGACAGAATCCTTGTAAGGAGGGAATGATGTAACATTCCAGAATTTTAATTATAATATTAAATATTTATTGAATTATATATAAATATTTAATGGATATGTTTATCGTTGAATAAATATTTCTTTAATTGATTTGATTTTATTTGGTTAATTGTTTGTTAAATAAATAATTAATGAGTTAAGAAAATTATTATTATATTGATATTTCAATTTATTTGGTTAGTTATTTGTATTGAGTTATGTGTTTAAATGATTTTATTTAATTAATTATTATTTGAATTAATTAAATTAAGTATGAAAGCTTGATTAAATATAGTGTGACAAATAACTATATTATAAGTAGTTATTAAAATAAATTAAAGTAGTTTTAATCTAGTTTTACCCAAACAATGCTTAAGGATATAAACTCTTTAATTTTAAATGATTTGCCAAACAAAGCCCTATGACTTTTGAATTTCCTTTTTAATTTTAAATTATAATAATAATAAAATAAATATAATATAATATAATTATATTTACAAATTATACGTTATTGTAATTATAACTGATATAATTATTAGACTTATTATGGCCATAGCCGTTTTATATTTACGTTGGTTTATCAGTTGGGTTATGTTAGTATCCTAAACTATTACTGAGAGCTTGATAGAGAGAATTGAGAAAGAAGCTGTGAGAGAATTGAGAGAGAACCTAAGAGTTTCAAGCAAATTCCAGTGATCTTAGCAAGAATTACACGCTAATTAAAGGTATTTTTACATAACTTTAGTATTGTGTGTGTGTGTGTGTATATATATATATATATATATATATATATATATATATATATATATATATATATGTTTATGTGTATCACGACATAATGTTTTTCATGTTCTGTGAATTCAAAATTCTAAGTTTACGATTATACAACTGAGTACTTGTAGTGTATGTGTTTTTGATGATTAAAATTTGTGTTTAAACCAGAGTTGTATGCTAATTTCGTTTGACAGTAGGAAGAAAATAATGTCAGTGTATGTATTTTTCATATGGTTTGTGTAAGTATCAATTTTGGTAGTCAATTCATATGTTAAACTGTAAATTGAGTCTTGTACATGTTAGTTCATTAAGAAACACATAACGTAATTTGAACGAAGCAATTTGGCCAAGTATAGAGATTACAGTGATGATTTTGGTGAAGAAACTCAAAAATGGAGTTTTAGTATAAAAATATGAATTTTGAGAAATTAAAATAGTTAGAAGTGTTGTTAAAATTGTGCTAAGTGGTTGAATATGTTAGCAATCATGTTTATGATAGTTGTATATTTATTTTACGTGTTAATTTCACTGTTTGGTGGGTGAAATTCGTGTTAGTTAGGCTAAAAATGGCTACTGTTCATGCTGAGTCTGCCTCTGTCTGTGCACCAGCGCAGCTGCGCTGGTGCCAAGGCTAAAAACTGCGCAGCTGCGCAGGCGCAGGCGCAGCTGCGCTGTGTGTGGCACAGCTACGTCACACACTGATATAAAGCAGAGCAGTCTGCTGCTACTACAGTTTCAGGATAGCGACGCACGTTGGTCTAGTGATGTGTTAGTATAATAAACATGTACTAATATAGCTAAAACAGAATCGTGTTATGTGGTTAGTAGATTCAAAGTTTGAATGATTAATAAGTGATGAACGTGGTATATTAGGACTTAGTGAACATGATGAATAGTAAACATGTGTTATGAAGGTTAACACTTGTAATTTCTGATATTTGCATGGTATCTTAAGATTTGTGCTAAAATAGTAAGTATAACTAGAAATGTGTGTTGTGTTGGAACGTGAGTCTTAGTATATCTAATAGATGATTGTTCTAAACCTATATGTAGGTGAACGTGAGTTAATATTATAGCTTACACTCGAGGCAAGTTTCTAAACCTATCTTTTTAAATTGACCAAGTTCTTTAACTCTACTCTTATAATAATTATGCAAGTTTCCTAACTATATCCCTTATTGAGCAAGATTACTTTCGTTGAACAAGTCCTTGTATCTAGATTGTTTATAATGATGCAAGTTTTTCTAAATCTTGTCTCTTAACATTGAGCAATGTTATTGTTTCTAATTCAATTACAATTACACAATTTGCTCTAACTCTACATTTTCATTGGGTTAGTTCTATTAGTAAATTGGGCAAGTTTTTCCTAAACCTAAACTTGTTATTTTAGCATACAAATACCTTTATTCTGATGAGCAAGTTTATCGTTCAAGTTATTACTTATTATGCATGCTTAATATTAAATTCAAAGATTTTAACATTAGCTTAGTGTTGTTCAAGCAAGGTATGTGAATTATTCAACACTTATGCTATTAGATTATTCCTATAGCATGAACTTAGAATGCAATGTTTATTCAGTTATGATTATTCCATAACATAGTATTGTTACCTTTTATTCAAGTAATCCTTAGTTGATGTCCGTTGAATTCGAAATTACCTTGAAGTGTATCCAAACCAAACTTACTTTAGTGCGGACTTGAAATCTAAATACTGAGATGAACAAACCTATTATTAGGGGTTTACGTTTAGCGTTGAAATGTTTGTACACAATATATTGTACGAAGGATTGAACGACCTTAGTGCTGTGGACTCCTTTTCAAGTATGAAAACTAAAATTTACTGTTCATGGTCTATCGACCGGTTCAGAATTCCTAATCTATTCTATACTTTGGGAATTGATGTTATGAATTGTTAAAGTATTATTGATTCATAATACTTCATAACTATTGTTCAGTTATGTTGGAATTGTTATATAATTCATGAATGTGGTATTCCTGTTATCCTTGATTAAACTTGTTGAGCTTTCATGCTCACTTCTTGCGTGAATTATATAACTGCAGTTAAATATGAACGTACTGTGAATGCCAAGAGAGATAAGGGCAAAGCTAAGATGGATGCTTAGGCATTGTGTAATAGTTTAATAAGTTTGTATGTATTATACATTATGAGCAATGAACAATGTAATCGGTTTATGAACCTGGGAAGGATTATACTTTGATTGTAATATGAAGATAGTAATTACCTTCATTATGTTGTATTTCAATGGAATGATTGTATGGATGTTAGTACAGTGGAGCACCATATGTCGGGTTGAAAGTTACCCGAATTTGGGGGCGTCACATCACACACGTCAACCACCACGACAAAGAACCACTGAAGGAACCAATAACAACAATGTTAATGCTAACCCCGTTCAACAATTAGTGACGCTACTGACAGGAGCATTGCAGAATCAATCATAGAATCAAGGTACAACGTTTAAGGATTTCAAGGCGGTCGGACCACCTGAATTTCGTGGGTCCATGAATCTAGTCGAAGCACAAACCTGGATTATGGAGATAGGAAAGGTGTTTGATGTCGCTAGGGTAGGGGATGATCAAAAGACTACATTCGCAATATTCATGTTGAAAGCAGAAGTTAGTTATTGGTGGCAGGCCAATAAAACTCGTGAAGGGCCAGGGGTGATGACCTGGGATAGGTTTAAATAGATATTCTTCAAGACCTATTTCCCAGAGAGTTCGAAGAGTCAGCTAGAAGTGCCGTCTTTTGAACTAAAGCAGGGAACGATGACATTATTTGTATATGCCGCTAAATTCAATGAGTTGGCGAGGTTTGCGCCATGTCAAGTTAGTACGGACGAACGCAAGGCGAATAGGTTTGAACAGGGACTGAAGCCCTGGTTGTACAGTAGGGTTTCCCTGTTCCAGTTGAAGACTTTCACAGCAGTGTTGGAGAAAGCAATACTCGCTGAAGGTGGAGGCGAGGCAGCGATAAGGTTCAATCAGGAACAGAAGAAGAAGAAGAATGAGGTGGAGATTAAGAATGGAGGTGGTAGTGGTGGAAACAACAACAACAACAACAACAACAACAACAACAACAACAACTTGAAGAGGAAGTGGAATGGAAACGTGGGTACTGGAAACCAGTAGGGTAACTAGGAAAATAAGAAGTTTGACGCATGTGTTACATGCAGAAAGTTTCACAAGGGTGTGTGCTTGATGGGGAAACGAGTATGCTTCAATTGTGGCCAGGAGGGTCACATCGCCTCAAATTGCACTCAACCTAAGAAGAACGTGTGCTTCACGTGCGGATCCAAGGATCACTTTGCTCGTGAATGCCCTAAGAAAAAGGCTGGAGAGAAAACCAAAAGCAATGGAGGTAACAATAGAGGTACATGGGCCATTGCTGGACCTGCATCATCAAACAAACCCACAGCCAGAACCTTCAACATGACTCTGCAAGATGCTGTGCAATCAAAAGATGTGGTGTCAGGTATTATCCCAATCAATGATATTGATGATTATGTATTATTTGATTCGGGTGCTACTTGCTCGTTTATATCTGATAAATTTGCTAAGAGGTTAGGATTGCCTAGTGAAAAACTGAATTTTCCTCTGAACATAGAAATTGCAAATAATGAAGTAATCCCTGTTAGATTCGTATACAAGAACTGTAGGGTGAACATTAAGGAGATTATCTTGATGGTAGATTTGATTCCGATTAGACTTGGAGAGTTTGATGTTATTTTGGGAATGGATTGGCTATTCAAATATGGAGCGGTAATTGATTGCCAAAAGAAGTGTGTAAACCTTATGACCCCGTCAAAGGTAGTATTCTATGGTAGCAAGTCGCCTAAACAAATGAAATGTCTGACGATTATGCAGGCCAAGAAATTATTGAGTCAAGGCTGTGTAGGCTATTTAGCTTACATAGTCGATACTCAGAAGAAGAATGTGAAACTGGAAGAGATACCAGTGGTGAGGGAATTTGAAGACGTGTTTCCAGAGGATTTGCCAGGACTTCCGCCTGATAGAGAAATTGAGTTCGTGATCGACTTAGCGCCGGGAACACCACTGATATCGAAGGCCCTGTATTGAATGGCTCCGGTAGAAATGAAGGAACTGATGGTCCAATTACAAAAACTGCTAGATAAGAAATATATTCAACCGAGCGTATCACTGTGGGGAGCGCCAGTGTTATTCATGAAGAAGAAGGATAGGTCAATGCATCTTTGCATTGATTATAGAGAATTGAACAAAGTCACTATTAAAAATAAATACCCATTACCAAGAATAGATGACTTGTTTGATCAGTTGAATGATGCTAAATACTTCTCAAAAATAGATTTGAGAAGTGGGTATCACCAATTAAAAGTGTGGAAGGAGGATATACCTCGAACGACATTCAGAACTCGGTATGGACATTACGAGTTTCTGGTGATATCTTTTGGTTTGACCAATGCCCCTGCTGCATTCATGGATTTGATGAACAGGGTGTTTAAACCATTCTTAGACAAGTTTGTAGTGGTATTTATCGATGACATTCTAGTGTATTCCAAAACTTAAGAAGAACACGTGGAACACTTACGTTTGACGTTGGAAACACTAAGAAAGGAAAAGTTGTACACAAAATTCTCTAAGTGTGAATTTTGGCTAGATCGTGTGCAATTTCTTGGGCACGTGATTGACAAAGACGGGATTTCAGTGGATCCATCAAAGGTGGAAGCTGTAATCAATTGAGAACAACTAAGAACACCGTCGGAAGTGAGGAGTTTCTTGGGACTGGCCGGTTATTATAGAAGATTTATTCAAAAAAATTCCAAGATAGCCACTCCGTTAACAAATTTGACAAGGAAAGCGTTAAAATTTGTTTGGACAGAGAAGTGTGAAGAGAGTTTTCAAGATTTAAAGAAGAAGCTAAGTGTGGCACCTGTGTTGTCATTACTAGATAGTACAGGAAACTGTGGTGTTTAGTGATGCCTCACATAAAGGGTTGGTTTGTGTTCTTATCCAGAATGGAAAAGTTATTGCGTATGCATCAAGACAACTGAAGGATTATGAGAAAGGTTATCCGACTCATGATTTGGAATTGGCTGCAGTAGTATTTGCTCTGAAGATATGGAGACACTATCTTTATGGAGAAAAATGTGAGATCTACACAGACCATAAAAGTCTGAAGTATATTTTCACACAAAAGGACCTAAATATGTGTCAAAGAAGATGGATGGAATTGATAAAAGATTACGATTGTGAAATCTTTTATCACCCGGGTAAAGAAAATGTGGTTACAGATGCTTTAAGCAGAAAAGGTCGGGAAAAATTGATGTTGTTAACCAACCAAGAAGAGCTTATTTCAGAAATGGCAAGGCTAGAGTTGGAAATCAAATTTCCAAAAGAAACCGACGAAAAATTATACCAGATAGAAGCTAGTCCAACTTTGGTGGACAAAGTGAAGAATGCTCAACTACAAGATAAAGAATGTGAAATGATCAAAGAGAAAGTGGTTGAGGGTAGTGATGTAAAATACAAGATCAATACTGAAGGACTACTACGGTTCGAGGAAAGAATTTGGGTTCCAGCAGTACTAGAGCTTAAAGACGAAATCTTGGCTGAAGCATACAACACAAGATATTCGATTCATACAGGAAGTACGAAGATGTATCAAGATTTGCAGCGACATTTTTGGTGGCTAAACATGAAAATAGATATTGCAGAATGTGTCGCGAAATGCTTGACATGTCAAAGAGTCAAGGCCGAACATCAAAGACCAAGCGGATTACTTAAATCGTTAGAAATACTAGAATGGAAGTGGGAACACGTCACAATAGATTTTGTTGTGGGTCTTCCAACTACTCAGAGAGGATGCGATGTGATTTGGGTAATAGTGGACAGACTGATAAAATAAGCTCACTTTTTACCAATAAAGATTAGGTTCAATCTTGATCAATTGGCAAGGTTGTACGTTAAAGAGATCGTCTCAAGACATGGAGTACCAGTGTCAATTGTGTCAGATAGAGATCCGCGATTTACGTCAAACTACTGGAAGAGACTACAAGAATGTATGGGAACACAATTGTGAATGAGTACAGGATACCATCCGCAAACAGACGGGCAAAGCGAACGAACAATCCAAACGTTGGAAGATATGCTGAGAGCATGCATCATGGATTTCAAAGGAAGCTGGGAAGAACATTTACCGTTGGTGGAATTTGCCTATAACAACAGTTACCATGCAAGCATCGACATGCCGCCTTACGATGCATTATACGGCAGAAAGTGCAGAACTCCACTGTGCTGGGATGAAGTCGGTGAATGCCAACTGTTAGGACCAGAACGGGTACAACAAACTGCTGAGGTTGTCAAACTCATCAGGACAAGATTGGTAGCAGCCCAAGATAGACAGAAAAAGTATGTCGATCAACACAAGTAGAATCGCGAATTTGAAGTAGGAACTTTTGTTTTCCTAAAAGTTTCTCCTTGGAAGGGGAAAATTCGTTTTGGCAAAAAATGAAAGCTCAGCCCAAGATTTATTGGACCTTTCGAGATACTACGAAGAGTGAGTGAAGTGGCTTATGAGGTAGCTCTACCTCCAGAGTTGGAAAACATTCATAATGTTTTTCATATTTCGGTGTTACGACCGTATAAACCCGATTACAAGCACGTGATCGAGTACGAACCATTGCAATTCCAAAACGATTTGTCTGATGAAGAGATTCCTATCCAGATAGTCGATAGGAAAGAACAAATGCTCAGAAATAAAGTGATACCTTCTGTGAATACAGAAAATCTTTTTATATAAAACAGAATACTTTATTAAAGTTATTCTATAATTAGAATATATTATATTTTATTATGCATAGTGTTTGTATAGTACCCGCATAGTATTTTGTATAGTAAAATCTTTTTATATAAAAACAGAATACTTTATTATAGTTATTCTATAAATAGAATATATTATATTTTATTATGCATAGTGTTTGCATAGTGCCTGCATAGTGTTTGCATAGTAAAAATCATTTTATATAAAAATAGAATATATTAGATTTTATTTAAAAGATTTTTTTTAAATATGGACCGTCAGATTAAAGTAAATCAATATGGACCGTTCATGGATTAGTTACTATGCATTCTATTTTTTTATAAATAGAAGCTCATTCATTCATTATTTTCTTACGAATTCACTGAAACTCTAGAGAGATAAACTATAGAGAGAAAGAAGAAAGTATTCTGCTACTTCACTGCTTATATATCCAGTACTCTTCTTCTTAAGGAAGGGAATATTATTTGTTGTGCTCGTAAAGAGTGTTATTCTTTCTTATTCACGAAGAGAACTATTATTATTCCATTTCTTCTTATTCTGTTGGAATAACCTGTATATGCGGTCTACCCTATACTTGGTGACATTTTTCTATTATTCCGTCTTTATTATTCTGTCGAAATATCCTTTCTGTGCTATACGCCGAACTTGGTTCCATTTTTATTATTCCGTCTTTATTATTCTGTCGGAATATCCTGTCTGTGCTATACGCCGGACCTGGTTCCATTTTTATTATTCCGTATTTATTATTCTGTCGGAATATCCTGTCTGTGCTATACGTCGGACCTGGTTCCATCATTTATTATTCCGCATTTATTATTCTTTTGGAACATCTTGTCGGTGTGAATTTCACCTGACCTGGTTCCGTTATTATTATTCTGTTGGAATAACTTGTCTATGCGAAGTACCGCATGCATGGTGATTTCTTTTGTTATTCCATTCGGTATTATACTCATTTGATTAAAATTTTGACTTCTATACTCCATGAAATTAGTGGAATATCTTTGATATTTGTGCTTCATCTAGTATCTTTTCATGGAAATATTCTTCTGAGCATTCTTGAATTTTACTCTACAAAACAGTATCATGTTGACAATTTGGACGTTATTAGTTCCTAGATAAATTAATTCTTGAACTTGTTTTATTGAATTCTTATATCATTGTCATCATCCTCATGTTTATATTTTGTTGAAAGTCATCTGTGGCCTGTAGTGCATAGATGGACTTGGTATGATTATGACCAGGGATTATTCGGTGTAATCATGACCGTAATGTTACAAATGATGTGGTAAAAATCCTCATTTGCCGTAGTGCATTGATGGACAGTTGTTGGCATGATCATGACCATTAATGAATACACAAATATTCTTGGCCCGTAGTGCATGGATAATTGTGGTCGTGATACTAAAGAATATCCTTGGCCGTAGCGCAGGGGTGACTCACTGATGTGGAATATTTATTAAGCTGAGTCTCAGCTATAACAGTGATGAAAAACCTTTTAAATCATAAAAGATAGTAGATTTTATTTTCTACTTGACTCTTTTAATGGATTGCTTGTTCCGCTGCAGTTAAACTTGATGTTTATTATATTTTATCCGTTTAACACTGTTGAAGGCTAATGATAATTTATTCTGTATTATCTTAGTCATAATATTTCTTACTGGGGTAGTTGAGCTCACCCTTCCTTTCACTTTTCTCTTCAGGAAATGAGAATATAGCTGGGACGAGTCGGGGAACGGAGTGATGGTCCAGAGGATAGCATTAGTAGTCCTCACTATTCTGTGAAATAGTGTGATAATAATTGTAATGAGGACTCCTTTTGATTTTGAATAATCTCTAGTAGACAATATTTGTATTCAAAGTCACAGTTTATGTTTTGTCATATTGTACACGACAGTTGTATTAGTAAGTTGTATTTGAATTCTGTACCATGTAAGTGGCGACCCAAGATGGGTGACGTATACCTTATTTTTGGGGGCGTCACAGAATGTATCCCTTATCTAACAACTCTTATAATTGAGCCATCAGTTCTTTCATCTCTACCAGTGCTATATGATACGGCACTTTGTATACCGGTGATGTCCCTGGTACCAAATCAATAACAAACTCAATCTCTCTATCCGGTGGCAATCCTGGAATCTCGTATGGGAAGACATCAACGAAAACCCTTACAATAGGAATCTGACTCAGTTCACCCTTGAATCGTCGAGTATCATCCACGTGAGCCAAATAACCTATACAACCCTTCCTAAGTAATCTTTGTGCTCGCACCATCGTCAGACAATGAGATTATCTCAGCAATTTACTACCATAAAATACCACCTTTGACTTATTCAGAGTCTTAAGGTGTACACACTTCTTCTTACAGTCTATAACTGCTCCATGAACCGATAACTAATCCATTCCAAGGATTACATCGAACTCCCCCAAACGAATTGGTATCAAATTCACTTTGAGCTTAAATCCTCGCAATTCGGTATAACAATTCCTATGAATGTATTCTACGGGGATAATTTCCTTGTTTACTACTTCTACGTTCATAGGGTGTTCTAATCTCTCACGGGGTAAGTCTAACTATTTAGCAAGTTCTTCAGAAACAAAAGAGCAGGTAGCACCTGAATCAAATAATACGTATACATCTATATCATTGATCGGAATGATACCTGACACCACGTCTTTAGACTCCACCGCATCCTATACGGTCATGTTGAGCGTTCGTGTTGTTGGTCTGTTGGCTTGACTGGCTGACCCTCCAATGTTCAGCCCATTGTTGTTGTTGTTACGGTTTTTGCTAGCTACATCACCCTTTCTCTTCGGGCAGCCCTTAATTTGATGGTATGTGGCTCCACACGAGAAACATCCTCCCTTTTGCTTATTCGGACACTGAGGAGCCATGTGCTCCGGTTGTCCGCAACGATAACAAACACTCTTTCCATTCATGCACTCCCCCGAGTGATTTCTCTCACAGTTGTTGCACTTCATACTTTTCTTTGCCTCCCCCCCCAGACTTATTACCTCAAGAGGATTGACTCTCCGTCCATTTACGCTTGTTGGGGTTGCTGCCTCCGTTGCTTCCCCCTTTCTGTCCTTCCTGACCGGTCTTCTTTTCTTATTTGAATCGAGCGATGGCTTCATTGCCTCCTTCGGCAATGATAGCTCTTTCCAATAGATCAGAGTAAGTCATAATCTTTAATATAGTCACTGCTTTCTGCACCCATGGTTTTAGTCCTAATTTGAACCTTCTTGCCTTTTTGGCCTCCGTGTCAACCTGATGCAGAGCGAATCGGGCTAACTCTTTGAATCTTGCCGCGTACTCTGCGACAAACATACTACCTTGCTTCAGTTTCAAAAACTTAACTTCGATATCCTGTTGTGTATTCTCGAAGAAGTAAATCTCAAGGAATAGCTCCTTAAATCTGTCCCAAGGAATAACTCCTTCGTATGTTCATCCCTTATTGGCTTTCCACCAATAATTAGTTTCGCCTTTCATCATGAAAGTGGCAAAACTCGTCTTCTGTGCTTCGCCCACTCGTGCGACCTCAAACACCTTCTCCATTTCTTCTATCCATCTCTGGGCTTCAATTGGGTCCAAGGTTCCCCGGAACTCCAGTGGTCCTACCAATTTAAATTCCTTAAAGCTAGCAAAGTGTTGTCATGGCTGCCCTGCTGCTGGCGGGGGTCTGTTTTGCATTGTCTCAAATAGCAGGTTAACGAAGTTCTGCATTGGATCAACATTTTCCCTTCAACCATTGTTAACGGATCCTTCCTCCCTCTGATTCTGTTGTAGTCTCCTAGGCGGCATGATCTGAGGTAAGGAAGAAACAATTAGACTTTATGTGATATGTTATCCATGTTAGCTTTAAGAAGTTTCAGACGTCCATCAATCATTTTTTTTATTTAAATAAACAACTTCATTATCACAATAAAACTCGATGGATTTCCTCAACCCATCACTTACATACTCTACTCAAGTTTTCTACTAAAGTTATAACCTAGGCTTCACATTCCTAATGTTTATAACCTAGGCTTTAATACCAACCTGTGACACCCCCAAAACCAGGTCCTCTGACCCCGGTCCGGTCGTCACGATAAAATACAAACATCCACCAATAAACAACATATGATAACTAAAATACGAAATATAATAAACGTACGTCGTTCATTCA
The DNA here is from genome assembly GCA_016801055.1 of Panax notoginseng. Lineage (NCBI taxonomy): Eukaryota > Viridiplantae > Streptophyta > Magnoliopsida > Apiales > Araliaceae > Panax > Panax notoginseng. The sequence goes on from CM029021.1 coordinate 106,037,114, forward strand.
AAAGGTGTTACTAGTCCCAAGATTTGATAACCTTAATACAATCTTACAAACATACCCTAAAATAATAATTAGGGTTCATATTACATAACAGTAATTTAAACTAATCATAAGATAAATTCTGCTCCTCGCAACTATCCTACATCTTTCCTTTACACTTGTCCTTTCCTGAGGTCTTGGGCTTAGCTGCAATATAATTCATGATATAGCAAGGATGAGCAACATGTTTACTAAACAAATTTAAATACAACAATAAGGATATATCATGTTGAATGGAAAGATATCTGACAAAGAATTCAATAATATGAATATCTGAAAGATTCAACAATATGAATATTAGAAACAAAGATAATGATTGCTTTTAGAATAACTGCTAGTTAAGTAGACTTTGAACTATCATACTCCAATGGAATTAATAGCTAATGGACCCTTTGGTTATTGGTTACAAAATAAGTACTTGGGGGGATCAGCCTCGTGTACACCATGTATATGCATAACATTTAAATCTACTCTTTGTATCTTATTTTAGATACCGGGGGTACTCCCCTATCATAAAAAGGGGTGTTCTTTCAGTCTAAGAATCCTTACCATCAATTGGTTTGGATAGCTTTTATAAAACTTCATACAATTGTCTGACCGAACAAAGGTTCAAACTCTATCTAACATAGTTCAAGAATTAAAGAACTTTAAACGATGTACAAGTCCAAGACTGTACGAACTCAAGTGCACTAACTGCGAATATCAATAATATCGATGTGGAATAATTGTAAAGTAATTAAACCACTTAATAGTATGCTTGGAAATAAAATTCAAGCTTAAATGAATAACTTTCTTACTCATGTCTATTGCATGAAGTAAATACAAAGGTTAAGATACTTTGCACAATAAAAGTATGGTTTAAGGAACTTGCACAACCAAAGAGTGAAGTCCAAGAAAACTTGCTCAATATAAATTTGAGTAAGGTTAGGGAACTTATATGTTTGCTCAGCTACAATTAATTCTAGGTTTAATTAACTTGTGTTGAAACGACCTAACATTAATAAGTCGGTCTTTTCAATTAGTATGTGTAAACTAGTATGTGTATGCGTCTACACTTACAAGAATTAAGTCATCACATAGCATGCTTCTCAACACAAAATATGACATATTGGTCACATATTACATGGTAAAGAAATCATATAAGCATGCCTTGAATTTCATAATCAAAAACAGAATATATTCATGACTGCAGGATGGCGCAGCTGCGCCTGGTCTAGGCATAGGGACGGCGCAACTGCGCTATCCCCTGGCCAGACCAGGTTTGAGCTTTGCTCTCCTGACTTCAGTCCAACTCTAACACACTAATTACATATATGTTTTAACATACATACATGCTAGAGTTGCACACATAACACATGACCATACTTGAATTTACCTTTTTATGACTATGTGTAAATAAGTGAAAACCATACATTAACCAAACGATGTTCATGCCAATATATCTATAGGCATAATGAATCCTAATATACATGCTTTCATGGTCATAACATTCTTTACTCATTACTTGATGACATTAGCTTTCTCATTCTAACTTTCTTTGAATTTTACACTATGTTAACTTAACATATACAAGGCATCTTAACATATAACTCTCATGCATTTACAACATATTTTAAAGCCACATATGCATGCTCAAATGGTCAGAACTTACAAGATAAAGGTCTTTGTCAAGTTCACTTTGAAATGTCCTAAATTTCTTATCTTTGAAATTGTCTTAACTTTCAATCATGTATGCTAGTGTGTTTAATCACTTTAGACCATATAATCATGTTTATAAAATCAAAATGCTCACATGATGTGTTCGTGACAAAGTGCACTTTTGAAACTATAATCTTCATTTCAAAAGTATAAGTGTTGTGTCAATCATATGTACTAACATTATCATACTTGTTCATACTACACAAGAAACTCTATATATCATGTTATACTTATGTTCAGGTACATATATAAGTTATAATACCAAATCGGCAATGCCTAGCATAACAGACCAGAAACTGAATCTGAGGTACGGCGCAGCTGCACTGCACCCTAGTACAAATAGGGCACAATTGTGCCATGTTTACACCAGAGGCAGTAACCTGCTTTGTTCTACAGAGCATCAAACATCAATCATTCTCCTTGATTTAAACATGCTTAATACCATTATTTAAGAGTTCATATATGTAAGCCTACTTCCTAAACACATTATAGCATGTTAACACACATTGATTAACAGAGAATCCTAAGGAATTCCAAGAAATTGGCAAAAACCCAACTAAGAACACAATTAAAGTTTATACCTCCTTAGCTTGAATTAGACGTCTCACATACTTAGTATGCTTCCAAAATTCCTTAGCCACTTAGAACTTTCAATATCAGACTTAACAAATAACAAAAATTGAACTAAAGCTTCCATTTATAAAGGGAACTTGGACTGGACAATCACATTGCACTAAGGTTGAGTTCATGGTGTAATGGAGGAAAATAATGGTTACTAGAGAGTGGTTGAACAACCCACCATCAGCCATTGGCCTTGAAATCATTACCTATACTTAGCCAATTTGGAAAATACGTAAGTTAAATGTAGGCTACTGTTCATGTACTTTGTGACACTCAATTTGGGACAAAAGAGAAAAATCTCAGCAACAAGTTATTTAAGGCTTGGTTTGGTTCTTTTAATTCCCAAAATGTAATCTTAATGTACAATTATTACTATATTTGGAATTTTAGGGATTATTTAGGTACTCACATCATATAATCCATGTACATTAAATACACACAATTAAAATAACACAGTTAGGTATTATTGTTCGGGTATCTCCATAATTATTTTTTACTACTTATATATCCACATTATCACATTATTTAATAATATCTATCCAGTGCACACACATAATTTCTTTCCCAATTTCTGGAATACAAAGATATTGATTATTTTCGTTTAAAAATAACTTATGATTTTATTGCACTACATGATACTTCATATCATTAGAATATATTCTTATCATATAATTTTATGCATGTCACACCTTACATTAATGTTACATTTTATTTTCTACAATAGAAACTAACTTTTCTCATATTGGACACTGGCGCAATTGCGCCATTTTGTACTATTGGGAGGGTGCAGCTGCGCCAGTCCCTGGCAGTGCCAAAATGGGTTAGCTTCAAGCCATTTCCAATTTCTATCACCACATAAGTTCCATATGATATAGTTTAACTTCTATAGTGGTGATATACCCATAATTGAAATGAATCGATATGTTCAAATCTTGTCACTATAATCAAATAGATTGAATATTTAATCATTTAGAATCCTAACAATTCTTTGATACCAAACTCTTAGGGTTAGTCCACCAATTTAAATAACTATTAGTGACTCCCTTTAATCATTTCATAAATTCACATAACCACATAAGGTTTAAATAGACTCACAAAACTAACTCATTAAAAATTAAATCACGTATTTAATTAAATAAGGAGTTTAAAATTCACGGTCATTACATTCATCATGCCAAAATTGATTGTTTTTGTAAGGTTGTTATTTTTCATATTCCTAACCAACCTATTATGCGAATTCAAGCAACCAAACCACTAAAGTCAATCACTATCGTATCTGTAAGACCCCAACTTTATGAATGAAGAATAATTTTCTCGAAATATATTTTTGAATATTATTATGTGAATTTAATATAATGTTATAGTTGTGGGTAATATTTACAACTTTTGCAAAGTAAGCAAGTGGTTATATAATATTCGATTGGTCGGGAAATATTTGTTTTAACATAGAATATTCGTACGACGGCACAATCATTGGTAGACCCCACAACGGAAGTATTGTCGTAGTTAGAAAACGACGGAATTATCTTTTTACAAAAATAACGGCGAAAGGGTTACCGTTAAACTGTTGAACTACCCGGTAGTAAAAGTACAGTAATACGCGTGGTTGCATAGTAGCACACGATATTGATTATTGATGCTTACGTGAGAAGTCACTCAGTTATACTCAATTATTGCTACAGTAATTGCTGCATCATATCTCTCATATTATCGATTCAATTATTGTCACAGTATCATCTGCATAATATTTATTATTATTAAATCAATAATTGAGACGGTAAAGTTATTCATATTATTATTTGCAATATTGACAATGTCTAGAAGTTTTGTCAATGAGAGGTTTGGTCACCTAATTGCGCGCCAATAAGGAGAAATCCTTATCAAAAAGCCCCGTCTTTCCTGGGAATGACCTGGTTGTTAAATATTGTGAATTATAATATTAATGATGAATAAGTTCATGTTGATTAAAGATGAAATGGATAGTTCCATTGTGTTGGAATTATTAGTGTTAGTAAAAATCAACATTAATTTCGATAATAATTGATGTCTGGAGGTTATGTTGACCAATCGGGTAATTAACCGGATAAATGAGAAATTAATTGCTATTAATTCACATGATTATAACTATTTGTTCACATGTGTGTACTATTGATTCACATTATTGTACCATTATGGGAGGTGGTGCAAGATTGATAATACTTGCATGACTAAGTTAAAAATGGAGGTATAGTTGAATGTACTATACTGTAATTAGTTTTTTCACATGATTATACTATTAAGTCACATGAATGAACTATTAATTCACATTATTTACTATAAGGGGAGGTGGTGCAAGTTTGATAATACTTGCAGGACTAAATTAAAAATAAAGAAAAAGAGGAAGGTATTATACTGTAATATTTTGAGCCCCAAAATGTGCAATTATCGAAATTATATTTTCTTATAAATAGAAGCTCATTCTTCCTTCATTTCTCACCAATTCACTAAAGCTATAGAGTAATTATTATAGAGAGAAAGAAAAAGAGAAGCATGTTACCTCACTATTCCAGTATCCAGTATTCTTCTAAGGTAAGGGGTATTATTCTTTCGTATTTATGAAGAGAGTTATTTTCTTTCAATACCCGTAAGGTTTGTTATTCCATTCTTTATTATTGTGTTAGAATAACCTGTATATGCGAAGTACCACATACATGGTGAAATTCTTCTGTTATTCCATTCTTTATTATTCTGTTGGAATAACCTGTCTGTGCGGTCTATCGCATGCCTGGTGAATTCTGTTGTTATTTCATTCTTTATTATTCTGTTGGAATATCCTGTCTGTGCGGATTACGCATGACCTGGTTCCATTCTTTATTATTCTGTTGGAATATCCTGTCTATGCGGGTTACGCATGACCTGGTTCCATTCTTTATTATTCTGTTGGAATAACCTGTCTGTGCAGATTACGCACGCCTAGTGAATTCTTCTGTTATTCTATTCTTTATTATTCTGTTAGAATAACTTGTCTATATGGAATACCGCATGCATGGTGAATGATCATTCTTATTCATTCCTTATTAAATTATTGAAATGATCTATCTACGTGGATTACCGCATGGCGGGCAAAAATCCATTTGCGATTTCATATATTCTATTATACTCAGTTGGTTAAAGTTTTGAATTTTATACTCCATGAAATTAGTGGAATATCCTTGATATTTGCGCTTCATCCAGTATCTTTTCATGGAAATATCCTTGATATTTGCGCTTCATCCAGTATCCTTGATATTTGCGCTTCATCATGTTGACAATTTGGACGTTATTGATTTCTAGATAAATTAAAATTATAAATTTTTATAATTTATCCTTGAACTTGTTTTATTAAATTATTATGTCATTGTCATCATCCTCATGCTTATATTGTGATTAAAGTCATCTTTGGCTTACGTGCATAGATGGACTTGGTATGATTATGACCAGGGATTATTCGGTGTAATCATGACCGTAATGTGACGAATGATGTGGTAAAAGTCCTCATGGGCCTATAGTTCATTGATGGACAGTTGTTGGTATGATTATGACCAGGGATAATTCGGTATAATCATGGCCATTGATGATTACATGAATATCCTTGGCCGTGATGCAGGGATGATTCGATTTTATTTATTAAGCTGAGTCTCAGCGATAAAGTTGATTAAAAACTTTTAAAATCATAGAAGATAGTAGATTTTATGTTCTACTTGACTCTTCTAATAGATTGCTTATTTCGCTGCAGTTAAACTTATTTTCTATTATATTCTATCAGTTTAACATTGTTGAAGGCAAATGATAATTTATTCTGCATTATCTTAGTCATAATATTTTTTACTGGGCTAGTTGACCCTTTCTTTCACTGTTCTCTTCAGGAAATGAGAACGTAGCCGGGACTAGTCGGGGAACGGAGTGATGGTCCAGATGATTATGTTTTATCGTATTTTACACGACTGTTGTATAATTAAGTTGTATTTGAATTTTGTACCATGTATTTGGCGACTCAAGATGGGTGATGTATACCTGATTTGGGGGCGTCACAGTTGGTATCAAAGCTTAGGGATATGATCCCTGGCTGAGATGTGAGACAAGAACTAGGAGTGGAGAGACGGGGAATTCCTTCGCTAGTATGACCTACCTAAGTTTATTTGGTATTTATTTGGTTGGTCAGAGTATAAGGATAATATGTGACATTCAATTAACCCTTATTTTGTGGCAGTATTTGAAAATGACATCCGAAAATGTTGAGATAAGCAATAAAGCACATGAGACCGTTGAGTCACCAACGATCAATACCAAGGATAATGTCCATCAGGATGGCAATAATCCTCAGGAAAACAACAACACTGACCAAATGATGAACGATAGAATGTTCAGAGGCTTTATGCAATTCATGCAACATCAGGCGAGAGTGGCTCTTGTCCAAAATGTAGGTGGAAACATTGGAAACTCTCAGACGGTCACCGCTAAACAGTTCAAGGAGCTGGGACCACCGGAGTTTATTGGAGAGCTAAAACCACTTAAGGTGGAGACGTGGATAAAGCAGATCACCAAGATATTTGATGTCTTGGGATGCTCCAAGAAGCAAAAGGTTCCCTTTGCCACCTTTATGTTGTGAGGAGAGGCAGACTACTGGTGGGAATCGGTAAAGTGTACTCAACCTGCCGCACTGAAGATGTCTTGGAAGAAGTTCCAAGAACTATTCAACGATAAGTACTTTCCCGAAAGTATTCGTCACATGAAAGAGGTAGAGTTCATTAAGTTGGAGCAGAACAATATGACTGTGTCACAGTACGAAGCTAAGTTTGCCTAGTTATCCCGGTTTGCGTCTCACTTGGTTGATAATGAGGAGAGAATGACGCGGATATTTCTAAGAGGTTTGAAACCCGAGATACGTCAATATCTAATTTCTCATAAATTGTGTTTGTATTCAGATGTTGTAAATAGGGCTCAGTTATTGGAGCGCGATAACGAGTCAACCCAACCAAGAGAAAGCAACCGGTAAAATGATAATACCAGTCGTGGCAGTCATAGAAGCGGTGACAACAAACGTGGAGGAAATCAACATGCCAGAAACAGTAAGCACTTCGGTGGTAATCATGGCCAAGACAATAAGAATGGACATTTCAAGAAGAGGAGATTCAACAATGATGGAAAGACGTCAACACCAACACCCATTGTTAAGGAAGAAGAACGACCACCTATCGTATGTTACAAATGTGGAGGGGAAGGACACGTCATTCCAAACTGCGCGATACTGTCCAAAGCGTGTTACAATCGTGGAAAAGAAGGTCCCCTAGCCCGATTTTGTCGTGCACCAAAGTCAAGTCCAACTGGGATGGAGGCATCAAAGGGTGTCCCAGACAAGACAAAACCGGTAGTTCAAGGGAGAGCGTTTGTCGTAACCTCCCAAAAAGCAAGGAATCCGAACGAGGTGATCACGGGTAAGCTAATCATAAACTCTAGTGAAGCTTATACTTTATTTGATACCGGTTCTACCCATTCTTTCATTTCTCCTACGTGCGCTCAACGTTTAAATTTAACTCCGGAGAAATTAGACTTTGACTTATCGGTTGAAACTCCGTTGGGAGAAACCTTCATTACATCCACTGTTTATAAGTCTTGTTTGATTCAAATCGGTAACCGCATGTTACCTGTCGATCTTATTTCCTTAAAAATACTTGCATTTGACGTGATTCTAGGGATTGATTGGTTAACTACTCATCATGTTAAAATTGATTATTTTTGTAAGGTTGTTAGCTTTTATATTCCTAATCAACCTATTATGCGAATTCAAGCGACCAGACCATTAAAATCAATCATGGTCATCTCAAGCCATAAAGTTATTCATTTATTTAAAAATGGATGTCAAGCTTTCTTAGCTCATGTCACAGATTTAAACAAAAATACGTCAAATTTGAATGTTATTTCTATTGTTAATAAATTCCCTGACGTATTCCCCGAAGAACTTCCTGGCCTACCCCCGAAGCGTGAAATCGAGTTTGGTATCGACCTTAAACACGGTACAAAACCTATTTCCAAAGCTCCATATCGAATGGCTCCTATTGAACTTCAGGAGTTAAAAACCCAACTACAGGAATTATTAGACATCGGTTTCATTCGTCCTAGTATGTCTCCTTGGGGTGTTCCTGTTCTATTCTTGAAGAAAAAAGATGGAAGTGTGCGACTTTGTATTGATTATCGGGAGTTGAATCATGTCACCATCAAAAATAGGTACCCATTTCCTCGCATTGATGACTTGTTTGACCGGTTGCAAGGAGCCAAATTCTTTTCAAAGATTGATCTTCGTTCCGGATATCATCAGCTGAAGATTAAAACTGATGACATTCCAAAGACTGCTTTCAAAACTCGGTACGGGCATTATGAATTCCTAGTCATGTTTTTTGGATTGACTAATGCTCCTGCTGCTTTCATGGACATGATGAACCGAGTATTCAAGAAATATTTGGATCACTTTGTGGTCGTCTTTATTGATGACATCCTTATTTAATCAAGGTCATCTCAAGCCATAAAGCTATTCGTTTATTTAAAAAATGGATGTTAAGCTTTCTTAGCTCATGTCACATATCTAAACAAAAATACGTCAGCTTTGAATGATATTTCTGTTGTTAATAAATTTTCTGACGTATTCCCCGAAGAACCTACTGGCCTACCCCCAGAGCGTGAAATTGAATTTTGTATCGACCTTGAACCCGGTACAAAACCCATTTCCAAAGCCCCATATCGAATGGCTCCTATTGAACTTAAGGAGTTAAAGACCTAATTGCAGGAATTATTAGATATTGGTTTCATTCGTCCTAGTACGTCTCCTTGGGGTGCTCATGTTCTATTCGTGAAGAAGAAAGATGGGAGTATGCGACTTTGTATTAATTATCGGGAGTTGAATCATGTCACTATCAAAAATAGGTATCCATTGCCACGTATTGATGACCTGTTTGACCAGTTGCAAGGAGCCAAATTCTTTTCAAAGATTGATCTTCGTTCCGGATATCACCAATTGAAGATTAGAACCGATGGCATTCCAAAAATGGCTTTCAGAACTCGGTACGGGCATTATGAATTCCTAGTCATGTCCTTTGGATTGACTAATGCTCCTGCTGCTTTTATGGATATGATGAACCGAGTATTCAAGAAATATTTGGATCACTTTGTGGTCGTCTTTATTGATGACATCCTTATATACTCCAAAACCCGTGAAGACCATGAGCAACACTTGAGGCTAATACTCCAAAAGCTTCGTGAAAACAAGCTATATTCCAAGTTGAAGAAATGCAAGTTCTGGCTTGAGGAAGTTGCATTCCTTGGGCACGTGATATCAAATCATGGAATATCTATTGACCCAGCGAAGATTGAAGTAATTCAAAGCTGGGAGCAACCAAAATCAGTGACCGAAGTACGTAACTTTCTCGGCTTAACTGGTTATTAGCGGAGATTCGTGGAAGGATTTTCTCGAATCGCTACTCTATTAACTCAGCTGACTCGAAAAGATACAAAGTTCGGTTGGAGCAAGGAATGTGAGAAGAGTTTTCAAAAATTCAAGAAAAGACTCATTTCAGCACCTGTTCTGATAATACCATCTGGCTCGGAGGGATTTATCATCTACAGTGATGCTTCAGGCAAAGGGTTAGGATGTGTTCTCATTAAACATGAGAAAGTTATAGCCTATGCCTCACGACAACTCAAACAATATGAGAAGAATTATCCTACTCATGATCTAGAGTTGGCAGCAGTCATTTTTGTGCTTAAGATTTGGAGGCATTACTTGTATGGAGAGAAGGTGGAGATCTATACGAATCATAAAAGCCTCAAATATTTCTTCACTCAAGAGGAACTCAACATGCGGCAACGACGATGGCTTGACTTGTTGAAAGATTATGATCATACCATCCAATACCATCCTGGAAAAGTGAATGTAGTAGTTGACGCATTGAGTAGAAGATCATATGCTGGCACGAGTGCAATATTGTCAACGCAAAGGCCCATTTTGTATTACTTAAAAAGGATGGAAATAGAGTTAAAGACTCCAGGGACCCATGTGATGATGGTGAATATACGAGTGGAACCGACTTTAATCAATAAAGTTAAAGCTGCTCAAGCTACAGACCTGGAGCTGATGCTGATGAGGAAGAAAGTGCAAGAAGGTGCTATTTCAGAAGCAAGAATCGATGAAGAAGGAATACTTCGAGTCAACTCCAGACTTTGTGTTCCTAACGATTCTGACTTGAAGTATAAAATCATGATGGAGGGGCACAACGCACCGTTTGCGATCCATCCTGGGAGTACCAAAATGTATCGTGATCTTCAACATACATTTTGGTGGAGCAATATGAAGAGAGAGATAGCGGGGTTTATCTCAAGGTGTCTAATTTGTCAACGAGTTAAGACGGAGCATCAAGTGTCAAAAGGTCCATTGCAACCACTTGAAATTCCAAAATGGAAGTGGGAGCACATTACCATGGATTTAGTTACTGGTCTTCCTAAGGTTTCTCAAGGCATAGATGCAATTTGGGTCATTGTTTATAGATTGATCAAGTCTGTTCATTTTCTACCTATACGACAAACTTATATACTTGAACGTCCTGCTCGCATGTACATAAACAAGATTATAAGACAGCATGGTATGCCAGTATCCATAGTTTCTGATCGAGACCCAAGATTCACTTCAAGATTTTAGGTTAGTTTGCAAAAAGCTAAGGGCACGGATTTACGATTTAGCTCGGCATATCATCCTCAGACGGACGGGCAGTCGGAGAGGACTATTCAAACTCTTGAAAATCTATTAAGACTTTGTGTCCTTGACTTCAAGGGAAGTTGGGACAAGTTCTTACCATTGGTGGAGTTTTTCTACAACAACAGTTATCAAACAAGTATTGGCATGGCTCCATTTGAGACGTTGTATGGAAGAAAGTGTCGTTCTCCAGTATGCTGGGATGAGGTGGGTGAAGCAACGTTGTTGGGACCGGAGTTGGTACGTATGACTACGGAAAAGATTCAAACGATCAGACAACGTATAAAAACCTCACAAAATCGACAAAAGAGTTATGTTGATCTTCATCGAAAGGACGTGGAATTCGATATTGGAGATCATGTGTTGTTACGTGTTGCTCCATGGAAAGGAGTTACTAGATTTGGAAAGAGAGGAAAGCTTAATCCTCGATTCATTGGTCCATTTTTAATCCTCGATAGAGTTGGAACTGTGGCCTATAGACCTGTCTTACCGCCAAGTATGTCTCGTGTTCATAACGTTTTTGACATATCTATGTTACGTAAATATGTGAAAGACCCGAACCACATTATTAAATTAGAACCAGACGAGATAGAGGAAGATTTAACGTATGAAGAGTTACCTGTTAAAATCTTGGATAAGAAGGATCATATTCTACGCTCCAAGGTTATACCTCAAGTCAAAGTTTTGTAGAGAAACCACGATGTGGAAGAAATGACCTGGGAGTTAGAAACCACTATGTGGAAGAAATGACCTGGGGAGTTAGAATCTGAGATGAAGTCAAGATATCCTCACCTGGGAGTTAGAAACCATGATTAGTCGGGGAATATTCGTTTTAATATAGAATATTCGTACGACGGCACAATCATTGGTGGACCCCACAATGGAAGTATTGTCGTAATTAGAAAACGACAGAATTATCTTTTTATAAAAATAACGGCGAAAGGGTTACTGTCAAACTGTTGAACTGCCCGGTAGTAAAAGTACAGTAATACGCGTGGTTGCATAGTAGCACACGGTATTGATTATTGATGCTTACGTGAGAAGTCACTCAGTTATACTCAATTATTACTACAGTAATTGCTGCATCATATCTCTCATATTATTGATTCAATTATTGTCATAGTATCATCTGCATAATATTTATTATTATTAAATCAATAATTGAGACGGCAAATTTATTCATATTATTATTTGTAATTAAGGTAAAATAATTAACTTAATAATATGTACTAAAATTCATATAATAAAATAATTATTATAATTATTCTAAAAATCATTTCATATATTATTTAAATAATATATAATTATATTTTTATGGAAAATAATTAATAAAAATATTTCTACTATAAAATTAATTATTATAAGAATATACTTTATAATAATCAATAATTCTAAAAAAAAGTACTTATATTTAATCATGTAATAAAATATATTTTTATTTATAACATAAATACATACTCTTTATCTTGTACAAATCCTCATCCTTAAAATAAAAAAAAATTATACGCAAAATTTCTGATTTAATTATATAGAAAATATTGGGTTGTTATAGGCTAAACCCTAGTTTTTCTATCTCTATAAAAAAAGGAGTACTCTCCAACAGTTGGAATTACGTCTACTGATATCTAGCATAAAACAACTCTTATATAGATCTTAGTCAACCCTTCTAATCTAATTAGAAATAGTGTTTTATTTAATTAATTAAACTCCTTAATCTTATTAGGGATAATTAATTAAACTCTTTTAATTAATTTGCCTCCTAATCTTATTAGGAATAAATGAGAGTACTTGTATTAAATTAATTTCCAAATTTCTTTAGCAATTAAAATAATATTAATTGTAATAATATTATTAAGACTCATCTTATTAATTTATATTTAATATTTTCAAAATATTAAATAATAAATATTAAGCAATTTAATTTACTCTATCACCAAAGATTAAACTAATTACACTTAACATATTATTACGATTATGTTATTAACTTCTTAAATAATTATTCTTCCTTTTATAGTGTGACCATTTAGGTTCTTCATATTAAATCGGTTGTGAATAAACCAATTAGAACAATTCTAATCTTATTTAAAAAAATAAATTAAACTACTAATCTATTTAAATAAATAATATTTATTCTACAATAAGGATAAGCCTCCTTAGCGATCAACGACTTTTCAGATAATATAGATTTTAACATTAATCATAAAAGAATATTTGAGTAAATAGTTACCGTACAATTCAATCTGTTAGTTCCCAGAGGCACAATAGTTATCTAGAAGGGGGGGTTGAATAGATATTTTTAAATTTTCGTTGTCAAAATGCTTTGTCAGATTTGTTAATAAATCAATCACAACGGAATATAAGACTTGTTTGTTCCCTTTTAAGATGAACCAAGTTAATAGGTGATAAGCAGTTATAACAATTATAGCAGTTAAAGTGAGAATATAAAAGACACAGAGATTTTAAGTGGTTCAGAGCACTCAAGGCTCCTAGTCCACTCTTCTACTCCTCGAGTAGGAAATCCACTAAGGATGTCTTTACAATCTTTGAATCTCATAGATTCCTTCAAGACTAGCAGTCTTAGAACTTCTTAGTTCACTTAGAACTCTTCAAGTCCAGCAGACTTGGAATACACTTGATGAGAGTTGAGTTCTTTGGTTGTGCTACTCAATTGTTGTTAAGCATATGTTCGAAAGAACTGAGTAGCTGAGCAAGCTTTATTTTCTTTAATCGTAGAGTTGAGCGTTGAGTATTCTTCAGCTTTTTTGTTATGTTCTTGCTTGATCTCTTGCATCTATATCTGATTTGTGTATAAGGTGCCTTTGAAATATGTCCGTTTGAAGGCATCCGTTGAAGCTTTAATTATATTTGAAATTTCTGAGCACTGATGGTGACTTCGTATAAATTTTCTGTTCAGCCATCTGACCCACAGACATAGCAGACTACTATCTCACCTAACACTAGAAAAGGTGCTTTCAACTGACATGTAGTTCTTTCCTTAGCTTCTTTAATACATTTCTTCGTTATATACTAAGGATGAATGTTGGGTCATTAGGATTCCTGAGAGTCTCAACGTCTATAATCCATTCCACATTTGTTGTAATTTATTCTTCAACAAATGGGCAAAGCTCGATGATTTTGATGCAGACAGATGATGCACTATGATCATGATCGTGGTGTCTTGTTCATGATTGATTCAGCTTGTGAAGGAGACACTATAATTTTTCTTAAGTATTGGTAGACTACGATCTTCACTTGCATGATTTGCAGACTCTACGTTTCTAAGAGCAGACTACGATTCTTGGTTTGGCTCAGTAGGCGTTTGGACCATTCTACGATACTAGGAAAGGCCCTCCAAAGCAGACAGACTATGATTCTCGATACTCTACGATTCTGCCTTGGCTTCTGCAATCTCTTGGTTGGCTTGACAGACTACAATTCTAATGAAGCCTATCTTATTACATCTCAAAAATAGATCAACCTAAGAGTTTTGATCTTTTCTTCTATACATTCATTTACAGAATGATAAACATTTAGCATAGATCAAACCTAACAAGTTTTGATCTATCACTAAGTCCTTATACATGTGTTCATTGAAGGACTTTAAATATAAGCATTGATTATTTACTTTCAACATCAAATTTAAATATGCAATACCCAACAAACTCTGCTATTTGATGTTGACATAACCAAAGAGATTTGTATCATAATCATCAATTTCTAAATGCAGTTGCTGAAAAGTAAATATGACTTATTGTTTCAGTGAGTAGCTGAAATCTCTTGAGAATAAGCATGAATTTATTTATATTTGTAAAGACAGATATTACAATAAAGCTTAGTTACATCAATAAGAAATAAATTTCAACTTATCTCTATTTCTTCTGCCTTTTGCTTCTTGGAGGATTGGCATGCTCTGCAGCTCTCCTTCTCCTGTTGGTTTCATCTCTCCATGCAATATCTTCCAGCTCGCTTTAACTTAGCCTTTCTCCATGATCATGTCTATTCATAAAGGCAGGATCTCCAACTGGCATGTTTAGGCCAGTAGTGGTTACCCCTTGTAAGCTAGGAGATGGCTGTAAGACCCCAACTTTTATAATAAAGATGAATTTTCTATAAATATCATTTTTGAATATTATGGAGTAAATTTACTATAATGTTATAGTTATGGGTAATATTTATAAATTTTGCAAAGTACGCAAGTTGTTATATAATATTTGATTGGTCGGGGAATATTCGTTTTAACAGGGAATATTCGTACAACGGCACAATCATTGGTGGACCCCACAACAGAATTATTGTCGGATTGAGAAAACGACAAAAATACTTTATGAAAATAACGGCGGAAGTTTTACCGTTAACTGTTGAAACACCCGGTGTTAAAACTACAGTAATACGCGTGGTTGCATAGTAACACACGGTATTGATTATGAATGCTTACGTGAGAAGTCACTCAGTTTTGTTCAATTATTGCTATAGTAATTATTGTGAATTTTGGCGTATTTTTATGGACCCCTATTTACCCATTTTTTTTTAAAAACTGCCGGTGGAAAGTTATCTCAGTTTTATTATATATATATATATATATATATATATATATATATATATATATATATATATATATATATATATTTATAGATTGCAAGGAATCTTGAAATTGAGGTCTGCCCATTAATCTGTGACCGTCCAGTTCATGTTTCGTCCGTGAGAAGGAAAGAAAAATTTGTCAGAAGAATTGAATTATTGAGTACTATGATTGTTATTATTATTATATATATTATATTTTATTTAAAAAATTTTGCTTTAAATATGGACCGTCAGATTAAAGTAAATCGATCTGGACCGTTCAGGAGTTAGTTACTATGCAATCCATTTTTCTATAAATAGAAGCTCATTCCTTCATTATTTCTTACGAATTCACTGAAACTCTAGAGAGAGAAAATATAGAAAGAAATAAGAAAAGTATTCTGCTACTTTCCTACTCTTATATTCAGTTTCTTTTACGGTAAGGAATATTATTTCTTTTGTATTCATGAAGAGAACTTCTGTTATTCTATTCTTTATTATTATGCTGGAATAACCAGTATACGCGGACTACCCTATACTTGGTGACATTCTTCTATGATTCCGTCTTTATTATTTTCTGTTGGAATATCCTGTCTGTGCGTTTACACCGGACCTGGTTCCATCTTTATTATTATTCTGTTGGAATATCCTATCTGTGCATTTTACGCCGGACCTGGTTCCATCTTTATTATTATTCTGTTGGAACATTATGTCCGTGCGTTTTACGCCGGACCTGGTTCCGTCTTTATTATTCTGTTAGAATATCCAGTCGGTGCGAATTTCGGCTGACCTGGTTCCGTTACTTATTATTCTGTTGGAATAACCTGTCTATGCGAAGTACCGCATGCATGGTGATTTCTTTTGTTATTCCATTCTTGATTATACTCAGTTGGTTAAAACTTTGACTTCTATACTCCATGAAATTAGTGGAATATCCATAATATTTGCGTTTCATCCAGTATCTTTTCATGGAAATATTCTTCTAAGAATTCTTGAATTTTACTCTACAAAGCAGTATCATGTTGACAATTTGGACGTTATTAGTTCCTGGATAAATTAATTCTTGAACTTGTTTTATTGAATTCTTATATCATTGTCATCATCCTCATGTTTATATGTTGTTGAGAGTCATCTGTGGCCTGTAATGCATAGATGGACTTGATATGATTATGACCAGGGATTATTCGGTGTAATCATAACCGTAATGTTACAAATGATGTGGTAAAAGTCCTCATTGGCCGTAGTACATTGATGGACAGTTGTTGGCATGATCATGACCATTAATGAATACACAAATATTCTTGGCCCGTAGTGTATGGATAATTGTGGTCGTGATACTAAAGAATATCCTTGACTGTAGTGCAGGGGTGATTCGGTGTTGTGGATTATTTATTAAGCTGAGTCTCAGCGATAAAAGTGTTGAAAAACCTTTTAAATCATAAAAGATAGTAGATTTTATTCTCTACTTGACTCTTTTAATGGATTGCTTGTTCCGCTGCTGTTAAACTTGATATTGTTATATTTTATCAGTTTAACACTGTTGAAGGCTAACGATAATTTATTCTGCATTATCTTAGTCATAATATTTCTTACTGGGCTAGTTGAGCACTTTCTTTCATTGTTCTCTTCTGAAAATGAGAACATAGAAGGGACTAGTCGGGGAATGGAGTGACGGTCCAGAGGATAATAATTGTATTCAAACTCGCAGTTATATTTTGTCGTATTGTACACGACAGTTGTATTAGTAAATTGTATTTGAATTTTGTACTATGTATCTGACGACCCAAGATGGGTGATGTATACCTAATTTTGGGGGCATCACAGTTGGTATCAGAGATTAGGGATATGATCCCTGGCTAAGATGTGAGAATAGAACTAGGAGGGGAGAGACGGGGAATTCCATCGCTAGTATGACCTACCTAAGTTTTTGGTATTTGATTGGTCGGTCAGAGTATAGGGATAATATGTTACATGTCAATTAACCTTTTGTTTTGTGGCAGTATCTGAAAATGACGTCCGAGAATGTTGAGAATAGCAATGGAGCACAGGCGACCGTTGATTCACCAAATATCAATAATCAGGACAATGTGCATCAAGAAGGCGACAATCCTCATGCAAACAACAACACTGACCAAATGATGAATGATGGATTGTTCAGAGGCTTTATGCAATTCATGCAACAGCAGGCGAGAGCGGCTCCTGTCCAAAATGTAGGTGGAAACACTAGAAACTCTTGGGCGGTCACCACTAAACAGTTCAAGGAGCTGGGACCACCGGAGTTTAAGGGAAAGCCAAAACCACTTATGGCGGAAGCATGGATAAAGCAGATCACCAAGATATTTGATGTATTGGGATGCTCCGAGGAGCAAAAGGTTCCCTTTGCCGCCTTTATGTTGCGCGGAGAGGCGGAATAGTGGTGGGGATCGATAAAACGTACTCAACCAGCCGTACTGAAGATGTCTTGGGAGAAGTTCCAAGAGCTGTTCAATGACAAATACTTTCCCGAAAGTATTCATCACATGAAGGAGGTGGAGTTTATCAAATTGGAGCAAAACAATATGACCGTGTCGCAATACGAGGCAAAATTTGCGGAGTTATCCCGGTTTGTGTCCCACTTGGTGGATAATGAAGAGAGAATGGCACGAATGTTTTTAAGAGGTTTGAAGCCGGAGATACGTCAACATCTTATTTCTCATAAACTGTGTTTGTATTCAGATGTTGTAAATAGGGCTCAGTTGGTGGAGCGCGATAACGAGTCAACGTAACCAAAAGAGAGCAGCCGGCAAAATGATAATACCAGTGAGAGCAGCCATCGAATTGGTGACAACAAGCATGGAGAGAATCAACAGGCCAGAAATGGTAACCACTTCGGTGGTAATCAGGGCCAAAACAATAAGAATGGGCATTTTAAGAAGAGGAGATTCAACAATGATGGAAAGACATCAGCACCAGCACCCGTTGTTAAGGAAGGAAAAAGACCACCTATCGTATGCTTCAAATGCGGAGGGGAGGGACACATAAGTCCAAATTGCGCGATGTCGTCCAAAGCATGTTATAATTATGGAAGAGAAGGTCACTTAGCCAGAGTTTGTCGTTCACTGAAGATAAATTCAACTAGGATGGAGGCACCAAAGGTTGTCCCAGAAAAGTTAAAGCCGGTTGTGCAAGGGAGAGCGTTTGTTGTGACCTCCCAGAAAGCAAGGAACCCGAATTAGGTCATCACGGGTAAGCTTATCATAAACTCTAGCGAAGTCTATACTTTATTTGATATCGGTTCTACCCATTCTTTTATTTCTCCTACTTGCGCTCAACGATTAAATTTGACTCCGGAGAAATTAGATTTTGACCTATCTGTGGAAACGTCATTGGGAGAAACCTTCATTACATCCACTGTTTATAAGTCTTGTTTGGTTCAAATCGGTACCCTCATATTACCTGTCGATCTTATTTTATTGAAAATACTTGCATTTGACGTGATTATAGGGATTGATTGGTTACCTACTTATCATGCAAAAATTGATTGTTTTCGTAAGGTTGTTAGCTTTCATATTGCTAATCAACCTATTATGCGAATTCAAGCGTCCAAACCATTAAAATCAATCACAGTCATCTCAAGCCATAAAGCTATTCGTTTATTTAAAAAACGGATGTCAAGCTTTCTTAGCTCATGTCACATATCTAAACAAAAATACGTCAGCTTTGAATGATATTTAAGTTGTTAATAAATTTCCTGACGTATTCCCCGAAGAACCTACTGGCCTACCCCCAGAGCGTGAAATTGAATTTTGTATCGACCTTGAACCCGGTACAAAACCCATTTCCAAAGCCCCATATCGAATGGCTACTATTGAACTTCAGGAGTTAAAGACCTAATTGCGAGAATTATTAGACATTGGTTTCATTCGTCCTAGTATGTCTCCTTGGGGTGCTCATATTCTATTCGTGAAGAAGAAAGATGAGAGTATGCAACTTTGTATTAATTATCGGGAGTTGAATCATGTCACTATCAAAAATAGGTATCCATTGTCACGTATTGATGACCTGTTTGACCAGTTGCAAGGAGCCAAATTCTTTTGAAAGATTGATCTTCATTTCGGATATCACCAATTGAAGATTAGAACCGATGACATTCCAAAAACGGCTTTCAGAACTCGATACGGGCATTATTAATTCCTAGTCATGTCCTTCGGATTGACTAATGCTCCTGCTGCTTTCATGGATATGATGAATCGAGCATTCAAGGAATATTTGGATCACTTTGTGGTCGTCTTTATTGATGACATCCTTATTTATTCCAAAAGTCGTGAAGATCATGAGCAACACTTGAGGCTGACACTCCAAAAGCTTCGTGAATATAAGCTTTATGCCAAGTTGAAGAAATACGAGTTCTAGCTTGAGGAAGTAGCATTCCTTGGGCACGTGGTATCAAGTCATGGAATATCTGTTGACCCAGCAAAGATTGAAGCTATTCAAAGCTGGGAGCAACCTAAATCAGTGACCGAAGTACGTAGCTTTCTCGGTTTAGCTGGTTATTATAGGAGATTCGTGGAAGAATTTTCTCGAATCGCTACTCCATTGACTCAGCTGACTCAGAAAGATACAAAGTTCGGTTGGAGCGAAGAATGTGAGAAGAGTTTTCAAGAACTCAAGAGGAGACTCATTTCAGCACCTGTTCTGACAATACCATCTGGCTCGGAGGGATTTATCATCTACAGTGATGCTTCAGGCAAAGGGTTAGGATGTGTTCTCATTAAACATGAGAAAGTTATACCCTATGCCTCACGACAACTCAAACAATATGAGAAGAATTATCCTACTCATGATCTAGAGTTGGCAGCAGTCATTTTTGTGCTTAAGATTTGGAGGCATTACTTGTATGGAGAGAAGGTGGAGATCTATACGAATCATAAAAGCCTCAAATATTTCTTCACTCAAGAGGAACTCAACATGCGGCAACGACGATGGCTTGAGTTGTTGAAAGATTATGATCATACCATCCAATACCATCCTGGAAAAGCGAACGTGGTACCTGACGCGTTGAGTAGAAGATCATATGCGGGCACGAGTGCAATATTGTCAACGCAAAGGCCCATTTTGTATTACTTAAAAAGGATGGAAATAGAGTTAAAGACTCCAGGGACCCATGTGATGATGGTGAATATACGAGTGAAACCGACTTTAATCGATAAAGTTAAAGCTGCTCAAGCTACAGACCTGGAGCTGATGCGTATGAGGAAGAAAGTGCAAGAAGGTGCGATGCCGGAAGCAAGAATCGATGAAGAAGGAATACTTCGAGTCAACTCCAGACTTTATGTTCCTAACGACCCTGATTTAAAGTATAAAATCATGATGGAGGCGCACAACACACCGTTTGTAATCCATCCTGAAAGTACCAAAATGTATCATGATATTTTTCATACATTTTGGTGGAGCAATATGAAGAGAGAGATAGCGTTGTTTATCTTATGATGTCTGACTTGTCAACGAGTTAAAGCGGAGCATCAAGTACCAAAAGGTCCATTGCAACCACTTGAAATTCTAGAATGGAAGTGGGAGCACATTACCATGGATTTCTTTACCAGTCTTCCTAAGGTTTCTCAAGGCATTGATGCAATTTGGATCATTGTTGATAGATTGACCAAGTCTGCTCACTTCTTACCAATACGAGAAACTTATACACTTGAACGTCTTGCTCGTATGTACATAAACTAGATTGTAAGACTGCATGGTATGCCCGTATCCATAGTTTCTGATCGAGACCCAAGATTCACTTCACGATTTTGGGTTAGTTTGCAGAAAGCTATGGGCACAGATTTACGATTTAGCTCGGCATATCATCCTCAGACGGACGAACAGTCAGAGAGGACTATTCAAACTCTTGAAGAACTATTAAGACTCTGTGTTCTTGAATTTCAAAGGAAGTTAGGATAAGTTCTTACCATTGGTGGAGTTTTCCTACAACAACAGTTATCAAACAAGTATTGGCATGGCTCCATTTGAAGCGTTGTATGGAAGAAAGTGTCGTTCTCCAGTATACTGGGATGAGGAGGGTGAAGCAACGTTGTTGGAACGGAGTTGGTACGTATGACTAGGGAAAAGATTCAAACGATCCGACAACGTATAAAAACCTCACAAGGTCGACAAAAGAGTTATGTTGATCTTCATCGAAAGGACGTCGAATTTGATATAGGAGATCATGTGTTATTACGAGTTGCTCTGTGGAAAGGGGTTACGAGATTTGGAAAGAGAGGAAATCTCAATCCTCGATTCATCGGCCCATTTTTAATCCTCGATCGAGTTGGAACTGTGGCCTATAGACTCGTTTTACCGCCAAGTATGTCTCGTGTTCATAACGTTTTTCACATATCCATGTTACGTAAATATGTGAAAGACCCGAACCACGTTATTGAGTTAGAACCGGACGAAATAGCGGAAGATTTGACGTATGAAGAGGTTCCTGTTCAAATCTTGGATAAGAAGGAACATATTCTACGCTCCAAGGTTATACCTCAAGTCAAAGTTTTGTGGAGAAACCACGATGTTGAGGAAATGACTTGGGAGTTAGAATCTAAAATGAAATCAAGGTATCCTTACCTCTTCGACATACCAGGTACGTACCCTAATTTCGAGGGCGAAATTTCATAAGAACGGGAGGTTGTAAGACCCCAACTTTTATAATAAAGATGAATTTACTATAAATATCATTTTTGAATATTATGGAGTAAATTTAATATAATGTTATAGTTATGGGTAATATTTATAAATTTTGCAAAGTACGCAAGTTGTTATATAATATTCGATTTGAAATAGGAATATTCGTTTTAACAGGGAATATTCGTACAACGGCACAATCATTGGTGGACCCCACAACGGAATTATTGTCGGATTGAGAAAACGACAAAAATATTTTATGAAAATAACGGCGGAAGTTTTACCGTTAACTGTTGAAACACCCGGTGTTAAAAGTACAGTAATACGCGTGGTTGCATAGTAACACACGGTATTGATTATGAATGCTTACGTGAGAAGTCACTCAAAACAGTTTTGTTCAATTATTGCTATAGTAATTATTGTGAATTTTGGCATATTTTTATGGACCCCCATTTACCCATTTTTTAAAAAAAACTGTCGGTGGAAAGTTATCTCAGTCATTCCTTCATTATTTCTTACGAATTCACTGAAACTCTAGAGAGAGAAAGTATAGAGAGAAATAAGAAAAGTATTCTGCTACTTTCCTACTCTTATATTCAGTTTCTTTTACGGTAAAGGATATTATTTCTTTTGTATTCATGAAGAGAACTTCTGTTATTCTATTCTTTATTATTCTGCTGGAATAACCAGTATACGCGGACTACCCTATACTTGGTGACATTCTTCTATGATTCCGTCTTTATTATTTTCTGTTGGAATATCTTGTCTGTGCGTTTACGCCGGACCTAGTTCCATCTTTATTATTATTTTGTTGGAATATCCTGTCGGTGCGTTTTACGCTGGACCTGGTTCCGTCTTTATTATTATTCTGTTGGAACATCCTGTCTGTGTGTTTTACGCCGGACCTTGTTCCGTCTTTATTATTCTGTTGGAACATCCTGTCGGTGCGAATTTCACTTGACCTGGTTCTGTTACTTATTATTCTGTTGAAATAACCTGTCTATGCGAAGTACCGCATGCATGGTGATTTCTTTTGTTATTCCATTCTTGATTATACTCAGTTGGTTAAAACTTTGACTTCTATACCCCATGAAATTAGTGGAATATCCATGATATTTGCTTTTCATCCAGTATCTTTTCATGGAAATATTCTTCTAAGCATTCTTGAATTTTACTCTACAAAGCAGTATCATGTTGACAATTTGGACGTTATTAGTTCCTGGATAAATTAATTCTTGAACTTGGTTTATTGAATTCTTATATCATTATCATCATCCTCATATTTATATGTTGTTGAGAGTCATCTGTGGCCTGTAATGCATAGATGGACTTGATATGATTATGACCAGGGATTATTCGGTGTAATCATGACCGTAATGTTACAAATGATGTGGTAAAAGTCCTCATTGGCCGTAGTGCATTGATGGACAGTTGTTGGCATGATCATGACCATTAATGAATACACAAATATTCTTGGCCCATAGTGCATGGATAATTGTGGTCGTGATACTAAAGAATATCCTTGGCTGTAGGGCAGGGGTGATTCGGTGATGTGGATTATTTATTAAGCTGAGTCTCAGCGATAAAAGTGTTGAAAAACCTTTTAAATCATAAAAGATAGTAGATTTTAATCTCTACTTGACTCTTTTAATGGATTTCTTGTTTCGCTGCAGTTAAACTTGATGTTGTTATATTTTATCAATTTAACACTGTTGAAGGCTAACGATAATTTATTCTACATTATCTTAGTCATAATATTTCTTACTGGGCTAGTTGAGCTCGCCCTTTCTTTCATTGTTCTCTTCAGAAAATGAGAACATAGCAGGGACTAGTCGGGGAACGGAGTGACGGTCCAGAGGATAGCATTAGTAGTCCTCACTATTCTGTAAAATAGTGTGTTAATAATTGTAATGAGGACTCCTTTTGAGTTTATATAATCTCTAGTAGACAATAATTATATTCAAACTCACAGTTATGTTTTGTCGTATTGTACACGACATTTGTATTAGTAAGTTGTATTTGAATTTTGTACCATGTGTCTGACGACCCAAGATGGGTGATGTATACCTAATTTTGGTGGCGTCACAATGGCCCTTGACTCCTTAGTGATTGCGCCATGAGAATTGGTTGGCGCTGCTGCTGTTCAGGTCGTGGAGTCTGATGGCGAGGCTATCTTGAGGGAGGGCTCCTTGAAGATTCACCAATGAGTTTCCCTATGCCTTTTCCTTTCTCTCATTCCCCTTTATTCTCCCCCTTTATGTCAGCATCAAGGGTTCGAATGTCTTCAGACAAACGATTCATGCCTTGGACAAGTTCGTGGAGATGATTCTTGGATTGAGCAATGTCTTCACGATTTTCTTGAACCAGAGAATTAGTTCGAGACTTGTTCTTTTGTAGAATAGCCAAGACGGTGTTTGTTTATTGCATCTGACTCATTAAATATTCTTGGAATTCTTTCATTGAGGCTCGTAGGCTTGAGAAGCTTTCCATCACAAGTTTGTTTTGAGTTTCCTGAGTCTGCTGTAGGAGGATAACTACTACCTTGTGCTTTCGGGAAGATTGAAAGTGAATTTGATCCCTTTCATTTATGCCTTGGATTTTTCCTTGATGATCTCCCGAAGCTTCTTTGTGATCTCAGAACTCAGATTGTGAAGAAGAGTGTTGGCAACATTTATCAAGTGGTTCAGCCTTGTATGAACAAGCAGAGAGTGAGTTTCAAGATCTTCTTGAATATCTTTAGTCACTTTCTGTGATGCACTATTCAGCTCAGATTTGGTAGGAAGATCTGAGAGAAGCTCAATAATTTGTAGAGTGTCTGGAGGAGAGACTCTTGTATCTTGATTTTTCATATTGGAGAGATCAAGATCAAGATCAAAATAATTATTGGTTGAGGAGGAAGGAATATACGAAGGAAGTGCAGGTATTGGGGTTTGGGTTATGGAATGAGGGGTTGTTGGTGCTGGTTGAGTGGGTGACTCTACGATTTGAGTAGGATCAATATTCGTAGAGCGAAAAATGGTGGGAGATTATATCAATATAAAGTAAGGTATATTTGGTTCATCAGTTACAGAATGTTGGGATTCTATAGCTGGAAATTGGTTTAGTGCGTGAAGAATCACTTCCAACCATCTTGGAAATTCGTAGAATTGGTTGAAATTTGATGGAGGACAGTGATTAACTCTGAAAGAGATGGGAATTGATTATACCTCACGCCCAGTTTCTGAAGAGGGATGGTTAGTGATCAGCTTCTGAGCAAAAAAATGAGGTTACCTGGGAATCCATGAGCTAGAACTGAGATTGTTGGATAGGCTTTGAAATTCCAGAACATGTGATCCCAATAGTTGAGAATTTGGGCTCTGTGATAGGGCATCATTGGTAAGTAGGAGAACATCTGATTGTTGTTGGCTCTCCTATATCCATCCCAACCCACTGCTATAATCTCAACTTCATCATCCTCTTCTTCTTCCCGATCTTCATTTTCTTCATTTGAAATTTCCACCACTTCAAACATCTCCTCATTTCTTATGTGATCTTCAGCCCTTTCTCCCTCCATAGCTTTCACACCTTCGATTTCCATAACTTCTTGTATCTCCCCCTCAGCTGTAGCACTTTTTGGCATAGGGACTTCGAGAGTCTCCCTCTCAATCTAATCATTCATTTGTTCTTCAAGCAGCTCCCTCTCAGCTTGAGCACTTACTAGTACAGAGATTTCAAGAAGCTCCTTTTATGCAGCTATTTTTCTTTCTTCTTCCATCAAGGCTTTCTTATTTTCAAGAACATATTTCTTGACAAGCTTTCTCTTTGTCTGTCTAGGCTGAGCTTCAGCCTTGGTGCTCTCTTCAGCTTCAACTATGATAGCTTGGTTCAGGCTGAGATATTGCTGCAGCATCCACTTCTGGAGTGATAATAAGTCTGGACTCTACGATCGGTAATGACTCTATGATCGAAATGAGTGAAGACTTCTTTATTTTGTGGCTACGTTTTCCTTTCTTAAGCAACTGAGAGATGGTGGCTTTGTCTTCTTCCTCTTCAGACTGCTACTCCTTCTTCTTCATTTCCTTTAGAATTTCAGTGTCGAGCTCTCTTGGGGCGCATCAGTGGTTGAGCCTTAAGGCTCTTCTATTGCTTGAGCTTTCATTTTCCTCTTACCCTTACTTTTTCTGATCAAAGAAATAGGTTCTTGTTGATTAATCTCTTCTTCTTCATCAACTTCCTTCACAACTGACATGTTTCCTGGTAGTCCAGACTCCTTTGCTTCACCAGTCCTTCCACTAGATTCAGACATCATTTTTACGTTTTCTGCAGGGTTTCCTTTCCAGTTTTGAAATAGTTGTTGGGTCATTCTTTTGTTGGGATTGATGGGTTCACCTTCTTTGTCCCCAATTTTGTCACCTAGAGCTGATTGCAGAATTATGCTTATGTACCTCCCATAGAGCATTTTCCAGAGCTCTATGTCTTCTTGGAGCTGAGCATCCACTTCCCGATCCAATCTATAAGTAGAGCACCATAGTTGAGTTAAATTCTGAAGCAGATAGATGTCATGAGTTTTAGTTGAACTTCATTTACAGAGTCGTGGCCAGAGCTTTTACAGCATATGCACTTCCCAACAATGTCCACTTCCCGATCCAATCTATGAGTAGAGCACCATAGTTGAGTTAAATTCTGAAGCAGATAGATGTCATGAGTTTTAGTTGAACTTCATTTGCAGAGTCGTGGCCAGAGCTTTTACAGCATATGCACTTCCCAATAATGTCTGCCAGAAATTCATACTTATGGGGAAACTCTTTCTTCTTGTATCCCTTGACACTCTGAGACTTTGTGTGATGCATCTTTTTCAGACCTTCATGGAAGTTAATGATACGAATCCCTTTGATTTGAAACCTAGGGCTAGGTTTATATCATCAGCTTTAAGTTTAATTTGTTCCCCCTTGACCCTTATAGTGATAATGTCGTCTTCAAAGAATCCATTGCTGTAGAACTCTTTCACCAGCTTCGAGTAGATCCTTGTGCTGGTGCTCAAAGGTTCTTCAAGACCATCTTTCTTAAGAAGAGGTAGACTCTTGTGGAACTGAGGGTCAACTGTCTAGAATTCATCGAAGCAGAGTTGGTAACCAGATATAACATTGGAAGCAACCATTAATTTTCTTGAATAGAGGTTGGTTGATCGTTCTGAAAGCTAGGGTTTCAATTGAGAGAGGGAGAGGAATGAGCTTTTGAAATTCTGAGATGAATTTTCAAAAAGCCTTTTCAAACTATATTTGTAACTTCCCTCCACACGATCTGCAGAGAGGGGCATGTGTCGAGTTCTGTCGGGCTCCATAATTTTTAGATAATTGTGGAAAGTACTTATCTGCCCTTAGCTCCCCCTGAGCTAGTGTATCCTTTGGGAAGACTGCGATCATTGAGGCTGCTCTACGATTGTTTAGTTTCACTACTGATCCAGCTCTACGATCATTGTCTCTTTGGGTCCTTGTGATGAACTCTGGCTTGGCATTCCTTCTGGGTTAAGGTAGCTTAGGAACGGCCAACCTCTTCGATTGAAACTAAGGGTCAGGTTTGTCCCTGAGGCACTTATCATAAAGGTTGCTTAGATTTGATAGGAATGATGTCATCATAGGGTGCTTCTCAGTCATGTCGAAACTGCTCTACGATCGTGGTTTCTCTTTAGTCATCTCTACGATTTTAACATAGCCTTTTTATTTGCATGGTTAACAGTAACTAGATCATAGAGTTTATGGTTGTAGATTTATCATACGTAACTCACTTATCAATTTATTAAACCTGGATTCATCTAATGGTTTTGTAAAGACATCAGCAAGTTGATTTTTAGTAGGGATGTATTGCAAAGATATAGTTCCATTTTGAACATGATCCCTGATAAAATGATATCTTATTTCTATATGCTTAGTCCTAGAATGCATGACATGATTATGTATTATTGCTATGGCACTTATGTTATCACGATGAACAAGTATAGATTTAAAATCAAACCCATAGTCTACTAGTTGGTTTTTCATCCATAGGATTTGAGCATAGTAACTGCCAGCAGCAATGTATTCAGCTTCTGCTGTCGAGGTAGATACTGAGTTTTGCTTCTTGCTAAACCAGGACACAAGTATGTTACCTAGCAACTGACAGGAACCACAGCTACTTTTTCTATCGATCTTGCAGCTTGCAAAATCAGCATATGTATATCTTGTTAGTTCAAAGGAGGACTCCTTGGGATACCAAAGTCCAAAGTGAGGTGTGCCTTTTAGATACCTAGAAAAAATATTTTACAGCAGTTAAGTGTGATTCCTTAGGATTTGCTTGAAATCTAGCACATATACATATTGCAAACATTATGTCTGGTCTACTGGCAGTTAGATACAGAAGAGAGCCTATCATACCTCTGTATTGAGTCATGTCAATACTTTTAACCTTTCTCATCTTTGTCAAGCTTGGTTGCTCGAGCAATTGGTGTTTTCATGGGAGAGACTAATTCCATGCCATACTTCTTAAGTAAGTCTTTAATGTACTTTGCTTGGTTAATGAAGATACCTTCATCAGTTTTCTTTACTTGCAAGCCAAGAAAGAAATTCAGTTCACCCATATATCATACTCATTTCGAACTTGCTCTGCATAAGCTTGGCAAATCTCTTGCATAGATTTTCATCAGTAGAATCAAAGATAATATCATCTACATACATCTGAACTAATAAGACTTTATTCTTGTGCTTTCTAAGAAATAATGTGGCATCTACTCTACCTCTAGTGATCCCATTTTCAATAAGAAAGTTAGTTAGTGTTTCATACCATGCTCTACGTGTTTGTTTAAGTCTATATAAGGCTTTGTCTAATCTATAGACATAATTAGAGAGAGTTAGATTGATGAAACCTGAAGGTTGCTCCACATATACTTCTTCTTGAAGTTCACCATTCAGAAATGCACTTTTGACATCCATTTGGAAGACTTTGAACTTCATGTGTGCAGCAAAAACAAGGAATATCCTTATTACTTCTAGTCTGGAAACAGGTGTGAAGGTTTCATCGTAGTCGATGCCTTCTTCTTGAGAATAACCTTTGGCCACTTGTAAAGCCCGAGAAAATCAGATTTTTTTAGGTGAATTAAAATTTTATTTAATTATGTGGATTAAATGAATTTAATTGATTGCTTATGGGAGCAAGCTAATTGAAGGTCGTTCTATGACCTAGACATATCATAACGTCATAGGATTTTGGCTACGTGATAAAATTAAAGTGTTTGAATTTCCAAAACGAAAATAAAAAGCTTTCTGAGAAATTTTCTGAAAAATACTATTCACGCATTTCTGCTCGGGAATTATTTTAGAACTTCCGAGAAATACGTAACGATAGAATATCAAGGTGAGATGGAATATCCAATAATATTTTAGTTATGGAAAACGTAATATTTCGCATGTGGACTCAATTTGAGAACGTTAGGAAAATCAAGCGTTAAGAAATTAGTGTAATGATTGTATAATACGTAGGTATTATACAAGGTAGAGAATACGAGTATGATACGAGGTATTATACGAGTATGTATGAATGATAATATATCGTTTATGATGAATAAGTATACGAGTTAGAATACGAGAATTATACGTAAATTATACGTTATTAGGCTTTAAGCCAAAAGAAATGGATTTGTAGGATTGTGTAGGAAATATTAAAGTCCAATGAGATTTGATAAGGTCCAAATGTAGGAATGATTAAGTCCAATGTAAATTAAATGTGCAAGCCCAAGTGTTTGTAATGTGAAGCCCATAGTAAATTAATGGAAGCCCAAAAGCATAAGTTAGTTTAATTAAACCTTAAGCCAAACAATTAATCCAATGGGTAAGCATGAACCATGGGTCAACCCATGGGTGATCCAAAGTGATGAGCAAGTAAAGGAAACTTAATGGCTAAGTGTTGTGGCAATCAAGTAAGCTTAATGGCTAAGATATGTGGTGAGCAAGTGACTTGGTGGCTAAGTAAAGGTGGTGGCTAAGTTAACTTAATTAGGAAGTAATGAATAGTAAGGAGGTGATTAAGGAGGTGGAAGTGGATTAATGACCCTTATTCCCTAATCTTATCTTTCCTATAAATAGAGGGCCTTGGACTTCATTTGTTCTTTGTTCAAAAACCCCAACAACTTATAGCTTATTTGCTTGAGAGAATAAGTGAGAATAAGCTAGAAAGTTAGACTTTTCAATTCAAGAAGCAAGAAGAATAACAAGGCATAACCAAGTGAACATCAAGGGTAATCAATTCTAAGTCATGAATCTCTTTCTCTTCCATTGTTAGAGAAATGAGTAGTAATAGAACATGTATGCAAAGAATGTGTTGGAATGATGAATTAAAGGGCTTAAGTCTTAATAAGCCGTATAAGTCATGAATAAAATATTCGTAATTATTTAAGCTATGAACTTACAATGAACGTATATGAACTTGTAACATGCTTACACAAATGAAGTTAGTATGTTAACAAGAAGCAAGAATAATGGTTAGAAGTTATAAACTATTCTAAGTAATGAGAAATGGAAACATAAGTAGTTTGTACTTTTATAAGTTATAAACTCATAAAGAACAAGTAATAACTTATCATGATTATAAGTTAATGAAATAATTATGTTAAGATGTTAGTATGATGGAATGAATCCATGTGAAACGATGAACAAATCTTAAGTAACGAAGTTTTTTCAGAATTCACACGATTGGACGATAATCGTCGAATTTGTGAAATTCTCAAAAAGGAAGTCGAATTTTGATATTAATCTTGGAAACATTGGTTTTCAATGGAGACAAGTCTTATTTGGCGTTATAGAGTTGCGGACTCGAAAATGACCGGATCTGACTTAGAACAAAGAAACGAGCGTTGAACGTTCACGAACGTTTATCGTTTTTGTTAAAAATGGACTAATAGGTGAATTTTTAGCAAACAAAATTGAATAGATAAAATTCTTGTATGAACACGTAGAGTATGTGATTTGTGAACCGTAGGCTCTTGAACGAGCCAATTCGGACTTATAACGAAGAAGTTACGAGCCCGGGAATCTCACAAAATGAAAAATCTGTCAAAATTGTCTGATGCACAGAGTTCGCGCAGCGACGCGACTCAAGGCAGAAAGTCCCGCACTGCAGCGTGAGACCAGACAATAGCCCCTGTTAATTGGCGCCGCAGCGCGGCCAAATACACAAGGCATGGCGCCGCAGCTCCGTGACCGAATTCTAGGAACCAAAAGGCCGCGCCGCAGCGCGAGGTGCAGAGAAAAATCTGGCGCTGCAGCTCCAGCACTAGGAAGTAGATAGAGAATAAAAGTTTTGAATGTAAAGTGAAGGAGAAGCGTATGAAGGGTGAATTAATTTTATAATTAATGTAATGTAACCTCATTAAGGATATTATAAACCTTAAGTATAACACTAAAGATAGGAGGTAAGCCAATTGAATGTGAACGTGAACTGTAAGACCCCAACTTTTATAAATAAATAAAAAAAATTTATAAATATCATTTTTGAATATTATGGAGTAAATTTGATATAATGTTATAGTTGTGGGTTATATTTATAAATTTTGCAAAGTACGCAAGTTGTTATATAATATTCGATTGGTCGGGGAATATTCGTTTTAACAGGAAATATTCATACAACGGCACAATCATTGATGGACCCCATAACAGAATTATTGTCGGATTGAGAAAATGACAAAAATACTTTATGAAAATAATGGCGGAAGTTTTACCGTTAACTGTTGAAACACCCGGTGTGAAAAGTACAGTAATACGCGTAGTTGCACAGTAGCACACGGTATTGAATATTGATGCTTATGTGATAAGTCACTCGCTGTTGTTATTTTATGGACCCTCATTTACCCATTTTTCAAAATAATCTGTAGAAAATTATTTAATATTATAAAGGTGGGGGACCACATGTTGAAAAATGAAATGGGATGAAATTGTGTTTGGACGGGTGGTTGGATGCTGAGAAAGGAAAGGTTCAATTATTAAGTCTATTATTATTATAGGTTTGCTTTATATGTATATATATAGAAATATTAAATATATATATATATATATATATATATATATATATATATATATATATATTATTTTATTTAAAAGATTTCGCTTTAAATATGGCCCGTCCGATTAAAAGTAAATCAATCTGGACCGTTCATAAAATAGTTACTATGCAGTCCATTCTTCTATAAATAGAAGCTCATTCCTTCATTATTTCTTACGAATTCACTGAAACTCTAGAGAGAGAAATTATAAAGAAACTATAGAAAAGTATTCTGCTACTTCCCTACTCTTATATTCAGTTTCTTTTACGGTAGGGGGTATTATTTCTTTTGTATTCATGAAGAGAACTTCTGTTATTCCATTATTTATTATTCTGTTGGAATAACCTGTATACGCGGGCTACCCTATACTTGGTGAAATTCTTCTGTTATTTCATTCTTTATTATTCTGTTGGAATATCATGTCTGTGCGTTTTACGCCGGACCTGGTTCCAGTCTTTATTATTCTGTTGGAATATCCTGTCTGTGCGTTTTACGCCGGACCTGGTTCCAGTCTTTATTATTCTGTTGGAATATCCTGTCTGTGCATTTTACGCCGGACCTGGTTCCAGTCTTTATTATTCTGTTGGAATATCCTATTTGTGCGTTTACGCCGGACCTGGTTCCGTTATTTATTATTCTGTTGGAATAACCTGCATGTGCGGTCTATCGCATTCCTAGTGATTTCTTTTGTTATTCCATTCTTTATTATACTCAGTTGGTTAAAACTATGACTTCTATACTCCATGAAATTAGTGGAATATCCTTAATATTTGCTCTTCATCCAGTATCTTTTCATGGAAATATTCTTCTGAGCATTCTTAAATTTTACTCTACAAAGCAGTATCATGTTGACAATTTGGACGTTATTGGTTCTTGGATAAATTAATTCTTGAACTTGTTTTATTGAATTCTTATATCATTGTCATCATCCTCATGTTTATATTTTGTTGAAAGTCATCTGTGGCCTATAGTGCATAGACGGACTTGGTATGATTATGACCAAGGATTATTCGGTGTAATCATGACCGTAATGTTACAAATGATGTAGAAAAAGTCCTTATTGGCCCGTACTGCATTGATGGACAGTTGTTGGCATGATCATGACCATTAATGAATACACAATTATTCTTGGCCCGTAGTGCATGGATAGTTGTGGTCGTGATACTAAAGAATATCCTTGGCCGTAGTGCAGGGGTGATTCGATGATGTGAATTATTTATTAAGCTGAGTCCCAGCGATAAAAGTCATGAAAAACCTTTTAAATCATAGAAGATAGTAGATTTTATTCTCTACTTGACTCTTCTAATGGATTGCTTGTTCCGCTGCAGTTAAACTTGATGTTTGTTATATTGTATCAGTTTAACACTGTTTAAGGCTAATGATAATATATTTTGTATTATCTTAGTCATAATATTTCTTACTGGGCTAGTTGAGTTCACCCTTTCTTTCACTATTCTCTTCAGGAAATGAGAATATAGCTGGGACGAGTCGGGGAATGGAGTGATGGACCAGATAATAGTATTAGTAGTCCTCACTATTCTGTTAAATAGTGTGACAATAAATGTAATGAGGACCCCATTGAGTTTGTATATTGTCTAGATGACAATATTTGTATTAAAACTCACAGCATATGTTTAGTCGTATTTTACACGACTGTTGTATAATTAAGTTGTATTTGAATTTTGTACCATGTATTTAACGACTCAAGATGGGTGATGTATACCTATTTTGGGGGCGTCACAGTTGGTATCAAAGCTTAGGGATATGATCCCTGGCTAAGATGTGAGAATAGAATTAGGAGGGGAGAGACGGAGAATTCCTTTGCTAGTATGACCTACCTAAGTTTTTTTTTTTGTATTTAATTGGTCGGTCAGAATATAGGGATAATATGTTACATGTCAATTAACCTTTTGTTTTGTGGCAGTATCTGAAAATGACATCCGAGAATGTTGAGAATAGCAATAGAGCACAGGCGACCGTTGATTCACAACATATCAATAATCAGGATAATGTGCATCAGGAAGGCGACAATCCTCATGCAAACAATAACACTAACCAAATAATGAATGATGAAATATTCAGAGGCTTTATGCAATTCATGCAACAGCAGGCGAGAGCGGCTCCTGTCCAAAATGTAGGTGGAACCACTGGAAACTCTCGGACGGTCACCGCTAAACAGTTCAAGGAGCTGGAACCACCGGAGTTTATTGGAGAGCCAAAACCACTTAAGGCGGAAGCAGATCACCAAGATATTTGACGTCTTGGGATGCTCCGAGGAGCAAAAGGTTCCCTTTGCCGCCTTTATGTTACAAGGAGAGTCAGATTACTGGTGGGAATCGGTAAAGCGTACTCAACCTGCCGCACTGAAAATGTCTTGGGAGAAGTTCCAAGAACTATTCAATGACAAGTACTTTCCCGAAAGTATTCGTCATATGAAGGAGGTGGAGTTCATCAAGTTGGAACAGAATAATATGACCGTGTCGCAGTACGAAGCAAAGTTTGTCGAGTTGTCCCGGTTTGCATCCCACTTGGTGGATAATGAAGAGAGAATGACGCAAATATTTTTAAGAGGTTTAAAGCCAGAGATACATCAACATCTTATTTCTCATAAACTGTGTTTGTATTCAGATGTTGTACATAGGGCTCAGTTAGTAGAGCGCGATAACGAGTCAACGCAACCAAAAGAGAGCAGTCGGCAAAATGATAATACCAATGAGAGCAATCATCGAAGCGGTGACAACAAACGTGGGGGGAATCAACAGGCCAGAAGTGGTAACCACTTCAGTGGTAATCAGGGACAAAACAATAAGAATGGGCATTTCAAGAAGAGGAGATTCAACAATGATGGAAAGACGTCAGCACCAGCACCATTTGTTAAGGAAGGAGAAAGACCACCTATCATATGCTTCAAATGCAGAGGGGCGGGACACATCAGTCCAAACTGCTCGATGCCGTCCAAAGCATGTTGTAATTGTGGAAGAGAATGTCACTTAGCCCAATTTTGTTGTTCACCGAAGACAAGTTCAGCCAGGATGGAGGCAACAAAGGTCGTCCCAGAAAAGTCAAAGCCGGTAGTGCAAGGGAGAGCGTTTATTGTGACCTCCCAGAAAGTAAGGAACCCGAATGAGGTCATCATAGGTGAGCTTATTATAAACTCTAGCGAAGCCTATACTTTATTTGATACCGGTTCTACCCATTCTTTTATTTTTCCTACTTGCGTTCAACAATTAAATTTGGTTTTGGAGAAATTAGACTTTGACTTATCTGTGGAAACTCCATTGGGAGAAACCTTCATTACATCCACTATTTATAACTCTTATTTGGTTCAAATCGGTACCCTCATATTACATGTCGATCTTATTTCATTGAAAATACTTGTATTTAACGTGATTCTAGGGATTGGTTGGTTAACTATTTATCATGCAAAAATTGATTGTTTTCGTAAGGTTGTTAGCTTTCATATTCCTAATCAACCTATTATGCGAATTCAAGCGACCAAACCATTAAAATCGATCACGGTCATCTCAAGCTATAAAGCTATTCGTTTATTGAAAAACGGAGGTCAAGCTTTCTTAGCTCATGTCACGGATCTAAACAAAAATACGTCAGTTTTGAATGATATTTCTATTGTTAATAAATTCCCTGACGTATTCTGTAAAATCCCAGATTTTATATATAAAGAATTAATTTTCTCGAAATAATTTTTTTTATATTATGGTGTGAATTTGAGATAATGTTATAGTTGTGGGTAATATTTATAAATTTTGCAAAGTACGCAAATTGTTATATAATATTCGATTGGTTGGGGAATATTCGTTTTAACAGGGAATATTCGTACAACGGCACAATCATTGGTGGACCCCACAACAGAATTATTGTCGGATTGAGAAAACGACAAAAATATTTTATTGAAAATAACGGCGGAAGTTTTACCGTTAATACTGTTGAACTACTCGGTAGTAAAAGTACAGTAATACGCGTTGTTGCATAGTAGCACACGGTATTTGTGACACCCCCAAATCCGGGTACTTCGATTCCACGGGATTTGATGTTCACTGTACAAATATCATCTATCTGTCTACCCATAAAAATGTAAACCATGCAATAGATAGAATTAAAAACTTCTCCTTTAAAGGATTACAACATTCGAATAATAAATACAATCCCAAGTTAACTAACCTTAAAATATCTATGTGGAATTCTAAACAAATAAGTCTTAAACATCAAACATAACCCAAGTCTTAACATAAATACATCATCAATTTAAAAATAACAAGTCTTCATCACTTGCTAACTTTGCCCTTGCCCTTACTAGTGGAAGGTTCATCACATCGTTCATTCTTAACTGCAATGTTATTATTAAGCAAGAGTGAGCACTAATGCCCACAAGTATAATAATGAAACAACAGTATAATAACATGCGAATAATCAAAAACATCTGAATAAAGCTCAACTTTTGAATCAAGATTAAATAACAAGAATCAAAAGAACACTGAGGGTCATAAGACCTAGAACTATATCCTAGGTTAACAAGGGTTATACTTGAAACCTTTAACAGTCATAAGACTATGGACCTTCTTCTCGCACTTAGGGGGATCAGCCCTTAGTACCATACTGTGCACAATATCTTAACGCTAACGCATAAGGAAATCCCTTTACAGGGTTGTTCATCTCAGTTTGTCATTCGAGTCCGCACCAAAGGAAGTTTGGTTTGGATAATTCAATAAGAGTTCTGAAATTTAGAACGTTCATCAACTAAGGACTAGTTGAATCAATAAGGTTCACTAGTCTAATAAGGTTCAACAATAATTGATATTCAATTTGAATAATAATCTCAAAAGTATAGAACAATTATTGTATAACTGAATCATTCTTTGAAAAATAATAAATCTTTAATACAACATTTGAACTTGAATAATAGAAATGATAATTTATTCAAGGTAAATAACAAACTTGAACAATAATGACAAGTAAGGTTAGTAAACTTGCTCAAATTTAAGAGTTTAAGTTTAAGAAACTTGCCTCGTGCGTAGATTACACTTTTAACTAAGCACGTTCTTGAAATAAATCCAACATACCAATCACATACACAATACTAGTTAATTATAACTTAACTAATCAACATAAACTCACTCTCTTTGTTTACTTCGATTATTGACTATACTTAGTCAAATTACCACTTTGTCACATAATTGTACTTCTTGAATTATTAAGCTAATTATGTAATCAATAATTCAATTCACATGTAATTATGTTATTTACATGTTAAACATCCATTTCAACGTCTCATAATACCTCTAACATGATTATATGTTCATTACATTAATCCACTAACACATTGTTAGACTTAAACATTTTTAAAATATTACATTTTCTGAAATTTCTGGAGAGTGGCGCTGCGGCGCCACTGTTGTATTAATGCTTCGCGCTGCGGAGCCGTGGCGCTGCGGCTCGAGTCTTAGCGCTGCGGCGCGGGAAATGTACAGGTAGCCGGTGCTGCGGCGCGGCGTACCAGACACAGAAATGGCAGTTCGCGAAAAATCGCAGAACATGCCAATTTCTCCCAATTTCTTAGATTCTACTCGAAATCAGACCTACCCACATGCTATAATTCATATAAAGACATAACCCAACATTAATATACTGATATTAATCAATTTAATCACTTAATAACATATTTTAAAGCATGAATTTTCACTGACTTGGATGTTCTTGGAGATTTTTGAACAAAAACGTATAATTTAACACTACGGATTCGTTATAACACCGAATCTGTTCGTTTAAGGTTTGGCCTCTTCGTATTAACATGCATAACAACATACAAGTGTAAAATTTAGGGATAATATATGATCAATACATAAAATATCACGTATAAGGCTATAAGGCCTAACCCATACTCTGTAAATTTTGTAGAAATTATATACGACATATTTTCATGAAATAGATGATATGGTTTGTGAAATATATATAATTAAACATGATTTGATAACATCTTAAACCATATATTCACATAAGCCTTACAAATTCTTATCATAAAGACTTAACAGTACTTGAAAACCATTTGTATAAAAACTTAAATACGTAAAAGTAGAAATTGGGTTTGGGAGAAATTTACCCAGAGTATAGATTAGAAGATGATCAATGATAATCTTTACACTCACAATCTTTTCTCAATCTCACAATTTTATCTCTGTCTTCTCAAACTCTCTAATTCTCTCCCTCTCTGTTTTGCAGACTTAGAAAAAATAAGGAATGAGAAGAAGACGTCGTAATAAAAGAAACTGGCGCATTGTGGTCAGTTATCCAATCATGGGTAACTGATCCCAACTCCCAATAAGGCCTTGTTTGGCTAGAAAGAAAAGGTTTTCAAATCATTTAATTTAATAAAACTTTATCATATAGTTTAAATTATGTCACACCCACTTGCACAATAAATCAAATATCTTATTTAATTTAATATAAATAAAATATAATAATTTCTCATAAATTCACATAGTCATATATTTAATTATTTCATTAATAAATAATATCAATTTATTAAATCTCTAATTAATAATTAAATTAATTAAATAACATCATGCTTAATAAATTATTTCATTTAATTCAATAAGCTTACGTAATTACATACATAAAATTCTCCACATTGATTTAATAAATGTAACCATTATAATTAAATTAATCTATCACAATTGCATCAATTAATTATTAAATCTAATAATTAAATCGTCGAAAAATATTTATTTAATTCAATAAATATTAAAATAATTTACAAAATTCTCGTTCGTCGCATCTTTCCCCCCTAAAAAGGATTTTGTCCCCAGAATCACGACTTAATAATTTCGACCTGTTACATTCTCCCTCCCTTACAAAGATTCTGTCCCCAGAATCGCTTAAACATAATTAAGTAAAGAAATGAGGGTAGTTCTTCATCATATTCTCTTCGAGTTCCCACGTAGCTTCTTCAGCGTTGTGGTTCCTCCAGATTACCTTAGCAGAAGGTATAACTTTATTTCTGAGAACTTGTTCTTTTCGGTCAATAATTTGGACAGGAATTTCTTCATAAGATAAGTCTTTCTCAAAATGTAGGGGTTCATATTCAATTACATGCTTGTAATCGGCTTTGTAGGGTCGTAACACAGACACATGGAAGACGTTGTGGACATTCTCGAGTGCTGGAGGTAAGGCTACCTCGTACGCAACTTCTCCGATTCTTCTCAGTACTTCAAAGGGTCCAATGAATCTTAGGCTCAATTTTCCTTTCTTTCCGAACCTGATCTTCCCCTTCCAGGGAGAGACCTTCAAGAAAACATAACTACCTTATTCAAACTCGATATTTTTATGATGTGGATTAGCGTACTTCTTCTGTCGATCTTGAGCCGCTACCAGTCGAGCTCGAATCACTTTGACTATTTCTGCCGTCTGTTGTACCAGTTCTGGTCCTAGCAATTCTCTTTCACCAACTTCATCCCAGTAAAGCGGAGTTCTACACTTTCTGCCATATAACGCTTCGTAAGGCGGCATGCCAATACTAGCGTGGTAACTGTTGTTGTACCCGAACTCTACTAACGGTAGGTGATCATCCCAATTTCCTTTAAAATCCATCACACAGGCTCTTAGCATATCTTCTAACGTTTGAATCGTTCTCTTGCTCTGTCCGTCTGTTTGAGGGTGATAAGCTGTACTCATTCGCAATTGCGTACCCAGGCATTCCTGAAGATATTTCCAGAAATTTGATGTGAAACGCGGATCTCTATTTGAAACAATTGACACCGGCACTCCGTGCCTCGAAACAATCTCCTTAACGTATAACCTTGCCAACTGATCCAACTTAAATCTGATTTTGATAGGAAGGAAGTGTGCAGACTTCGTCAATCGGTCAACGATAACCCATACTGCGTCGTAGTCTTTCTGAGTCGTCGGAAGGCCAACCACGAAGTCCATTGTAATATGTTCCTATTTCCATTCTGGGATTTCTAATGGTTGTAACAATCCACTCGGTCTCTGATGTTCTGCTTTTACTTTCTGACAGGATAGACACTTGGCAACACATTCTGCAACATCACGTTTTAAATTTGGCCACCAAAAATGTTGTCGAAGATCTTGGTACATCTTTGTACTACCAGGGTGAATCGAATATCTTGAACTATGAGCCTCGCTCAGAATTTCTTCCTTAATCTCTTGTACTGGTGGTACCCAAATTCTATTCTCAAATCTCAGTATTCCTTCCTTATCCATCTTAAATCTTGGTTCGGTTGCTTCAGATATCTTCTTTGTCACCTTTTTGCATTCATCATCCTGAAGCTGAGCCTCCTTTACCTTATCTAGTAGAGTTGTATTAGATTGCATCTGAAATAGCTTCTCATCAATCTCCATAGGATACTTCACTTCCAACTCCAGTTTCTCCATTTCTGTAATTAGCTCCTCCTGAGCAGTTAACATTATCAATTTCTCACAACCCTTTCTACTTAAGGTGTCAGCAACCACATTAGCCTTACCCGGATGGTATAAAATCTCACAGTCATAATCCTTGATTAATTCCAACCATCTTCTTTGACGCATATTCAAATCTTTCTGTGTAAAAATATATTTCAGACTCTTGTGGTCCGTATATATTTCACACTTCTCCCCGTATAGATAGTGCCTCCAAATTTTCAAAGCAAAAACAACTGCAGCTAACTCCAAATCATGGGTCGGATAACCCTTCTCGTAATCCTTCAACTGTCGTGATGCATACGCAATGACTTTGCCGTTTTGCATAAGCACACAGCCAAGTCCTTTATGCAACGCATCGCTAAAAATAACAAAATTTCCGGTATCATCCGGAAGGGATAACACAGGTGCCCTACTCAATCTCTTCTTCAATTCTTGAAAGCTCTCCTCACACTTCTCCGTCCAAATAAATTTCACAGCTTTTCGAGTTAAATTCGTTAACGGAGTTTCGATCTTGGAGAAATCTTGTTTGAATCTTCTATAATATCATGCTAATCCAAGAAAACTTCTTACTTCTGACGGCGTTCTCGGCTGATCCCAGTTAATCACGGCTTCAACTTTTGATGGATCTACCGAAATTCCATGTTTATCGATTACGTGCCCAAGAAATTGCACTCGTTCAATCCAAAATTCGCATTTCAAAAACTTAGC
This sequence comes from Panax notoginseng, assembly GCA_016801055.1. NCBI lineage: Eukaryota > Viridiplantae > Streptophyta > Magnoliopsida > Apiales > Araliaceae > Panax > Panax notoginseng. Next base: position 106,078,624 of record CM029021.1, read on the forward strand.
ATACAACTTCTCCCTTCGCAATACTTCCAGTGTTAACCTTAAATGTTCTTCGTGTTCTTCTTTGGTTTTGGAATATACCAAAATGTCATCTATAAATACCACCACGAATTTGTCCAAAAATGGCTTGAACACACCATTCATTAGTCCCATAAATGTTGCAGGAGCATTCGTTAGACCAAACGACATTACTAAGAACTCGTAGTGACAATATAGTGCTCTGAACGCTGTCTTCGGTACATCTTCTGGTCTCACCTTCAATTGATGATAACCGCTTCTCATGTCAATCTTGGAAAAGTATCTTGCTCCCTTCAGTTGATCAAATAGGTCGTCGATCCTCGGTAATGGATATCTATTTTTAATCGTGACCTTATTCAGTTCTCTATAGTCAATGCAGAGCCGTATCGATCCATCCTTCTTTTTCACAAACAACACCGGCGCTCCCCACGGCGATACGCTTGGTTGAATGTACTTCTTGTCCAACAATTCTTAGAGTTGTACCATTAATTCTTTCATCTCTACCGGTGCCATTCGGTATGGTGCCTTCGATATTGGTGAGGTTCCGGGTGCCAAATCGATCACAAAATCTACCTCTCTATCCGGTGGAAGTCCTGGCAAATCGTCTGGAAATACGTCGATGAAGTCCCTCACAATCGGTATCTCTTCTACCTTGGGGTTTTCTTTTCGACTGTCGACTATGTAAGCTAAGTATCCTATACAACCTTGTCTTAATAACTTCCTGGCCTGCATCATCGTCAGACAACTCACTTGTCTAGGCGACTTGCTACCATAAAACACAACCTTTGACGAAGTCATAAGGTTAATACGCTTCTTTTGGCAATCAATTGCAGCCCTATGATTGGATAACCAATCCATTCCCAAAATAACGTCAAATTCCCCAAGTCGAATAGGGATAAGATCTACTTTCATGATATTACCCTTAATATCCACTCTACAATTCTTAAACACGTATTTAACAGGGATTATCTCTCTATTCGCAATTTCTATATTCATAGGATATTCCAACTCATCCATAAGCAAATCTAAACTATTAGCAAAGTCTTCGGATATAAAAGAACAAGTAGCGCCCGAATCAAATAAAACGTAAGCATTAACTTCATTGATCGGAATGATACCTGATACCACCTCACGAGACTGGATTACATCTTGTACCATCATATTGAAAGTTCTGGCGGTTGGTCAGTTTGTTGTAGGTGGTCCGATGATGGTTAAGGTATTTCCACTGTGATTTCCCCGGTTACCTCCTGATACTGCTCCTCCTGATCCCTTCTTAGGGCAATCTCTTGCTAAATGATCTTTCGAACCACAGTTAAAACAAGCACCCTTCTTTGGGTTTGGACAGTTTGGTGCTATGTGGCCTTCGCGACCACAATTGTAGCACACCCTTTTTCCTTTCATACAAACTCCTAGATGTGCTTTCCCGCAAGTCGGGCATGCTTCTATCTTCTTCTTCTGCCCTCCGTGTTGACTTCCAGCTGTTGAGTTATCCGTCCACTTTCTCTTCTGATTATTATTATTCCCAGTGCTACTCCCACCAGTCTTGTTATTACCTTCATTCTCGTTCTTCTTCTTCTTCTGTTCTTGGTTATACTTAGTCACTGCATCACTTCCTCCTTTCGCGAGGATGGCCTTTTCCAAAACTCCCGCAAATGTGTTTAGTTGAAACATTGTTACATTGCTGTACACCCAAGGCTTTAGTCCTTGTTCGAATCTTCTGGCCTTTCTCTCATCAGTGTGAACTTGGTACGGGGAAAACCTTGCCAACTCATCGAATCTAGCTGCGTATTCAGGTACGCTCATGTTTCCCTGCTTCAGTTCCAGAAATTGAACCTCCATCTGATTCTGTGAACTAGTTGGGAAGTACATTTCAAAAAACATCTCTTTGAATCTCTCCCACGTAATTACACCTTCACCTCCTCGCATCTTGTTTGCCTGCCACCAGTAGCTAGCCTCAGACTTCAATATAAATGTCGCAAAAGCGGTCTTCTGATCTTCTCGAACCCTAGCAACGTCGAAAACCTTCTCCATTTCCATCACCCACGTTTGAGCCTCGATTGGGTTTCTGGAACCTTTGAACTCTGGCGGTCCCACCGCCTTGAAGTCTTTAAACGTTGTGTTCGGCATGGCTTGCGGTTGATTATTCATGATTCCAGTCAGTAAGTTAACCAACTGTTGCACTGGATTAACGTTGGCATTATTGTTATTATTGGTAGACTCTTCCTGAGCCGGTTGACGCTGTTGTCTTCTCCTTGGTGGCATTTTTCTATTAAATAAACGTTTATTAGAACTTTATTTATTCCTCTGAAATAGTTAAGGCATTACTCAACAATTTAACATATTACTTAACACATCATCTCAAACAACTTGATATCTTTTCATTCAAATAAAAAGTTTTAATATTAAACTATAGCATAACTACTATTTACATCATCTATCCTGGAATAAAGAATCCACAGGATTTAAAACATTAACATATTCCTTCGTTCATAAACACAACGGAATTTACATATAAAAACTAATTAAGTCTTTCACATAATAAGCGGATTCTATTCCTATCTACCAAGGTGCTGAACAGCCTTGCTACGCTCCTCATTCATGATACGAGACATCGTCCTGCGATTCAGCATATACGACGGAAGTCCTTCAAACTGAATGGGGTACCTCAAAACTCGATCTTGGGGTTCCTCCATTGCATGACTAAGTGTAGAGTATGTCTCTTCAAGCTTTGCTTTCTTTGCACGACTATCATCTTCTGCACGATCAGCTCGACGTGATTCTTTTACCCATCCCTCCTCTGCTATGTTCAGTCTTTCGGAGGTTTCCTTCAGTTTCTTCTTCAGCTTCACTATCTCCTCAGTCTTATCTTCGGTTTGACCCTTCTCATGGACCAAATCCCATTCTAAATTTGCCAGTCGAGAGTGAAGAGTATAAATCTCCTCCTCATTCTGTTTGAAAGTAGTCTGCTGAACAGTCGCTCGCTCAGTCAAATCCCGAACCTCGTCTTGTAACTCCACGTTACGGTCGTATAACGTGTCATACAGCTCAGCATCAACGGTGTACCGTGGTAGCTCCTCTTCTTCCTCTTCCTCATCAAATTCCTCCTCAGGATCAGTCTCAGGTTTATGCTCCTGACCAACAATGGTGATCAATGGAGATGATACCCTCTGCACCAGCTGCTCCCTAACGACATGAATGTCTCGGGGTTCCTCCTCAATAGGTACTATAGGTACTCGGGTTCCTTCCCCCCCAACTTGTCTAGCTTCTCCAACATTCGACATCTGACAACAAAATTTTAAGTTTTAGTTACTAATTCGTACTATCTAACGCATACTTAACAAATAAACACATAAAGTATTTTATTATCTTCAATGAATTACAAAAATTCATTTCTTAGAACTCGATAAGAGTTTTCAATTACTATCTTCTTCTATAAGGCTACTACCTAAGGTTGTTTTTCCCCCACCTAAGGTTCATAACCTACAGCTTTGATACCAACTTGTGACACCCCCAAATTCGGGTACTTCGATTCCACAGGATTTGGTGTTCACTATACAAATATCATCTATCTATCTACCCATAAAAATGTAAACCATGCAATAGATAGAATTAAAAACTTCTCCTTTGAAGGATTACAACATTCGAATAATAAATACAATCCCAAGTTAACTAACCTTAAAATATCTGTGCGGAATTCTAAACAAATAAGTCTTAAACATCAAACATAACCCAAGTCTTAACATAAATGCATCATCAATTTAAAAATAACAAGTCTTCATCACTTGCTAACTTTGCCCTTGCCCTTACTAGTGGAAGGTTCATCACTTCGTTCATTCTTAACTGCAATGTTATTATTAAGCAAGAGTGAGCACTAATGCCCATAAGTATAATAATGAAACAACAGTATAATAACGTGCGAATAATCAAAAACATCTGAATAAAGCTCAACTTTTGAATCAAGAATAAATAACAAGAATCAAAAGAATACTGAGGGTCATAAGACCTAGAACTATGTCCTAGGTTAACAAGGGTTATACTTGAAACCTTTAACAGTCATAAGACTATGGACCTTCTTCTCGCACTTAGGGGGATCAGCCCTTAGTACCATACCGTGCACAATATCTTAACGCTAACACATAAGGAAATCCCTTTACAGGGTTGTTCATCTCAGTTTATCATTCGAGTCCGCACCAAAGGAAGTTTGGTTTGGATAGTTCAATAAGAGTTCAGAAATTTAGAACGTTCATCAACTAAGGACTAGTTGAATCAATAAGGTTCACTAGTCTAATAAGGTTCAACAATAATTGATATTCGATTTGAATAATAATCTCAAAAGTATACAATAGAACAATAATTGTATAACTGAATCATGCTTTGAAAAATAATAAATCTTTAATACAACATTTGAACTTGAATAATAGAAATGATAATTTATTCAAGGTAAATAACAAACTTGAACAATAATGACAAGTAAGGTTAGGAAACTTGCTCAAATTTAAGAGTTTAAGTTTAAGAAACTTGCCTCGTGCGTAGATTACACTTTTAACTAAGCATGTTCTTTGAAATAAATCCTACATACCAATCACATACACAATACCAGTTAATTATAACTTAACTAATCAACATAAACTTACTCTCTTTGTTTACTTCGATTATTGACTATACTTAGTCAAATTACCACTTTGTCACATAATTGTACTTCATGAATTATTAAGCTAATTATGTAATCAATAATTCAATTCACATGTAATTATATTATTTACATGTTAAACATCCATTTCAACGTCTCATAATACCTCTAACATGATTATATGTTCATTACATTAATCCACTAACACATTGTTAGACTTAAACATTTTAAAAAAATTACATTTTCTGAAATTTCTGGAGAGTGGTGCTGCGGCGCCACTGTTGTATTAATGCTTCGCGCTGCGGCGCCGTGGTGCTGCGGCTCGAGTCTTGGCGCTGCGGCGCGGGAAATGTACAGGTAGCCAACGCTACTGCGCGGCGTACCAGACACAGAAATGGCAGTTCACGAAAAATCGCAGAACATGCCAATTTCTCCCAATTTCTTAATTTCTACTCGAAATCAGACCTACCCACATGCTATAATTCATATAAAGACATAACCCAACATTAATATACAGATATTAATCAATTTAATCACTTAATAACATATTTTAAAGCATGAATTTTCACTGACTTGGATGTTCTTGGAGATTTTTGAACAAAAACGTATAATTTAACACTACGGATTCGTTATAACACCGAATCTGTTCGTTTAAGGTTTGGCCTCTTCGTATTAACATGCATAACAACATACAAGTGTAAAATTTAGGGATAATATATGATCAATACATAAAATATCACGTATAAGGCTATAAGGCCTAACCCATACTCTGTAAATTTTGTAGAAATTATATACGACATATTTTCATGAAATAGATGATATGGTTTGTGAAATATATATAATTAAACATGATTTGATAACATCTTAAACCATATATTCACATAAGCCTTACAAATTCTTATCATAAAGACTTAACAGTACTTGAAAACCATTTGTATAAAAACTTAAATACGTAAAAGTAGAAATTGGGTTTGGGAGAAATTTACCCAGAGTATAGATTAGAAGATGATCAATGATAATCTTTACACTCACAATCTTTTCTCAATCTCACAATTTTATCTCTGTCTTCTCAAACTCTCTAATTCTCTCCCTCTCTGTTTTGCAGACTTAGAAAAAATAAGGAATGAGAAGAAGACGTCGTAATAAAAGAAACTGGCGCATTGTGGTCAGTTATCCAATCATGGGTAACTGATCCCAAATCCCAATAAGGCCTTGTTTGGCTAGAAAGAAAAGGTTTTCAAATCATTTAATTTAATAAAACTTTATCATATAGTTTAAATTATGTCACACCCACTTGCACAATAAATCAAATATCTTATTTAATTTAATATAAATAAAATATAATAATTTCTCATAAATTCACATAGTCATATATTTAATTATTTCATTAATAAATAATGTCAATTTATTAAATCTCTAATTAATAATTAAATTAATTAAATAACATCATGCTTAATAAATTATTTCATTTAATTCAATAAGCTTACATAATTACATACATAAAATTCTCCACATTGATTTAATAAATGTAACCATTATAATTAAATTAATCTATCACAATTGCATCAATTAATTATTAAATCTAATAATTAAATCGTCGAAAAATATTTATTTAATTCAATAAATATTAAAATAATTTACAAAATTCTCGTTCGTCACATCTTTCCTCCTAAAAAGGATTCTGTCCCCAGAATCACGACTCAATAATTTCGACCTGTTACAGTATTGATTATTGATATTTATGTGAGAAGTCACTCAGTTTTGTTCAATTATTGCAACAATAGTTGCTGCATAGTATCTCACATTATTTGATTTAATTATTGTTGATTTAGAAGTTTTGTTTTATTCGTATTATTAACGTAATAAAACAGAAACATCTTTTTATATAAAACAGAATACTTTATTAAAGTTATTCTATAAATAAAATATATTATATTTTATTATGCATAGTGCCCGCATAGTATTTTGCATAGTAAAAATTTTTTATATAAAACAGAATACTTTATTAAAGTTATTCTGTAAATAGAATATATTATATTTTATTATGCATAGTATTTGCATAGTACCTGCATAGTGTTTGCATAGTAAAAATCTTTTTATATAAAAATAGAATATATTATATTTTATTTAAAAGACTTTTCTTTAAATATGGACCGTCAGATTAAAGGAAATCAATCTAGACCGTTCATGGATTAGTTACTATGTATTCCATTTTCCTATAAATAGAAGCTCATTCCTTCATTATTTTCTTACGAATTCACTGAACTCTAGAGAGAGAAACTATAGAGAGAGACTATAGAGAAATAGAAGAAAAATTTTCTTCTACTTCACTACTCTTATATCAAGTATTATTTTACGGTAAGGGATATTATTCTTTTGTATTCATGAAGAGAATTATAGTTATTTTATTTCTTATTATTCTGTTGGAATAACCTGTATACGCGGAATACCCTATACTTGGTGACATTCTTCTATTATTCTATCAGAATATCATGCATGAGCTATACGCCGGACCTGGTTCCATTTTTATTATTCTGTCTTTATTATTTTGTCGGAATATCCTGTCTGTGCTATACGCCGGACCTAGTTCCATCATTTATTATTCCGCATTTATTATTCTGTTGGAACATCTTGTCGGTGTGAATTTCACCTGACCTGGTTCCGTTATTATTATTCTGTTGGAATAACCGTTTATGCGAAGTACCGCATGCATGGTGATATCTTTTGTTATTCCATTCAGTATTATACTCAGTTGATTAAAATTTTGACTTCTATACTCCATGAAATTAGTGGAATATCCTTGATATTTGCGCTTCATCCAGTATTTTTCATGAAAATATTCTTCTGAGCATTCTTGAATTTTATTTTACAAAGAAGTATCATGTTGACAATTTGGACGTTATTGGTTCTTGGACAAATTAATTCTTGAACTTGTTTAATTGAATTCTTATATCATTGTCATCATCCTCATGTTTATGTTATGTTGAAAGTCATCTGTGGCCTGTAGTGCATAGATGGACTTGGTATGATTATGACCAGGGATTATTCGGTATAATCATGACCATAATGTTACAAATGATGTGATAAAAGTCCTCATTGGCCCGTAGTGCATTGATGAATAGTTTTTGGTATGATTATGGCTATGGATTCTCTTCGGCCAAGGGAGCAAAGATGAATTGTTTTATGGCATGATCAGGACCGTTGATGAAAACACGATTATCTTCGGCCCGTAGTGCATGGATAATTCGTGGTCGTGATACTAAAGAATATCCTTAGCCTGTAGTGCAGGGATGATTTAATGATGTGGATTATTTATTGAGCTGAGTCTCAGTGATAAAACTGATGAAAAACTTTTTAAATCATAAAAGATAGTAGATTCTATTCTCTACTTGACTCGTTTAATGGATTGTTTGTTCCGCTGCAGTTAAACTTGATGTCTATTGTATTTTATCAGTTTAACATTGTTGGAGGCTAATGATAATTTATTCTGCATTATCTTAGTCATAATATTTCTTACTGGGCTAGTTGAGCTCACCCTTTCTTTCACTATTCTCTTCAGGAAATGAGAATATAGCTGGGACGAGTCGGAGAACGGAGTGATGGTCCAGAGGATAGCATTAGTAGTCCTCACTATTTTATGAAATAGTGTGATAATAATTGTAATGAGGACTCCTTTTGAGTTTGTATAATCTCTAGTAGACAATAATTGTATTCAAACTCACAGTTTATGTTTTGTCGTATTGTACACGACAGTTGTATTAGTAAGTTGTATTTGAATTTATGTACCATGTAAGTGGCGACCCAAGATGGGTGACGTATACCTAATTTTGGGGGCGTCACATATTCCCTGAAGAACTTCCTGGCCTACCCCAGAGCGTGAAATTGAATTTTGTATCGACCTTGAACCCGGTACAAAACCCATTTCCAAAGCCCCATATCGAATGGCCCCTATTGAACTTCAGGAGTTAAAGACCCAACTGCAGGAATTGTTAGACATTAGCTTTATTCGTCCTAGTACTTCTCCTTGGGGTGCTCCTGTTCTATTCGTGAAGAAGAAAGATGGGAGTATACGACTTTGTATTGATTATCGGGAGTTGAATCATGTCACCATCAAAAATAGGTACCCATTGCCACATATTTATGACCTGTTTGACCAGTTGCAAGGAGCCAAATTCTTTTTAAAGATTGATCTTCGTTCCGGATATCACCAATTGAAGATTAGAACCAATGAAATTCCAAAGACGGCTTTCAGAACTCGGTACGGACATTATGAATTCCTAGTCATGTCCTTTGGATTGACTAATGCTCCTGCTGCCTTCATGGATATGATGAACCGAGTATTCAAGGAATATTTGGATCACTTTGTGGTCGTCTTTATTGATGACATCCTTATTTATTCCAAAAGCCGTGAAGATCATGAGCAACACTTGAGGCTGACACTCGAAAAGCTTCGTGAATACAAGCTTTATGCCAAATTAAAGAAATGCGAGTTCTGGCTTGAGGAAGTAGCATTCCTTGGGCACGTAGTATCAAGTCATGGAATATCTGTTAACCCGACAAAGATTGAAGCTATTCAAAGCTGGGAGCAACCTAAATCAGTGACCGAAGTACGTAGCTTTCTCGGTTTAGCTGGTTATTATCGGAGATTCGTGGAAGGATTTTCTCGAATCGCTACTCCATTAACTCAGCTGACTCGAAAAGATACAAAATTCGGTTGGAGCGAAGAATGTGAGAAGAGTTTTCAAGAACTCAAGAGGAGACTCATTTCAGCACCTGTTTTGACAATACCATCTGGCTCGGAGGGATTTATCATCTATAGTGTGCTTCGGGCAAAGGGTTGGGATGTGTTCTCACGCAACATGATAAAGTCATAGCCTATGACTCAAGATAACTCAAAGAATATCAGAGGAATTATCCTACTCATGATCTAGAGTTAGCAGCTGTTGTCTTCGCACTTAAAATTTGGAGGCATTACTTGTATGGGGAGAAAGTGGAGATCTTTACGGATGATAAAAGCCTCAAATATTTCTTCACTCAAAAGGAACTCAACATGCGACAACGACGTTGGCTTGAACTGTTGAAAGATTATGATCATACCATCCAATACCATCCTAGAAAAGCGAACGTGGTAGCTGACGCATTGAGTAGAAGATCATATGCGGGTACGAGTGCGATATTGTCAACGCAAAGGCCCATTTTGTGTGACTTGCAAAGGATGTAGATAGATTTAAAGACTCTAGGGACCCATGTGATAATGGCGAATATATGAGTAGAACCGACTTTAATTGATGAAGTTAAAGATGCTCAAGCTACAGACCTAAAGCTGATGCGTATGAGGAAGAAAGTGCAAGAAGGTGCTATACCGGAAGCAAGAATCGATGAAGAAGGAATACTTCGAGTCAACTCCAGACTTTGTGTTCCTAACAACCCTAATTTAAAGTATAAAATCATGATGGAGGCGCACAACATACCGTTTGCAATCCATCCTGGAAGTACTAAAATGTATCATGATATTCGTCATACATTTTGGTGGAGCAATATGAAGAGAGAGATAGCGCTATTTATCTCAAGGTATCTAACTTGTCAACGAGTAAAAGCGGAGCATCAAGTACCAAAAGGTCCATTGCAACCGCTTGAAATTCCAGAATGGAAGTGGGAGCACATTACCATGGATTTCGTTACTGGTCGTCCTAAGGTTTCTCAAGGCATAGATGCAATTTGGGTCATTATTGATAGATTGACCAAGTCTGCTCATTTCTTACCAATACGAAAAACTTATACACTTGAACGTCTTGCTCATATGTACATAAACGAGATTGTAAGACTGCATGGTATGCCGGTATCTATAGTTTCTGATCGAGACCCAAGATTCACTTCACGATTTTGGGTTAGTTTGCAAAAAGCTATGGGCAGAGATTTACGATTTAGCTCGACATATCATCCTCAGACAGACGGGCAGTCGGAGAGGACTATTCAAACTCTTGAAGATTTATTAAGACTCTGTGTCCTTGACTTCAAGGGAAGTTGGGATAAGTTCTTACCATTGGTGGAGTTTTCCTACAACAACAGTTATCAAGCAAGGATTGGCATGGCTCCATTTGAGGCATTGTATGGAAGAAAGTGTCGTTCTCCAGTATGCTAGGATGAGGTGAGAGAAGCAATGTTGTTGGGACTGGAGGTGGTACGTATGACTACAGAAAAGATTCAAACGATCCGACAACGTATAAAAACCTCACAAGATCGACAAAAGAGTTATGCTGATCTTCATCGAAAGGACGTGGAATTCGATATAGGAGATCATGTGTTGTTACGTGTTGCTCCATGGAAAGGAGTTATGAGATTTGGAAAGAGAGGAAAACTCAATCGTCGATTCATCGACCCATTTTTAATCCTCGATCGAGTAGGAACTGTGGCCTATAGACTCGCTTTATCGCCAAGTATGTCTCGTGTTCATAACGTTTTTCACATATCCATATTACGTAAATATGTGAAAGACCCGAACCACATTATTGAGTTAGAACTGGACGAAATAGCGGAAGATTTGACGTATGAAGAGGTTCCTGTTCAAATCTTGGATAAGAAGGAACATATTCTACGCTCCAAGGTTATACCTCAAGTCAAAGTTTTGTGGAGAAATCACGATGTTGAGGAAATGACTTGGGAATTAGAATCTGAAATAAAATCAAGGTATCCTTACCTCTTCGACATACCAGGTACGTACCCTAATTTCGAGGGCAAAATTTCATAAGAATGGGAGGTTGTAAGACCCCAACTTTTATAAATAAATATGAATTTTCTATAAATATCATTTTTGAATAATATGGAGTAAATTTGATATAATGTTATAGTTGTAGGTAATATTTATAAATTTTGCAAAGTACGCAAGTTGTTATATAATATTCGATTGGTCGGGGAATATTTATTTTAACAGGGAATATTCGTACAACGACACAATCATTGGTGGACCCCACAACGGAATTATTGTCAGATTGAGAAAACGACAAAAATACTTTATAAAAATAACGGCGGAAGTTTTACCATTAACTGTTGAAACATCTGGTGTTAAAAGTACAGTAATACGCGTAGTTGCACAGTAACACACGGTATTGATTATTGATGCTTATGTGATAAGTCACTCAGTGTTGTTATTTTATGGACCCCCATTTACCCGTTTTTCAAAATAATCGGTAGATAATTATTTAATATTATAAAGGTGGGGGACCACATGTTGAAAACTGAAATGAGATGAAATTGTGTTTGGACGGGTGGTTGGATGCTGAGAAAGGAAAGGTTCAATTATTAAGTCTATTATTATTATAGGCTTTCTTTATATGTATATATATATATATATATATATATATATATATATATATATATATATATATTTTATTTAAAAGATTTCGCTTTAAATATGGCTCGTCCGATTAAAAGTAAATCAATCTGGACCGTTCATAAAATAGTTACTATGCAGTCTATTCTTCTATAAATAGAAGTTCATTCCTTCATTATTTCTTACGAATTCACTGAAACTCTAGAGAGAGAAATTATAAAGAAACTATAGAAAAGTATTCTGCTACTTCCCTGCTCTTATATTCAATTTCTTTTACGGTAAGGGGTATTATTTCTTTTGTATTCATGAAGAAAACTTCTGTTATTCCATTATTTATTATTCTGTTGGAATAACCTGTAATATACGTGGGCTACCCTATATTTGGTGAAATTCTTCTGTTATTTCATTCTTTATTATTCTGTTGGAATATCATGTCTGTGCGTTTTACGCCGGACCTGGTTCCAGTCTTTATTATTCTGTTGGAATATCATGTCTTTACGTTTACGCCGGAGCTGGTTCCGTTATTTATTATTCTGTTGGAATACCCTGCATGTGCGGTCTATCGAATGCTTGGTGATTTCTTTTGTTATTCCATTCTTTATTATACTCAGTTGGTTAAAACTTTGACTTCTATACTCCATGAAATTAGTGGAATATCCTTGATATTTGCGCTTCATCCAGTATCTTTTCATGGAAATATTCTTCTGAGCATTCCTAAATTTTACTCTACAAAGCAGTATCATGTTGACAATTTGGACGTTATTGGTTTCTGGATAAATTAATTCTTGAACTTGTTTTATTGAATTCTTATATCATTGTCATCATCTTCATGTTTATATTTTGTTGAAAGTCATCTGTGGTCTATAGTGCATAGACGGACTTGGTATAATTATGACCAAGGATTATTCGGTGTAATCATGACCGTAATGTTACAAATGATGTGGAAAGAGTCCTTATTGTCCCGTACTGCATTGATGGACAGTTGTTGGCATGATCATGGCCATTAATGAATACACAATTATTCTTGGCCCGTAGTGCATGGATAGTTGTGGTCGTGATACTAAAGAATATCCTTGGCCGTAGTGCAGGGGTGATTCGATGATGTGGATTATTTATTAAGCTGAGTCCCAGCGATAAAAGTCATGAAAAACCTTTTAAATCATAGAAGATAGTAGATTTTATTCTCTACTTGACTCTTCTAATGGATTGCTTGTTCCGCTGCAGTTAAACTTGATGTTTGTTATATTGTATCAGTTTAACACTGTTTAAGGCTAATGATAATTTATTTTGTATTATCTTAGTCATAATATTTCTTACTGGGCTAGTTGAGCTCACCCTGTCTTTCATTGTTCTCTTCAAAAAATGAGAATATAGCTGGGACGAGTCCGGGAACGGAGTGATGGACCAGATGATAGTATTAGTAGTCCTCATTATTCTGTTAAATAGTGTGACAATAAATGTAATGAGGACCCCATTGAGTTTGTATATTGTCTAGATGACAATATTTGTATTAAAACTAACAGCATATGTTTAGTCGTATTTTACACGACTGTTGTATAATTAAGTTGTATTTGAATTTTGTACCATGTATTTGACGACTCAAGATGGGTGATATATACCTATTTTGGGGGCGTCACATGAACGGTGTGCAATAAATGTACTTAACCAATGACGATCGAGTTTCGAACAATAACGTAAGGACATTAGTAAGCCGTGAGGAAGGATGTTTAACTCGAACCGAGTTGTATTAATGAAATAATTTCAATTAAGTTATATAAGTGAAAGAAGTTGGTAAGAACGATGTAAAAGAACGACGGTAAGCTGGAACTAATATTAACAAATCTAATACATGATTAGATTGAGAAGAAGGGTAAGATTGTTTAGGAACTAAGTATGTTCATTCATGACCTAATGTGGTATGTTATGTGATTATGTGTTGTAGAGACCGTAAAGACTCAAAAAGAAAAAGTAATTATACTGTAGCAGACGATGAAGGCAAGTTTTTCTAAACGTTTGTCTAACCTTCATGTTAGCCAGGTTTTCAAATGATTCAAGTTATGAGATGCATGTATGGTTTTAAAGAAAGAGTCGATGCCAGTTTTAACTCGGCTAGACTAATCTTGATAGATTGATTGATTTATTTACAAGTCTTTCAATATAGAATTGCTAATGCTATCATACGCCAATTGTTTGGTACGGATTCAAGGTAAGCCTAAATATGAATAAACAAATATATTTTTCATTGAGTATTCGATGGGCACATGAGGTTGCCACAACTTAAACGTACACACGTTTAATGGATGTAGTGTTGATCAACATAGAGTACTATAGGCTGATCACCTAGAAGTGCTCGTAAGTTATGCCGGACTTACGGACTTTTTGTCGGATTGTCCTTTTCAAATAAATTATTAAACGCTCATGGTCTTGGACCAGATTTGGTGTTTTACTGAATATTGTTATGGTAAAACGTTTTGAAGGAAAATGAATGCTATTTTAAGTTATTGATAGTACTTTGTAACTATTATCCAGTTATTGAAGATATAAAATTACTATGTTTCAAGCATGTTTTTTTTATGAAATTGTTGTACTTGTCGAGCTTGTTGTGCTCACTCTTGCTTAAACCATATGAATGCAGCTTAGACCGAATGGAACGAAGGATTCGATAAGGATAACGGGAAGGCTAAAGCAAACTTGTAGATTACATATGTAATAGTATAGGTTTGTAATGATAATATTGGATATTATGACAAGAACAAATGTAATAGTTATAAAGAACCTGGGGAATGGTAGTATTGTTTTGGAATATATATATATATATATATATATAAGACATATTCGTTCTTTTAAGGTATTTTAATTGAATGTTTGTGTGGACTGTAGCACCGTGGAGCACCATATGTCGGGTTGGAAGAGACCTGGATTTGGGGGCGTCACAGGTTGGTATCAAAGCATTAGGTTATAAAACATAAGGGGGGAAGAACCTTAGGCTAATAACCTCGTTAAGGAAGAGAAGTCCAAAGAAAGTAAACTTGAGCTTTACTTAAGACGAATGAGTTAATAAGGTATTGAGAAAACTCAGTACTGAAAGATTTAAAAGATGGAAAGTAACCCTAAATAAATTAAATGTGATTTGTGCTTATACTATTTTGTGTTATGTACTAATCAACATGTTATGTAAGCGAAGAAATTGTGAACAGAGTGGAATCTGTACCCATGCCAGTGGCGGAGGTACCATTAGTGATTCTAGAGGAGTCGAAGACAGTGGAGTATTTTTCTGAGGAAGACTACTCCGAGGGAGATGTAGCTTGGACATCATACCTGGATATGATGAGCGATGTGGAGGAAGGAATGGAAGTAACATATGTTGATACGGTGGTACCTACACTAGAGTCATCACTTCCAGATGCAATGAGATCATTGTATCTGGCAGAGCTTGACAAGAATGTGCAATTGAGTATAGTGGTGCAGAAACAAAATGAAGAGATTAGTGCTCTTTATATAGCGAAGGAGTCTGCAGAAGCAGATTTTGAGTAAGAGCATGATGAGAAGGTGCTCAAGATAAATAAGGCTAGGGATTTTAAGAAGGAGGCCGATGAACTTCATAGGGAACTAGGGGAGAAGGACCAGAAGATAGCACGGATGTCTTACATCCATATGAATGCTCATAAGGATTTCAAGCTAAAAGTTATTTGTTATTCCATAGAGTCGGGACAGACTCGACATACTATTAGTCGGGATACTGTAGTGAAGATTGTGAATGACAAATACGAGGACGCTGTTATACATTATTAAAAATATAGAGTTATAAATATGTGTGTAGTGGCGTAAAACCCTCTTTTGTATAAAAGGGTAGTTTTATTGTAAATCCCAACTTTTGTGAAGTTCAATTGCGGGATACAAATGTAATAGCTTTTGGCTATGAAAACAAATTGTAAATAGTTTCAAACTATGAAGAAGCGTATGAATATAATGAAGTTTTCATTTAATATGCTTTGTTACGTATGAGTTGTTATGTGACGAATAATAACGAAGTAAGTAATTAGATAATAATGAAATTTTAGCGAAGACGAAGACAACGTAATCCGGAAGAGGAATCACATAATGATAATCAAGGGGGTCTGAACAACCCTATGCAAGAGTTTGTTAACTTATTAACTGCAGCATTAAATTAAACCGGGGGTAGATTTCCCGTGGGATCTAGAGTATCCAGAACGACTACCTTTAAAGAGTTTAAAAGCGTAGGTTCGCCGAAGTTCAAACGAACGACAGACCCAATAGAGGTCTATACAGGGGTAAAAGAAAATAGAGAAGGCGTTTGTTATTACAAGCGTAGGTGAGGCGCAAAAGACTTCTTTTGTGACTTACATGATGAGAGGGGAGAATCCAACTTTTGGTGGGAGGATCACCAGGGTGGGGCTAGAACATATACGGTAGCATGGGAACGATTCAAGAAGGTTTTCTTCGAGAATTATTTCCCTACAAGCATGCAATGGAGGATGGAGATTAAGTTCTTAGAACTTAAACTAGGGGACATAACATTTCCCCAGTACACGGCCAAATTCAATGAATTGGCAAGGTTTGCTCCACGCTAAGTGGACACTGAGGAGATGAAGGCTCGTAGGTTTGAGCAGGGCCTAAAACCCTGGCTCTATAGTAGGATTGCAGTGTTCCAGAGGGTTTCCTATGAGACCATTCTGGAGAAGGTGATTATAGCATAAGGTGGTAGTGAGGCGTTGACTCAATACCACAAAGAGGGAAAGAATGAGAGCAAGGGAGAGGGAAAACCAAGGCAGAGAATGCCAGGGGCAATATGCAAAAATTAAAGAATTTTTAACTCCGGGAATACTGGAGTGGGACAAGGGGATCCTAAGTGTAGGATCAGAGCATGTAAGACATGTGGAAAGACTCATCTTGGAGTCTGTCTGAAAGGGAGTATAAGTACCTTTAAACATTAAGATAGTGGAGGAGGAAATAACTTTCGATAATTATATTCGTGAAAATTGTTTCATGAATGATAAAGGTAAGTAAGTATGGGTAGATAAGTACTGTTAATGTTGAGAGAATTGAAGAAATTCTCGGTATGAAAGGGTTGATGAACCATAGAGCTATAATAAATAGTTATAAGAAAAGTGTGAATCTTCAGTTTTTTAGAAAATCCAAGGTAGTAAATTAAGGTAATAAATCATCGGAACATTATTGTTGTCTAACCATGACGCAAGTTAGGAGGATGTTAAGGAAGAAGATGAGATGTTTGTATATAGACTATCGTAGGAGGAGTAAGTTAGCGGTTAAGAATAAATACCCATGGCCCAGGATCGATGATCTATTTGATCAGTTGAAAGGGGCAAAGAATTTTTCTAAGATAGATTTGTGTATGGGGCATAGTCGGTTGAAAGTAAGGAAGAAGGAGGAGGTACCTAAGATGACGTTCAGAACTCGTTATTGTTATGACAAGTTTCTAGTTATGTTATTTGGGTTGACTAATGTAATGAAGTTAGATTTTTCGTAAGAGGCACCGAGCAAGTCGGTGATAAACATATAGGTTCTCATGTGAGGTGCTATGGTTGAAGGTACCATTAGCATCACAGGATTTAAGAGAAAGGTTAAGTAAGACACATGTATTATCTTTATCAGATGATACGGGGAATTTTGTAGTGTATCTCGATATTTCGCGTAGATGACATGATTGTGTGCTCATATAGCATGGCAAAGTCATTGTCTATGCATCACGCCAGTTAAAGGATTATGAGGAGGTCTATCCTACTTATGATCTAGAATTGGCAGTTGTAGTTTTTGAATTAAAAATCTAAAGATAGTATTTATACAGGGAGAAGTGTGAGATATACACGGACTCTAAGAGTCCGAAATATATCTCAACACAAAAGAAATTGAATATGACGTAACGAAGGTGATTAGAATGGATAAAGAATTACGACTGTGATATGTTATATCATGCAGGGAAGTTAAACGTAGTAGCTAACGAATTAAGTAAGAATGGTAGGGAAAGCTATCGATGTTAACGACTCAGAATGAGTTAATAACGGAGATGGCAAGATCAGAGTTAGAAGTTAAATTACAGAATGAAGGGGCAGAAATGTTATTCACAATATAGACTCAATCCACAGAAATGGAACGAGTTAAGTAAGTACAACTAGCTAACAAGGAATACAAGCGGATGAAGAAGAGGATGCAGGATAAATAGAAGATCAAGTATAATCTTGTTTTGAAGGAGGAATTTGAGTTCTAGATAACTATGAGTTAAAAGAAGAAGAATTAATCAGAGAGAAGATAGCGTAATATGTTAATAAGGGTTTAACTTCCAACTCAGATTATTGATAGGAAGTGACGAGTCATATGAATTAAGATAATACATTTGGTGAAGGTGAAATGAAAGAACCCCAATGTTGAAGAAGCATTGTGGGAACTCGAGATTAAAATGAAGAAAAAATTTCCTCAATGGTGCATGTAGTATTAGCGAGATTGTAACAATTCAGATTTTTTAATTATAATATTTAAATATTTATTGAATTATATAAATATTTAATAGATGTATTTATCGTGAATAAATGTTTGTTTGTTTTGATTTGAGTTGATTAATTAATTATTTAATAAATAATTAATGAGTTAAGGACATTCTGAGATAGTATTCTAATTTAATAATTAAGTTAGAAAGTTATAATGATTAAATAAATTATTATATTATGCAATGAATTGTTATTAGAATTAATTAAATTAAGTATGAAAACTTAATTAACTAGAATTGTGACAAATAACTTTATTATAAGTGGTTATTAAAATAAATTAAAGTAGTTTTAATTTATTTTGCCAAACAAGCCTTAAATATATATTAAGTCTTTAATTTTAAAGCGTTTTGCCAAACGGAGCCTGTGACACCCCCAAATTCGGGTACTTCGATTCCACGGGATTTGGTGTTCACTGTACAAGCATCATCTATCTATCTACCCATAAATAATATCAAACTATACAATAGATAGAAATTATAATAAAATCTCTTCCCTTAAGGGTTACATCAACTGAATCATAAATAAATCCCAGGTTACTCTAACCTTAAAACATCTGTGCGGAATTCTAAACAAATAAGTCTTAACATCAACATAACTCAAGTCTTAAACAAATACATCAGTTAATAAATAACAGGTCTTCATCATTTGCTAACTTTGCCCTTGCCCTTGCCCTTACTAGTGGAGGGTTCATCGCTTCTTTCATTCTTAACTGCAATGTTATTATTAAGCAAGAGTGAGCACAAATGCCCACAAGTATAACAATGAAATAACAGTATAATAACATGCGAATAAATCAAAGACGTCTGAATAAGAGCTCAACTTTTGAATCAAGAATGAATAACAAGAATCAAAAGAATTCTGAGGGTCATAAGACCTTGAACTATGTCCTAGGTTATCAAGGATTATACTTGAAACCTTTAACAGTCATAAGACTATGGACCTTCTTCTCGTACTTAGGGGGATCAGCCCTTAGTACCATACTGTGCACAATATCTTAACGCTAACGCATAAGTGAATCCCTTTTCAGGGTTGTTCATCTCAGTTTGACATTCGAGTCCGCACCAAAGGAAGTTTGGTTTGGATAATTCAATAAGGGTTCTGAAATTTAGAACGTTCATCAACTAAGGACTAGCTAAATCATTAAGATTCACTAGTCTAAAAAGGTTCAACAATAATGATATTCGATTTGAATAATAATCTCAAATGTATACAATAGAACAATTATTGTATAATTGAATCATGCTTTGAAAGATAATCAATCTTTAATATAATACTTGAACTTGAATAATAATTTAAGTTTAAGTAAATTGCTCAATGTAAAAGTAGAGTTAAGAAACTTGCTCAATTTAAGAGTTTAAGTTTAGGAGACTTGCCTCGCGTATAGATTACACTTTAACTAATCACGTTCTTTGAAATAAATCCTACATACCATTCACATTCAATACCAGTTAATTATTAACTAATCATCATAACTTATTCTCGTTGTCTACTTTAATAATTGACTAACTTAGTCAAATCATCACGTTGACACCTAATTTGTTCGTTATGAATGAATAACTAATTATGTATTTAATAATACAACTCACATGTAATTATGTTATTTACATGCTAAACAAATATTTTATCATCATATAATATTTCTAACATATTTACATGTTCATTATTTTAATACACTAACCCATTGTTAGACTTAGAAAATTTAAAAGCTCATTTTTTTTTATTTTTTATTTATTTATTTTTTTTTTATTTTTTTTTTTTAATTTTTTTTTTTTCCAGTTCGCGAAGAACACAGAATTCAGCGAAAATAATTACTACAAAATCATTAATTCTCCAAATTAAACATACCCACATGTTGGAATTCATATATAATTAATACCCAATATTTATATACTGACAAAACTAATTTTAAACACTTAATAACAGATTTAAAGCCTAACAATTCACTGACTTTGATGTTCATGAAGTTTTAGAAAACTTTATGTGAAAATTCTCCCTACGAATTCGTTATAACACTGAATTCGTTCGTTTAAGGCTTAAACTCTTCGTATTAACATGCATAACAACATACAAGTCCAAAATTTAGGGATAATATATAATCAATACATTAATTATCACATATATGGCCATATGGCCATATCACGTACTCTGTTTATTTTGAAATAACAAGTCATCAGATTACTACACTTAGGGTATGGGATCATGCAATATATATAAAAAAAAACATGTTAAGCTACTCTTATGATTACATTTATACTCATAATTGTTACCCTATTCAACCATAGAAACTCTACAGAGGACTTAAGCCATAATTATGAAAACTTTAAAAAGACGTAGAAATAGAATTTGAGAAAGAAGAGATTACCCAAAGCGTAGATGAGTAAGGATGACAATTCTCTCTATTTCAATCACAATACACACAATCTCTCTCAAAGATTTCTCCAACTCTCTCTGCAAACTCTCTGGTTCTAAAAATACGTAAGATAAACTCATCTGAGCCTTTAAGCGCAGAGTTGAGGTCAGTTATTCTATTCGTGGTTTAACTGTCCCCAACTCCTCCTAAGGCCTCATTTGGCTAGGAAACTAGGTTCAAAACTCATTATTTTAATAACCTTTTATCATATAGTTTGAAAATGTCACCCTCTTTATAAAATAAATCCCATATTTTATTTAATTTACTTTAAATAAAATATAATAATTACTCGTAAATTCACATAATCATATATTCAATTATCTCATTAATAAATAATGTCAATTTATTAATTCTCTAATTAATAATTAAATTAATTAAATAACATCATGCTTAATTAAATAATTTATTTAATTAAATAAGCTCACATAATTTCATACCTTGATAAAATTATTCTCTTTATTAATTTAATAAATGTAACACATATAATTAAATTAATCTATCACAATTGCATCAATTGATTATTTAATCTAATAATTAAATCATAAAAAAAATATTTATTTAATTCAATAAATATTTAAAATAAATTACAAAATTCTCGTTCGTCACATCTTTCCTCCCTTAAAAGGATTCTGTCCCCAGAATCACGACTCAGTAATTTTGACTCGTTACAATCTCCCCCCCTTACAAAGATTCTGTCCCCAGAATCGCATACACATAATTAAGTAAATAAATGAGGGTAATTCTTCATCATATTCTCTTCGAGTTCCCACGTAGCTTCTTCAGCGTTGTGGTTCCTCCAAATTACCTTAACAGAAGGTATTACTTTATTTCTCAGAACTTGTTCTTTTCGGTCGACAATTTGGACAGGAATTTCTTCATAAGATAAGTCTTTCTCAAAATGCAGGGGTTCGTATTCAATTACATGCTTGTAATCAGGTTTGTAAGGTCGTAACACAGAAACATGGAAGACGTTGTGAATATTCTCGAGTGCTGGAGGTAAGGCTACCTCGTACGCAACTTCTCCAATTCTTCGCAGTACCTCAAAGGGTCCAATAAATCTTGGGCTCAATTTTCCTTTCTTTCCGAACCTGATCTTTCCCTTCCAGGGAGAGACCTTCAAGAAAACATAACTACCGGATTCAAACTCGATAGTTTTACGATGTGGATCAGCGTATTTCTTCTGTCGATCTTGAGCTGCTACCAGTCGTGCTCGGATCACTTTGACTATTTCTGCCGTCTGCTGTACCAATTCTGGCCCTAGCAATTGTCTTTCACCAACTTCATCCCAATAAAGCGGAGTTCTGCACTTTCTGCCGTATAACGCTTCGTAAGGCGGCATACCAATACTAGCGTGGTAACTGTTGTTGTAGCCGAACTCTACCAACGGTAGGTGATCATCCCAATTTCCTTTGAAGTCCATTACACAGGCTCGTAACATATCTTCCAGTGTTTGAATCGTTCGTTCGCTCTGTCCGTCTGTTTGAGGGTGGTAAGCTGTACTCATTCGCAGTTGTGTACCCATGCATTCCTGAAGACGTTTCCAGAAATTTGATGTGAAGCGTGGATCCCTATCGGAAACAATAGATACCGGCACTCCGTGCCTCGAAACAATCTCCTTCACATATAATCTTGCCAACTGATCTAAGTTAAATCTGATTTTTATAGGAAGGAAGTGCGCGGATTTCGTCAGTCGGTCAACGATAACCCATACTGCGTCGTAGCCTTTCTGAGTCGTCGGAAGGCCAACCACGAAGTCCATCGTAATATGTTCCCATTTCCATTCTGGGATCTCCAACGGTTGTAGCAATCCACTCGGTCTCTGATGTTCTGCTTTAACTTTCTGACATGTCAGGCATTTGGCAACACATTCTGCAACATCACGTTTCAAATTCGGCCACCAGAAATGTTGTCGAAGATTTTGGTACATTTTTGTACTACCAGGGTGAATCGAATATCTTGAACTATGAGCCTCACTCAAAATTTCTTCCTTAATTTCTTGTACTGGCGGAACCCAAATTCTGCTTTCAAATCTTAATATTCCTTCCTTATCCATCTTAAATCTTGGTTCGGTTCCTTCAGATATCTTCGTTGTTACCTTTTTGCATTCATCATCTTGAAGCTGAGCCTCCTTCACTCTATCTAGTAGAGTTGTACCAGATTGCATCTGAAATAGCTTCTCATCAATCTCCGTAGGATACTTCACTTCTAACTCCAGTTTCTCCATATCTGCAATTAGCTCCTGCTGAGCAGTCAACATCATCAATTTCTCACGACCCTTTCTACTTAAGGCGTCGGCAACCACATTAGCCTTACCCGGATGGTATAAAATCTCACAGTCATAATCCTTGATTAATTCCAACCATCTTCTTTGACGCATATTCAAATCTTTCTGTGTAAAAATATATTTCAGACTCTTGTGGTCCGTATATATTTCACATTTTTCCCCGTATAGATAGTGCCTCCAAATTTTCAAAGCAAAAACAACTGCAGCTAACTCCAAATCATGGGTTGGGTAACCCTTCTCGTAATCCTTCAACTGCCGTGATGCATACGCAATGACTTTGCCGTTTTGCATCAGCACACAGCCAAGTCCTTTATGTGACGCATCGCTAAAAACAACAAAATTTCCTGTATCATCCGGAAGAGATAACACAGGCGCTGTACTCAACCTCTTCTTTAATTCTTGAAAACTCTCCTCACACTTCTCCGTCCAAACAAATTTCACAGCTTTTCGAGTTAAATTCGTTAACGGAGTTGCGATCTTAGAAAAATCTTGTATGAATCTTCTATAATATCCTGCTAATCCAAGAAAACTTCTTACTTCTGACGGCGTTCTCGGCTGATCCCAGTTAATCACAGCTTCTACTTTGGATGGATCTACCGAAATTCCATCTTTATCGATTACGTGACCAAGAAATTGTACTCTCTCGATCCAGAATTCGCATTTCGAAAACTTAGCATACAACTTCTCCCTTCTCAATACTTCCAACGTTAGCCTCAAGTGTTCTTCATGTTCCTCTTTGGTTTTGGAATATACCAAAATGTCATCTATAAATACCACCACGAATTTGTCCAAAAACGGCTTGAATACACCATTCATTAGTCCCATAAATGCTGCAGGAGCATTCGTAAGACCAAACGACATTACTAAAAACTCATAATGACCATATCGCGTTCGGAACGCTGTCTTTGGTACATCCTCTGGCCTCACCTTCAGTTGGTGATAACCACTCCTCAAGTCAATCTTGGAAAAGTATTTTGCTCCCTTCAATTGATCAAACAGATCATCGATCCTCGGTAATGGATATTTATTCTTAATCGTGACCTTATTTAATTCTCTGTAGTCAATGCAGAGCCTCATCGATCCGTCCTTCTTTTTCACGAACAACACCGGCGCTCCCCACGGCGATACGCTCGGTTGAATGTACTTTTTGTCCAACAATTCTTGTAGTTGTACCATTAATTCCTTCATCTCTACTGGCGCCATTCGGTATGGTGCCTTCGATATTGGAGCAGTTCCGGGCGCCAAATCAATCACAAAGTCTACTTCTCTATCTGGAGGAAGTCCTGGCAAATCGTCTGGAAATACATCGACGAAGTCCCTCACAATCGGTATCTCCTCTACCTTCGGGTTCTCTTTTCGACTGTCGACTATATAAGCTAAATATCCTACACAGCCTTGTCTTAATAACTTCCTGGCCTGCAACATCGTCAGACAACTCGCTTGTCTAGGCGACTTGCTACCATAAAACACAACCTTTGACGGAGTCATAAGGTTAATACGTTTCTTTTGGCAGTCAATTACAGCCCCATAATTGGATAACCAATCCATACCCAATATAACGTCGAATTCCCCCAATCGAATAGGGATAAGATCTACGTTCATGATATTACCCTTAATATCCACTCTACAATTCTTATACACATGCTTAACAGGAATTATCTCTCTATTCGCAATTTCTATAATCATGGGATATTCCAATTCATCCTTAAGCAAATCTAAACTATTAGCAAAGTCATCGGATATAAAGGAACAAGTAGCACCCGAATCAAATAAAACGTAAGCATTAATTTCATTGATCGGAATGATA
Organism: Panax notoginseng; assembly: GCA_016801055.1. Lineage (NCBI taxonomy): Eukaryota > Viridiplantae > Streptophyta > Magnoliopsida > Apiales > Araliaceae > Panax > Panax notoginseng. Next base: position 106,103,624 of record CM029021.1, read on the forward strand.
CCTGACACCACATCACGAGACTGGATTGCATCCTGCACCGTCATATTGAAAGTCCTGGCGGTTGGTCTGTTTGTTGCAGGTGGTCCGGTGATGGTTAAGGTATTTCCACTGCTATTTCCCGGTTTCCTCCTTGTCCTGATCCTCCCGATCCCTTTTTGGGACAGTCTCTTGCTAAATGATCTTTCGAACCACAGTTGAAACAAGCACCCTTCTTTGGGTTTGGACAATTTGGTGCTATGTGGCCTTCCTGACCACAATTGTAGCACACTCTCTTTCCCTTCAAACAAACTCCTAGATGTGCCTTGCCGCAAGTCAGACATGCTTCTATCTTCTTTTTTTGCCCTCCGTGTTGACTTCCAGCTGTCGAGTTATCCGTCCACTTCCTCTTCTGATTATTATTATTCCCAGTATTACTTCCACCAGTCTTGTTATTACCTTCATTCTCACTCTTTTTCTTTTTCTGTTCTTGGTTGTACTTAGTCACTGCATCACTTCCTCCTTCCGCGAGAATGGCCTTTTCCAAAACTCCCGCAAACGTGTTAAGTTGAAACATTGATACCTTGCTGTATACCCAAGGCTTCAGTCCTTGTTCGAATCGTCTGGCTTTCCTCTCGTCAGTGTGTACTTGATACGGGGCAAACCTTGCCAACTCATCGAATTTAGCCGCGTATTCAGGCACGCTCATGTTTCCCTGTTTCAATTCCAGAAATTGCACCTCCATCTGATTCTGCGAACTAGCTGGGAAATACATTTCGAAAAACATCTCTTTGAATCCCTCCCACGTAATTACACCTTCACCTCCTCGCATCTTGTTTGCTTGCCACCAGTAGCTAGCCTCAGACTTTAGCATAAATGTCGCAAAAACGGTCTTCTGATCTTCTCGAACCCTAGCAACGTCAAAAACCTTCTCCATTTCCATCACCCACGTTTGAGCCTCGATCGGGTTTCTGGAACCTTTGAACTCTGGCGGTCCCACCGCCTTAAAATCTTTAAACGTTGTGCTAGGTGGAGCTTGCGGTTGGTTATTCATGACTCCAGTTAGTAAATTAACTAGCTGTTGAACTGGATTAACATTGGCATTATTGTTATTATTGGTTGACCCTTCCTGAGCCGGTTGACGTTGTTGTCTTCTCCTTGGTGGCATTTTTCTGTTAAATAAACGTTTATTAGAACTTTATTTATTTCTCTACATAGTTAAGACATTACTCAACAATTTAACATATCACTTAACACATCATCTCAAACAACTTGATATCTTTTCATTCAAATAAAAAGTTTTAACATTAAACTATATCATACTGCTATTTACATCATTTATCCTGGAATAAAGAATCCACAGGATTTAAAACATTCAAATATTAACATATTCCTTAGTTCATAAACACATCAGAATTTACATAAAACTATATAAGTCTTTCACATAAATAAACAGATTCTATTCCTGTCTTCCAAGGTGCTCAATAGCCTTGCCACGCTCCTCATTCATGATACGAGACATCGTCCTGCGATCCAACATATACGATGGAAGTCCTTCAAACTGGATGGGGTACCTTAACACTCGCTCTTGAACCTCATCCATCGCATGATTAAGTGTGGCGTACGTGTCTTCAAGCTTTGCCTTCTTTGCACGACTATCATTTTCTGCACGATCAGCTCGATGTGATTCACTTACCCATCCTTCCTCAGCTATTTTTAGTCTTCCAGAAGTTTCCTTCAGTTCCTTCTTCAGCTTCTCTATCTCCTCGGTTTTATATTCGGTTTGACCCTTCTCATGAATTAGATCCCACTCCACGTTTCCTAAACGTGTATGAAGGGTCACAATCTCTCTATCCTTCTCCTCTAAAGTAGACTGCTGAACAGTCGCTCGCTCAGTCAATTCCTGAACCTCATCTTGTAACTCCACGTTACGATCATATAGTGTGTCATACATCTCAGCATCAACAGTGTACCGTGGTAGCTCCTCTTCTTCTTCCTCCTCATCAAACTCCTCCTCAGGACCCTCCTCAGGATCAATCTCAGGTTCATGCTCCTGACCAACAACGGTGATCAATGGAGATGAAACCCTCTGCACCAGCTGCTCCCTAACGACATGAATGTCTAGGGGCTCCTCCTCAGTCGGTCCTACAAGTACACGAGATCCCTCCTCAGTAGGTACTATAGGTAAATGGGGTCCCTCCTCAGTTTGACTAGCTTCTCCATCATTCGTCATCCTGACAACAAAATTTTAAGTTTTAGTTACTAAGTCATACTATCTAACGCATACTTAACACATAAACACATAATGTATTTTATTATCTTCAATGAATTACAAAAATTCATTTCTTAGAACTCGATAAGAGTTTTCAATTACTATCTTCTTCTATAAGGCTACTACCTAAGGTTGTTTCCCCCACCTAAGGTTCATAACCTACGGCTCTGATACCAACCTGTGACACCCCCAAATTCGGGTACTTCGATTCCACGGGATTTGGTGTTCACTGTACAAGCATCATCTATCTATCTACCCATAAATAATATCAAACTATACAATAGATAGAAATTATAATAAAATCTCTTCCCTTAAGGGTTACATCAACTGAATCATAAATAAATCCCAGGTTACTCTAACCTTAAAACATCTGTGCGAAATTCTAAACAAATAAGTCTTAACATCAACATAACTCAAGTCTTAAACAAATACATCAGTTAATAAATAACAGGTCTTCATCATTTGCTAACTTTGCCCTTGCCCTTGCCCTTACTAGTGGAGGGTTCATCGCTTCTTTCATTCTTAACTGCAATGTTATTATTAAGCAAGAGTGAGCACAAATGCCCACAAGTATAACAATGAAATAACAGTATAATAACATGCGAATAAATCAAAGACGTCTGAATAAGAGCTCAACTTTTGAATCAAGAATGAATAACAAGAATCAAAAGAATTCTGAGGGTCATAAGACCTTGAACTATGTCCTAGGTTATCAAGGATTATACTTGAAACCTTTAACAGTCATAAGACTATGGACCTTCTTCTCGTACTTAGGGGGATCAGCCCTTAGTACCATACTGTGCACAATATCTTAACGCTAACGCATAAGTGAATCCCTTTTCAGGGTTGTTCATCTCAGTTTGACATTCGAGTCCGCACCAAAGGAAGTTTGGTTTTGATAATTCAATAAGGGTTCTGAAATTTAGAACGTTCATCAACTAAGGACTAGCTAAATCATTAAGATTCACTAGTCTAAAAAGGTTCAACAATAATGATATTCGATTTGAATAATAATCTCAAATGTATACAATAGAACAATTATTGTATAATTGAATCATGCTTTGAAAGATAATCAATCTTTAATATAATACTTGAACTTGAATAATAATTTAAGTTTAAGTAAATTGCTCAATGTAAAAGTAGAGTTAAGAAACTTGCTCAATTTAAGAGTTTAAGTTTAGGAGACTTGCCTCGCGTATAGATTACACTTTAACTAATCACGTTCTTTGAAATAAATCCTACATACCATTCACATTCAATACCAGTTAATTATTAACTAATCATCATAACTTATTCTCGTTGTCTACTTTAATAATTGACTAACTTAGTCAAATCATCACGTTGACACCTAATTTGTTCGTTATGAATGAATAACTAATTATGTATTTAATAATACAACTCACATGTAATTATGTTATTTACATGCTAAACAAATATTTTATCATCATATAATATTTCTAACATATTTACATGTTCATTATTTTAATACACTAACCCATTGTTAGACTTAGAAAATTTAAAAGCTCATTTTTTTTTTTTTTATTTATTTATTTTTTTTTTATTTTTTTTTTTTAATTTTTTTTTTTTTCCAGTTCGCGAAGAACACAGAATTCAGCGAAAATAATTACTACAAAATCATTAATTCTCCAAATTAAACATACCCACATGTTGGAATTCATATATAATTAATACCCAATATTTATATACTGACAAAACTAATTTTAAACACTTAATAACAGATTTAAAGCCTAACAATTCACTGACTTTGATGTTCATGAAGTTTTAGAAAACTTTATGTGAAAATTCTCCCTACGAATTCGTTATAACACTGAATTCGTTCGTTTAAGGCTTAAACTCTTCGTATTAACATGCATAACAACATACAAGTCCAAAATTTAGGGATAATATATAATCAATACATTAATTATCACATATATGGCCATATGGCCATATCACGTACTCTGTTTATTTTGAAATAACAAGTCATCAGATTACTACACTTAGGGTATGGGATCATGCAATATATATATAAAAAAAACATGTTAAGCTACTCTTATGATTACATTTATACTCATAATTGTTACCCTATTCAACCATAGAAACTCTACAGAGGACTTAAGCCATAATTATGAAAACTTTAAAAAGACGTAGAAATAGAATTTGAGAAAGAAGAGATTACCCAAAGCGTAGATGAGTAAGGATGACAATTCTCTCTATTTCAATCACAATACACACAATCTCTCTCAAAGATTTCTCCAACTCTCTCTGCAAACTCTCTGGTTCTAAAAATACGTAAGATAAACTCATCTGAGCCTTTAAGCGCAGAGTTGAGGTCAGTTATTCTATTCGTGGTTTAACTGTCCCCAACTCCTCCTAAGGCCTCATTTGGCTAGGAAACTAGGTTCAAAACTCATTATTTTAATAACCTTTTATCATATAGTTTGAAAATGTCACCCTCTTTATAAAATAAATCCCATATTTTATTTAATTTACTTTAAATAAAATATAATAATTACTCGTAAATTCACATAATCATATATTCAATTATCTCATTAATAAATAATGTCAATTTATTAATTCTCTAATTAATAATTAAATTAATTAAATAACATCATGCTTAATTAAATAATTTATTTAATTAAATAAGCTCACATAATTTCATACCTTGATAAAATTATTCTCTTTATTAATTTAATAAATGTAACACATATAATTAAATTAATCTATCACAATTGCATCAATTGATTATTTAATCTAATAATTAAATCATAAAAAAAATATTTATTTAATTCAATAAATATTTAAAATAAATTACAAAATTCTCGTTCGTCACAGAGCCTTATGGCTTTTGGATTTTTAAATTTGATTTATTAATAATATAAATTAAATAAAGAAAATATAAATAATATATAATAATTTGTGGTAACCGCTGTTTTAATAATACCATTAGTGGCGTCAGTTTTAAAACTTTTGAAAAGATACGTTAGTTTATTTTAGTTACATCTAATCTATTTGGCTAAAGCCTAAGAGAGAAAAGGGAAGAAGAAAGAAAAGTTTCATAAAGTTTGAGAGAGTTTGAGAGAAAGACAAGTCTGTGATTCCAAAGCCACCAAAACAAATTCTCAGTGTTTAACAAGGATTTCTTAAGCAACAAAAGGTATGTTACATAACCTTAACATATATGTTTTACGTTATAATCTCTAAGTCTCTGTGTTTTTGAATTTGACGGTAACATAAAATTTTTTACAAACTTTCTGTAAAACCATGATTTTATAATTGGTTAGGAAATTATGTGTATTTATAATTTTAATGGTTATACTAACATAAATGTATATATATATATATGTTGTATGCTAAAATACGTTCAAAGAGAAATAAGAAATTAGTTTTACAGTGGACATGAGGATGAACATGAACATGTTTTGGAGTATAACAAAATTAGTATTTTATCGTATGCTAATTGTGAAATTGAAGCTTATGTATGTTAATTGGGTATGAATTTCAGAGAATCGTACTTTAAAGTAATCAAGTTTGGGTTATTATTGATATTACAGTGTTAAACAACGTTAACAATAGAGTTTTTCTTAAAAACAGTGTTTTCAAATAATGAAGTTTTCTAAAGTAGTTGTTTAATTGTTGGTAATTGTTATATGGATGATTGTTAAACGTTTATGTGTAGTTTGCGATGAAGTTATGGATGTTAATTAGTGTTAGAAATTAAGTTATAGACAAAAATTTAGTTGTTATGTTCTTCGTGGTTGGGTTCTGCAAGTTTTAGCGCCCCAGCGCAAAAATTTGAGCCCCAGCGCCAAAAATCGCGCCCCGGCGCCAAAATTCGGGCCCCAGCGCCAGAAGTTCGCGCCCCAGTGCTGAAATTCACGCCCCAGCGCCACTGTATAGCCTAGTCCTCGCGCCTCAGCGCCGGATTTGTAGTCTGACATGGATAGTTTTGACCTCCTGTAGTAAAATAGTCATAACTTCCTCATATGAACTCCGATTGAAGTGATTCAAGATGATCCGGAACGAGGACGAGTAGACCTACAACTTTTGTTCTTTAAGTTTTTCAATTTGAGGTCATTAGGATGGGTAAAAATGGTCATCTTTAGGACTGTTGTGTTTTCGGAGGCAATCGGAGGGTGTCGGGCATGCACATATGCATGTGTAGTGCTCCAGACCATAAAAGATGATGTCCTAAGTTATAAAACATGAATGTTAGTAAATATAATGATGCTTAACATTAATATATGATGTATTAGATGAGTTATAAAAGTATAGTAAGCATACACAAGAGAGGCAAATCGGGCGTGTGACGAATGAACGTCGAAACGCCGTGCTAAGTGTTAATGAACTTAAAAAGTGTTTCAATTCAATTGAAATAAGTATTATAGGATATGAAATGGGTTTAACATAAAACCAATAAGTAGTCCTAGCAAGACTTAAGCACTTGAATGAACTTCGATTATGAAATATAATGAGATATAAGTTGAAAGTTAACACAATCTAATTGAGCATTGTGTGCTAATTAATAGGAAAGATTATGAGACGTAGAGTAGAGTTTACATTACAATTACTATGTGTTGTTATGTGACTAATATTTGATGTGATTATATAATTGCGTAGGGCACGTGAAGTGCAGATAGCTGTAAGCTGTTAAACTGTTATTGGTAAACAACGATCAAGGCAAGTCTTTCGGTTCCTATTTTCTACGTGGATTTGATGAACTGTTTTAAATTACATGATATGTTATGCATGTTGAAATCATAAAATGTTAAAGTCAATATATGACTGCATTGTTTTGGCTAAGTAATAATGATTGAATAAGGAACTCAATCTTTATATTTGTTATGTGAATTAAAAGCATGTATGCTAAGTTACTTTAATGAGATGTATGTCGAGCATGTTATTAGGTGCTTTGTGATGCATGAAAACTGTTAGACTTTGCTGGGCTGTCGAGCTCACTCTTGCAAATAACCACTTTTGCATGTCAAGATTTTAAGGTAAAGATACGTGCTATGTGAGTTATAGAGATCTATATTCACGAAGATTACATATGTTTTATGAGAAATGTATTTCATATTTTGAACGTAACATGTTGTTGAAATGTAAGTTGAGCTATCCAATGTATATGGATATTTAGTTATGATGTAAGACTTTGTATAGTCATTTGTTGTAACGATTCATGATATAAGATTGAATCAAAGAGATGTAATGTAATGTAATGGTTGCGATTCAGGGCAAGAAAGAAGGAAATGTATAAAAGTTTTAAATATTCCGTAATTTTATTAAGTTTAACATCGAATAATGATGTATTATTTAGAGGTTGAATGTATGGTTAACGACCGAAGTCGGGATTTAAATTGTATAGATTTTGGGGTCGTTACAGAGATTCTGGGGACAGAATCCTTATAAGGGGGAAGAGTGTAACGCCCGAGAAAATAGAATTTTTTTAGGAGAATTAAAATTTTATTTAATTATGTGGATTAAATGAATTTAATTGATTACTTATGGGAGCAAGCAAATTGAAGGTCGTTCTATGACCTAGACATATCAGAACGTCGTAGGATTTTGGCTATGTGATAGAATTAAAGTGTTTGAATTTCCAAAATAAAAATAAAAGCTTTCCGAGAAATTTTCTGAAAAACACTATTCACGCATTTCTGTTTGGGAATTATTTTTGAACTTTCGAGAAATACATAACGATAGAATATCAAGGTGAGATGGAATATCCAATAATATTTTAGTTATGAAAAACGTAATATTTCACCTGTGGACTTAATTTGAGAACGTTAGGAAAATCAAGCGTTAAGAAATTAATGTAATGATTGTATAATACGTAGGTATTGTACGAGGTAGAGAATACGAGTATGATACGAGGTATTATACGAGTATATATGAATGATAGTATATCGTATATGATGAATAAGTATACGAGTTAGAATACGATAATTATACGTAAATTATACGTTATGAGGCTTTAAGCCAAAAGAAATGGATTTGTAGGATTGTGTAGGAAATATTAAAGTCCAATGAGATTTGATAAGGCCCAAATGTAGGAATGATTAAGTCCAATGTAAATTAAATGTGCAAGCCCAAGTGTTTGTAATGTGAAGCCCATAGTAAATTAATGGAAGCCCAAAAGCATAAGTTAGTTTAATTAAACCTTAAGCTAAACTATTAATCCAATGGGTAAGCATGAACCATGGGTCAACCCATGGGTGATCCAAAGTGATGAGCAAGTAAAGGAAACTTAATGGCTAAGTGTTGTGGCAATCAAGTAAGCTTAATGGCTAAGATAAGTGGTGAGCAAGTGACTTGGTGGCTAAGTTAAGGTGCTGGCTAAGTTAACTTAATTAGGAAGTAATGAATAGTAAGGAGGTGATTAAGGTGGTGGAAGTGGATTAATGACCCTTATGCCCTAACCTTGGCTTTTCTATAAATAGAGGGCCTTGGACTTCATTTGTTCTTTGTTCAAAAACCCCAACAACTTATAGCTTATTTGCTTGAGAGAATAAGTGAGAATAAGCTAGAAAGTTAGACTTTTTAATTCAAGAAGCAAGAAGAATAACAAGGCATAACCAAGTGAACATCAAGGGTAAGCAATTCTAAGCCATGAATCTCTTTCTCTTCCATTGTTAGAGAAATGAGTAGTAGTAGAACATGTGTGCTAAGAAGGAGTTGGAATGATGAATTAAAGGGCTTAAGTCTTAATAAGCCGTATAAGTCATGAATAAAATATTCGTAATTATTTAAGCTATGAACTTACAATGAACGTTTATGAACTTGTAACATGTTTATACAAATGAAGTTAGTATGTTAACAAGAAGCAAGAATAATGGTTAGAAGTTATAAACTATTCTAAGTCATGAGAAATGGAAACATAAGTAGTTTGTACTTTTATAAGTTATAAACTCATAACGAACAAGTAATAACTTATCATGATTATAAGTTAATGAAATAAGTATGTTAAGATGTTAGTATGACGGAATGAATCCATGTGAAACGATGAACAAATCTTAAGTAACAAAGTTTTTCTAGAATTCACGTGATTGGACGATAATCGTCGAATTTGTGAAATTCTCGGAATGGAAGTCAAATTTTGATATTGAGCTTGGAAACATTGGTTTTCAATGGAGACAAGTCTTATTTTTCATTATAGAGTTGTGGACTCGAAAATGACCAGATTCTGACTTAGAACGAAGAAACTAGCATTGAACGTTCACGAATGTTTATCGTTTTCGTTAAAAATGGACTAATAGGTGAATCTGGTGTAGTCATCCACTACGATTAATGAGTATCTCTTCCCTCCAAGGCTTGTTATAGGAATTGGCCCAAAGAGATCCATGTGAAGTAACTGTAAGGGCTTATTAATTGAGTTGATCGTCTTACCTTTGAAGGAGCTCCTAGTCTGCTTTCCAAGCTGGTAGGCGTTGCATGGCCTTTCTTTGACAAAGCTGAGCTTGGGTAATCCTGCTACTAGATCTATGGAGGCTAATTTTGACATACTCTTGAAGTTGAGATGAGATAACCTTCTATACCATAGCCAGCTCATTTCTTCAGAGGCTTTAGCAAGAAAGCATATCGTTTCGTCAGGACTTAGTTGATCAAGATTATTAGTGTAGACGTTCCCATCTCTTATTCCGGTCAGCTTTATAGAAGAGGTCTTCAGATCTCTGACTTGACACTGATTGTTGAGGAAGGTAACTTGATGACCCTTGTTGTAGAGTTGGCTTATGCCTAGAAGATTATGCTTTAGTCCTTCCACATAGGCTACTTTTCTGAAGGACACTACACCATTTCCAGCTGAGCCATATCCTCTTGTCTTACCAGAGCCATTATCTCCAAAGATGACTGTTGGACCCTCCTGCTCCATGAAGTTAGACAGGAGGGCTTTGTTCCCGGTCATGTGCCGTGAGCATCTACTGTCCAGATACCAAGTTATGATCATGGAGCTCAATTCCTGTAGTGAGGTTTAAGCTCTCATTTTGGTACCCATACTTGCATGGGTCCTATCTTGTCAGTACCCTCAGGGACCCAAATCTGCTTAATTTTGGATTTAATATGCAGAAGATTATTATAACATACGGCAACCTTATGACCATTTTTGTCACATACAAAACATCTAGCATGATGCATGCTTGTGTGTATGTGTGTGGATTCTTTCTCCATTTGGACTTATGTGGATTCTTGGTAGTCGTTCCTTTATATTGATTCTTCTTTTTCCATGTATCCTTGTGATTCATGATTTGTGAAGAGTGAAACTTAATTCTACTATTCCTACCTAGTTGGTTCGTGGAGTTGATTTTGCTCGACTCTACGATCCTTCGAGGTTGGAGAGTAGTGATAAAGTTACTCTTCTCTTTTCTGAACCCTAGGCCAACATGAGATCCGTTATGCCTTGAAGCATAGATTGGATCAGAAGAGCAGGGATGGACTAGTTCTTCCTTCTGTGAGGATTTCACAAATGTAATGGTTCTATTGAAGTTTGAAGCACTACTGATATTAGTTTCCTTTGACTTTTCCACATATGGTTCTGAGGTGGATTCCCCAAAACCTAAACATGTTCTGTCAGATGCACTTCTCTAACTGGAGATCAGGGAGTCCATGAATGAAGAGGATCTATTCCACATTTCTTTTCTAGTTCGTCAATATTAGAGGTTAGATTTGACTCTCTTTGTGCATTAAGTTCATTTGTTTGTCTTAGGACTTTATTCTCAGCCTCAAATTTAGAGTGAGAGAGTTAGCACTTAGAAGAGTTGTTTTCAGTTCTTCCTGAACTTTCTCTTTTTCTTTTTGAAGAAGAGAGTAATCTTTGGATAGAACTCTGAACCATTTCATGTATTGATTCAGATCAGTTATTATGCCATGTAGTGTAGTTCTTAAATCATCACTATCTACATCAGGAGAGTTAAAGTTAAATACCTCATCGATACTTACTACATGATGGTCAGCTTGTTTCTTGTCCTTTGCATTTTTGGCCATTAGACATAGATTTGCTACTTGAGGATCTTCATCATCTCCAGACTCATGAGTTGTGTCGTTGTCTGAGTCACTCCATGATCCTCCAGCTACAAGACCTTTATCTTTCTTTTGGAGCCTTTTGTTGCCTTTGAACTCATTCTTTGGATTTGTTTTCTTCTTAAGCTCGTCTCTAAGAGGTTTGTTGCAATTTGCAATAAAATGGTCAGGCTTCTTGCAGTTATAGCATAGGTCGTTGATCTGCTCCTGGCTGTTGTTGTTGTTGTTAAATTTCTTAGGTCTGCTGCTTCTGCCTTTACGCATGAACCTTTTGAGTCTTCTTACCAGCATTGCAATATCCTCGTCATCATCTTCCTCAGAGTCAGAATCATTTTCAGTATGAGCTTTGGAGATTTCTTCAGTTGCTTTGAGAGCAATTCCTTTGTCCTTCTTTCTTCCTTCAGATAGAGTCTCTGCTCGTTGAGTCAACTCCAGTTCGTAGGTGAGAAGGTTACCATAAAGTTGTTGAATAGTCATTTTATGGAGATTCTTTGATTCTCTAATGGCAGTGGTTTTGGCATCCCACTTGCTTGGTAAAGCTTTCATGAATTTAATGATCAGATCTTTTTTTGGATAGATCTTTCCAAAAGCTCGAAGAGAGTTCAGTAGCACATTGAATCTTTTATAGGTGGAAGTGACGTTTTCTCCTGAAACATAGGCGAACATTTCATATTGTTGAGTCAGAAGAGATAGCTTATTTTCTCTGACTTCTTCAGTTCCTTCGTGCGTAATGAGCAGTGCTTCCCAGACTTCTTTGGTAGTTTTGCTATTAACCGCATTTTTGAATAGATCATCTTCTAAAGACTGGAACAAATTATTCTTAGCCTTTTTGTCTAGTTGGACAGCTTTCTTTTCATTGTCAGTCCATTTAGCTTTGACCTTGATTTGAACTATGTGTGGATCTTCTAGAGTTGGTACAAGCTTAGTTGGAATGTAGGGCCCATTCATAATAGTTTCAAATAGCTCTTCATCTATTGAGTCCATGTAGGCTTGTATACGAACTTTCCAGCTGGAAAATTTGTCTTTGTTGCACATTGGTGGCTTGCTGCCTCCTCCAGTCTTGGATTCACTTATCAGATGTGCCATTGGATCTAATTAAGCTTTGTAAGCTGATTAAGAGAACTTGCTTTGATACCAATTGTTAGTTCCCAAAGGCACAATAGTTATCTAGAGGGGGGGTTGAATAGATATTTTTAAAATTTCGTTGTCAAAATTCTTTGTCAGATTTGTTAATAAATCAATCACAACGGAATATATGACTTGTTTGTTCCCTTTTAAGATGAACCAAGTTAATAGGTGATAAGCATTTATAACAGATATAGCAGTTAAAGTAAGAATATAAAAGACAGAGATTTTAAGTGGTTCAGAGCACTCAAGGCTCCTAGTCCACTTTTCTACTCCTCGAGTAGGAAATCCACTAAGGATGTCTTTACAATCATTGAATCTCACAGATTCCTTCAAGACCATCAGTCTTGGAACTTCTTAGTTCACTTAGAACTCTTTGAGTCCAGCAGACTTGGAATACACTTGATGAGAGTTGAGTTCTTAGGTTGTGCTACTCAGTTGCTGTTAAGCATATGTTCGAAAGAACTGAGTAGCTAAGCAAGCTTTCCTTTCTTTGATCGTAGAGTTGAGCGTTGAATATTCTTCAGCTTTTTTGTTCTGTTCTTGCTTGATCTCTTGCATCTACATCTGATTTGTATATAAGGTACCTTTAAAATATGTTCGTTTAAAGGCAACCATTGAAGCATTAATTATATTTGACATTTCTGAGCACTGATGGTGACTTCTTGGAATTTTTCTGTTCAGCCGTCTGACCCACTGACATAGTAGACTGCTATCTCACCTAACACCTAAAAAGGTGTTTTCAGCTGACATGTAGTACTTTTCTTAGCTTCTTCAATACGTTTTTTCGTTATATACTAAGGATGAGTGTTGGGTCATTTGGATTCCCGAGAGTCTCAACGTCTATAATCCATTCCACATTTATTGTAATTTATTCTTCAATAAATGGACAAAGCTCAATGCTTCTGATGCAGACAGATGATGCACTACTATCATGATTGTAGTGTCTTGTTCATGATTGATTCAGCTTGTGAAGGAGACACTACGATTTTTCTTAAGCACTGCTAGACTACGATCTTCACTTGCCTGATTTGCAGACTCTATGTTTTCGAGAGCTGACTACGATTCTTGGTTTGTCTTGGCATGTGTTTGGACCACTCTACGATTCTTGGTTTGTCTTGGCTTCTGCAATCTCTTTGTTGGCTTGACATACTACAATTCTGTTGAAGCCTATCTTATTACATCTCAAACTAGATCAACCTAACAGTTTTGATCTATCACTAAGTCATTGTACATGTGTTCCTTAAAGGACTTTACATATAAGCATGATTATTTATTTTCAACATCAAATTTAAATATGCAATACCCAACACAATCCTTCCATCATACAATGTCCCAATTAAATATAACACGTGGAATTACTATCAAGCCTTATTTTATTTAATTATATGTATTTCAATTCCTGAATTCACAACTCCGAATAAATGCAAATTAAAAACTCCTTTCTAATTTCATTCCACCTTGGTCAAGGATTCCTGGGTTTTCATTTATCGAATCACATAGGATATTTCTCTTCTTTTACTAGAAGTGGTAGATTCTTTATTGATCATTCATTATCTCCATATATAACTTATTACACCCAAACATGCCCTTTGATATGCCCTAAGGGTCTAAAAGAACAAGTCAAAGTATAATTTATTATACACAAGATATTATGGTGATCTCAAGTCCAAGGATCACTTGTACTACTATCACTACAGGAATTCCTATTGACAGGCAAGTAAAATTACATTAGGTATTCCTTAGCGAGTCACGTTCAGTGAACTTATTCTCCAATAAGCACCTACATACTTGTTTTAGTGTCTTTGTAACAACCTTGAATTTTATATGTAATTTAAAATATTTATTAAATTAAATAAATATTTTAGCTGATGTGTTTATTGTTAAATAAATATTTGATTGATTTATTTATTTATTAGGTAAAAAAATAATTCATGAGTTGTTGTGAATTAACTTAATTAAGTATAATATATTAATTAAGTTGATATTTGGTAATTTTGTGGTTTGGAATTTTAATTTAATTAGTTAATTAAATTAAATGAGTGTTAAATAATTATTATGTTACATAATTGTAATATTCTAATTTAATTTAATAATTAAATTAGAGAGTTGATAATAATTTAATGAATTGTTATAATTTTGTTTTAATTTAATTTAGTAATTAAATTGGAGATTTACTAATTTAGTCAGTAAAATTATAATTTATAATGAAAATTTTAATTTTGTAGCAATTAGACTATGTGGAATCTTGATTTAATAAGTTGTTGTTAGCTTTAATTTAATTGAATTTAAATATTATAATTTAATTAAATAAAGTGTGGCAATTAAACTATATAGTAAATGAGTTGTTAAAATAAGTTAAAAAGAGATTTAATTTGGTTTTACCAAATAAGGCTTACGACTTTTAATCCCTATTTTAATTCAGTTTTGCCAAACAAGCCTTAGTGGCTTCTGAATTTAAAAAAATGTAACTGGCATGTTATTAAGCTGATATTATATTATACGTCAATTATATATTATATTTTCAGTTTTAGTTTACGTAGAGTTATATCACATATTACGTAAGTTTAATTTTCTAAGTCGGTTATTATAGAGATAATGAAGAAAAAACAGAGAAAAAGTGAGAACTTTAGAGAAATTGAGAGGAATTTGGAGGTTTTCAGAATTAAGAGAGGTTATCAGAGCTATTCTCATCATCCAACAAAGTATAATCAAGGATTTAAGGTAGTAATTTAATTCTTTTTGTTCTTGGTTATCTGTGTTTTTGGGTTTTCATAAAAATTCTCTATAAATGAGTTTTGAGAATGATTGTTAAAAATATGGTGTTATATGTGTTAATGGATGTTTATAGCATGTTTTATATCATTTATTCATGGTTTAGAGTAATCAAATTCATAGAAATATGTTTACAAGTTAAGAAAACATATTACAGTGAGATTATAGTGATATATATATGATATGGCTTATTTTGGAATCAAAATTGATGTTCAATTCATGTTATAATGTGTAAATTGATTTTTGATTGTGAAAATACATGAAGAAACAAAAATAATGTGATTTAAACGGATTGTTTTGGTTGAAAAATGAATTTACAGTGATTTGTTTAGCTAAGAATGTACAAATGGAAAGAAATAGCAAAAACAGTGAATTTAAGGGTTTTAATTTGGATGTTTATGTTGTTTATATGGTTAATATCATGTAAAAACATTATTTTGTGTTTCTGCGAAGTTTATGTAAATTATATATGTTAAATTTATTTTTTAACCGAAGTTTGTAGGCTAATTTGGCTTTGTTTTGTGTTCTTCGCGAGCATTGTCTGCGTGATACTGTGTCGAGGCGACGAAGCGCCTGTTTTGTGAAGAAACAAAGCGATGTAGTGCCACTCAGTGCCTGTTGACGAGAACAGGCGCTGCAGCGCATATTCTATGAGTAAACAGGAGCGCTGAAGCGCCGAGACCGAGCTGCAGCGCCAATTTCAAGTCTTTCTCTCGCGCGACAGCGCCTGCTATAGTTCATTAAATAGCGCTGCAGCGCCACTTGGCAGAAATTACCAGAAATAGCTATGTTAATGTGTAAAATTTTCGAATGTTAATCTAATTGGATGTAATGATAATAAAAGTGTGTTAATCATGTTATGAGAGATATTAACAAGTAAAGAATGGTTTCAAGTGGTTGATTAATATGTAAATATGAAGTTAAACCCGTTATCCATAAAGTGTGATAACATGTTATGAATTATGAAGTTAAGCTAAAAAGAAATGAACCAATTATGGTAATTGTATTGCAATTAATTGGTGTTGTGATACTAAATGGTGTAGGATTATCTGGGAACGTGAGTAATAACTGTTTAGCTTACGCACGAGTCAAGTTTCTGAATCCTACTCTTATATTAAACAAGTTTCTTACTTTACCTTGTTTATGATTCAGCAAGTTTGATATCCTTACTTGTTCAAACTCTTTAACTTTAATCGTTAATGAGCAAGGTTTCTAGTTCTTGTTTCTCATTATTCGAAACTTGAACTATTTTAGTCTTTGACTTTAAATGAGGCTTTTTAATTCTTTCAAAAGCATACCTTGATGTACATTGTTGTTTAATCATGAGTTATTATTGTTTAAACCTTGATTATAAATCATTGTTCAAACCTATATTGCTACAGAATTGTTAAATAATTAGCGACCATTTGTTGATTCAACTAATCCTTAGTTGATGAACGTTTTGAACTCCAAATTACCTTTGAAGCTAATCCAAACCAAAATTACTTTGGTGCGGACTCGTAAGTTAAAGCTGAGATGAACAACCCTATTTTAAGGGATTATTTACTCGAAAGCGTTAAGATGTTTGTTGACAATACATGGTACGAAGGGCTTATCCCCTAAGTACGAGAAATAAGGTCCACATAGTCTAACGACTGTTAAAGGTTGATGTAGAAATACCTACTACCTGGGACATAGTTCATGGTCTTGTGACCGTCAAATGAATTCTAACTCCAGCTTTTGTGTATCAACAATAAAGAATGTTATTCAATTCAATTAAACTTATTCACTGCCAGTTATTATGTTATTTCAAGTGAGCATTTGTTTTGCTCACTCTTTCATATATATAACTATTGCAGCTAAAATTGAGAAGGTTGATGAGCCAACCACTAGCAAAGGAAAAGGTAAGATGAATAAGTGTTGAAGACTTGTTAATTTGTTATGGTTTATGTATTCAGACTTAAATTTTAATTATGTGTTGTAATCAATTTATCTGCATTTGATGATTGTATTAAGGTTAGACAACCTGGGATTTATTTGATTAAGTTATGTAACCATTTAATAGGAAGGTTTATTGCTTAAGTTTTAATTAACTTGGGTAGTTAGAAATGAATGTTTAGACAGTGAACACAAAATCTTGTGGGAATGAAGTACCCGGATTTAGGGGGTGTCACAAGTTGGTATAAAAGCTTTAGGTTATGAACCTTAGGTGGAGGAAAACCTTAGGAAGTAACCTTACAGGAGATTGTGATCTAACATATACCATGGCATTTCTTCAAACTAAGTCGAATAGCATATGACTCGGTCTTGAGATCGATTTATCACAGTGTTAAAAACACAGTTCATCTATTCCATCTTGACCTTCTGTGCTTGTACCTCTCCCTCTGCTACCTCTGCACCCTAAGAAGCTTTCTCGTATGCATCTTCATTTCTTGATCTCTTAGCGGATTCTTCTTTCAAGTTATCCTTCAGCTTCGCAATCTCCTCCATCAGCTGCTCATTCTCCCCCTCTGTGTGAACCAGCTTCAATTCTACATTGATGAGACGTTTGTGATGCCCTCAAAATAGGTATACATCACCCATTCTAAGTCACCAAAATACATGGTACAGAATACAAATACAAACTTAAGTATACAACTATCGTGTAACATAAGGTGAGAGTTTTAACGCAAATATAGTCTCCTAGAAAATATCCAAACTCAAATGAAGCCATCATTATAATTTTTATTACACTATTTCACAGAATAGTGAAGACTACTAAAGCAATTGTCGACGTCGGGATTTTTATTTGTCCCTTTTCTGTTCTTGTCTTTTGGTGTTCTCATGTTAGGTGAGATTTGTTTGAAAAAATAAGTTATGAAAAGGTCCGACATGTATATGTCGACTATTGGACTGTAAGAGTCGCCAGTTGGTATTTTTAAATGGTTGCACCAACTTAACCGAGAAAAGGTTTGCACATTGACCTAGTAATGTAACACTATTTAACTAGTCTGTGAAACCGAGATTCGTTAGGGTCCGGGGCCTTGATTATGCGAAGGGAAGGTGTTAGGCACCCCCCGACATCCGTGTTACCATAGTGACCGCCAATTTTCAATTTAAACTATTATCTGAATGTGTGTGTGTGTGTGTATGTCAATGTGCAATTATTTGGAAGTAGTTTTATGCCTCGTTTGCACCTATATACAAAGAGTTTGAATTTTATATAAAAATTCAGTTTTAACAAGATATAGCAATGATATTTTGTAAAAGTGGTTTTTCAAACTCTTATGCTCAATAGTAATTGAGGCCTTTGATACTTCTATTTTATTGTGTGTTCAGCTTGTTTGCTTTTATTTTCGAGATGCGAAGCATCTTCGAGAAAATAAGATGCATAGTTGTGCCGAACTCCTTGTGGGCATGAGAGCCGTCTAAGGAAATTTAAACACCGTGAATAATTTACAAGCCATGTACAGCTAAAAATGTCCATCACGAGAACCAAATCTAGATTCAGAAGACTGAATCTGTTATCACATGACTTCTAGGCTCACATGATGTTGCAGTTTGTATGAAAGCTGTAAACAGTTATATATATAAAAGCTGTAAATATATATATATGAACGATCAACCACCACGGAGTAAATTCCATGGCTGATTGGAAATGTAAATATATAAAAGTTGTAAATATATATAGAGAGACGATCAACCGCCACGAAGTAAACTCCAGGCGGGACTAAATGTAAAATAAAGCAGTAAAAGGCCACGAAGTAAACTCCAGGCCTGACAGGAGTGTGTGTGTGTGTGTGTGTGTGTGTGTGTGTGTGTGTGTATATATATATATATCCTCGAATTCGAATTAACGCAACGGATGTAAATCCAAGCTCAATCAAATAGAGTTTGATGACAATAATATATATAAGTATTTATATATATATAAGCAGTAAACGCTCCGGATATAAAATCTAGGCTCACCGAACAGAGTTCGATAACAGTTTATATATATATATATATATATATATATATATATATATATATATATATATATATATATATAAGCAATAAACGCTCCGGATGTGAATCCAGGCTCAATCGAGGCATAACTCGATGATGTTAGTGTGTGTGTATATATATATATATATATATATATATATATATATATATATATATATATATATATATATATACAAGAAATAAAAAGTCACAAAGTCACGGACCGAAGTCTGGGCATACACACGTGACATGACTCTCAATGTGAATAACGGTGTGTGCAAGAAGTGGAGAAAAGGCTTAAAGTAATGTAAGAAGGCTTATAATGGATTGCCAAAGAAGACTTCAATAGCTTTAAATGGATGAACACTCGGTTCCCACCGGTAAAAAGTAGCCAAATATTAGCTCACAAGTGTTTGAAATGAGAAAGCACTCAATTTATAGTGTGTACAGAGCAAATTGGACAGGGCTTCCTCGCCTTTTTCTTCTTACAAATGGCCACCCCAAGCCCTATATTTATAGAGGGTGGAGCCGTAGGTGTACCTGCGGCTGCTCGGGGTGCGCCGAGATCCGTGGGTCCCTCCATCTCGAAGTACGTGCACTCGTTCAATGTGTTATCCGCTCAAACCTTCATAACTTCAATTTGGGTATTCGATCGAGGTGTATAAGACTTTTTACGGCATGCTATTGTCGAGAGATACACAAGGACATGGGATAAGAGGTTGTACGAAGTCAAGAAGATGGGTCCATGCCCAGGTCTTCAGGCTTCAAATTCTATTCGGTGTGCTTTCTTGTGTATTAGTCACTCGGGATTGGAGCTATGGTTCTTGTAGGACACTTCTGCGTAGCATGTAGGTTGAAATGTTGTTGAGATGGCGCGAATGTGGGATTGAGGTGCAAAATGGCGATTTTACCCCTGATCGGGGTTATCTCCGGTTCTGGGCTAATTTAGCAGTTATTGCTCAGGGTTATCTCTGATATTGGGCTGCTGCAAGTATTGAACGTCCTCAGGGTTTGTCTCTGAAGTGTGCATGTCCTCCCGGGGTCATCTCCGGGCTTGAGACTGAGTGCCTCGGGGCTATCACCGAGTGTTGAAGCTAATTGCTGAAGGTTTAAATAAGCATTTCCGGGGTTGTCTCCGGAACTGCAACTGCATGCCTCGAGGTTTTTTTTAGGTTTGAACTGTATCTCTCGGGGTTGTCTCCGGGATTGGAACTGAAGATATCGGGGTTATCTCCGAGATGGAAAAAGTCTCCGGTGTTATTTCTAGAATTAGAACTGCATTCCTCGGGGTTGTCTCCGAGGTTGAAACTAAAACTCCCGGGGTTGTCTCCGGGTTGGATTTAATTGACTTCCAGGGTTATCTCTGGAAGACAATTTTGCCCTCCTATAAGGTTAGTAACAGGAATGCAAATTAAGAGTGTTTACTGACAGCAGATGTTTGCCTTCGTGTTGGCAATTTTGGGCCTATGAGAGACTCCCATATTTGTGTCCTATTAGTGTGTTAGGTTTGGAGACCTATCCACGAGGACGACGATGGTATCACTCCATATTGGCGGAGGTTCCTGTAGCTGAGGGTTTCACCCATTGTCGCTTACAGTTGGAGTTGTTGACAGCTGATGTCATCACTTGGATTCCCTACTCTGGGGACCATTTGACCATCGGCTTTGAGGATGAATACCCGACTGGTGTCGAGTATGTGATGTCCACCCATCGGATTCCTCTCTTCACAGATGGAGGATTGGAGCTCAATTTAGGAGAGCGCACTATTAGGAGCACCACATGAGATGTAAGACCCCAACTTTTATAAATAAAGATGAATTTTTTTTTTAAATATCATTTTTGAATATTATGGAGTTAATTTGATATAATGTTATAGTTGTGGGTAATATTTATAAATTTTGCAAAGTACGCAAGTTGTTATATAATATTCGATTGGTCGGGGAATATTCGTTTTAACAGGGAATATTCGTACAACGACACAATTATTGGTGGACCCCACAACGGAATTATTGTCGGATTGAGAAAACGACAAAAAATATTTTATTAAAAATAACGGCGGAAATTTTACCATTGTTGCTGTTGAACTACTCGGTAGTAAAAGTACAGTAATACGTGTGGTTGCATAGTAGCACACGGTATTGATTATTAATGCTTATGTGAGAAGTCACTCAGTTTGATTCTATTATTGTCAGTTAATAATATGAATTATTTAGCGATAATGACGTTTTGTTTTATTCGTATTATTAACGTAATAAAACAGAAACATCTTTTTATATAAAACAAAATACTTTATTAAAGTTATTCTATAAATAGAATATATTTTATTTTATTTAAAAGATTTTTCTTTAAATATGGACCGTCAGATTAAAGTAATCAATCTGGACCGTTCATGGATTAGTTACTATGCATTCTATTTTTCTATAAATAGCAGCTCATTCCTTCATTATTTCTTACGAATTCACTGAACTCTAGAGAGAGAAACTATAGAGAGAAACTATAGAGAGAGAGAAGAAGAGTATTCTGCTACTACTTCCTTACTTCAGCTCTTCTTTAAAACGGTAGGGAATATTATTTCTTTTATATTCATGAAGAGAACTTCTGTTATTCCATTTGTTATTATTCTGTTGGAATAACCAGTATACGCGGTCTACCCTATACTTGGTGACATTCTTCTATTATTCTGTTGGAACATCCTGTCTGTGTGTTTTACACCGGACCTGGTTCCGTTTATTATTCTGTTGGAACATCCTGTCTGTGTGTTTTACACCGGACCTGGTTCCGTTTATTATTCTGTTGGAACATCCTGTCTGTGTGTTTTACACCGGACCTGGTTCCGTTTATTATTCTGTTGGAACATCCTGTCTGTGTGTTTTACACCGGACCTGGTTCCGTTTTATTATTATTCTGTTGGAATATCCTGTCTGTGTGTTTTACACCGGACCTGGTTCCATTATTTATTATTCTGTCGGAATATCCTGTCTGTGCGTTTACGCCGGACCTGGTTCCATTATTTATTATTCTATTGGAATAACCTGTCTGTGCGGTCTATCGCATGCATGGTGATTTCTTTTGTTATTCCATTCTTTATTGTACTCAGTTGGTTAAGTTTTGACTTCTATACTCCATGAAATTTGTGGAATATCCTTGATAGTTGCGTTTCATCCAGTATCTTTTCAAGAAAATATTCTTCTAAGCGTTCTTGAATTTTACTCCACAATGCAGTATCATGTTGACAATTTGGACGTTGTTAATTTCTGGATAAATTAATTCTTGAACTTGTTTTATTGAATTCTTATATCATTGTCATCATCCTCATGTTTATAAAATGTTGAAAGTCATCTGTGGCATGTAGTGCATAGATGGACTTGGTATGATTATGACCAGGGATTATTCGGTATAATCATGACCGTAATGTTACAAATGATGTGGTAAAAGTCCTCATTGGCCCGTAGTGCATTGATGGACAGTTGTTGGCATGATCATGACCATTAATGAATACACGAATATCCTTGGCCGTAGTGCAGGGGTGATTCGATGATTTTATTAAGCTGAGTCTCAGCGATCGCAGTGTTGAAAAACCTTTTAAATCATAAAAGATAGTAGAGTTTATTTTCTACTTGACTCTTTTAATGGATTGCTTGTTCCGCTGCAGTTAAACTTGATGTCTATTATATTTTATCAGTTTAACATTGTTGAAGGCTAATGATAATTTATTCTGCATTATCTTAGTCATAATATTTCTTACTGGGCTAGTTGAGCTCACCCTTTCTTTCACTGTTCTCTTCAGGAAATGAGAACGTAGCTGGGACAAGTCGGGGTACGGAGTGATGGTCCGAATGATAGTATTAGTTAGTAGTCCTCACTATTCTATGTAATGGTGTGTTAATAAATGTAATGAGGACTCCTTTTGAGTATGAATACTCTCTAGAAGATAATATTTGTATTCAAACTCACAGTTTATGTTTTGTCGTATTGTACACGACAGTTGTATTATTAAGTTGTATTTGTATTCTGTACTATGTATCTGACGACCCAAGATGGGTGATGTATACCTAATTTTGGGGGCGTCACAGTTGGTATCAAAGCTTAGGGATATGATCCCTGGCTAGGATGTGAGAATAGAACTAGGAGGGGAGAGACGGGGAATTCCTTCGCTAGTATGACCTACCTAAGTTTATTTGCATGGTATTTAATTGGTCGGTCATAATATAAGGATAATATATGACATATCAATTAATTTTTATTTTGTGGCAGTATCTGAAAATGGCATCCGAGAATGTTGAGAATAGCAATGGAGCACAGACGACTGTTGATTCACCACACATCAATAATCATGATAATGTGCATCAGGAAGGTGTCAATCCTCATGGAAACAACAACACTGACCAAATGATGAATGATCAAATGTTCAGAGGCTTTATGCAATTCATGCAACAACAGGTGAAAGCGGCTCCTGTCCACAACGTAGGTGGAAATACTGGAAACTCTCAGGCGGTCACCGCTAAACAGTTTAAGGAGCTGGGACCACCGGAGTTTAAGGGAGAACCCAAACCACTTGTAGCTGAAACATGGATAAAGCAGATCACCAAGATATTTGATGTCTTGGGTTGCTCCGAGGAGCAAAAGGTTCCCTTTGCCGCCTTTATGTTGCGAGGAGAGGCAGATTACTGGTGGGAATCGATAAAGCGTACTCAACCTGCCGCATTAAAGATGTCTTGGGAGAAGTTCCAAGATCTGTTTAACGACAAATACTTTCCCGAGAGTATTCGTCACATGAAGGAGGTGGAGTTCATCAAATTGGAGCAGAATAATATGACCGTGTCGCAGTACGAGGCAAAATTTGCGGAGTTATCCCGGTTTGCGTCCCACCTGGTGGATAATGAAGAAAGAATGACGCGGATGTTTTTAAGAGGTTTGAAGCCGGAGATACGTCAACATCTTGTTTCTCATAAACTGTGTTTGTATTCAGATGTTGTAAATAGGGCTCAGTTGGTGGAGCGCGATAACGAGATAACGCAACTAAAAGAGAGCAGCCGGCAAAATGATAATACCAGTGAGAGCAGTCATCGAAGCGGTGACAACAAGCGTGGAGGGAATCAACAGGCCAGAAATGGTAACCACTTCGGTGGTAATCAGGGCCAAAACAAT
Organism: Panax notoginseng; assembly: GCA_016801055.1. Classification (NCBI taxonomy): domain Eukaryota; kingdom Viridiplantae; phylum Streptophyta; class Magnoliopsida; order Apiales; family Araliaceae; genus Panax; species Panax notoginseng. Next base: position 106,127,880 of record CM029021.1, read on the forward strand.
AAGAATGGATATTTCAAGAAGAGGAGATTCAACAATGATGGAAAGACGTCAGCACCAGCACCTGTCGTTAAGGAAGGAGAACGACCACCTATCATATGTTTCAAATGCGGAGGGGAGGGGCACATCAGTCCAAACTGCGCGATGCCGTCCAAAGCATGTTATAATTGTGGAAGAGAAGGTCATTTAGCTCGATTTTGTCGTTTACCGAAGACAAATGCAGCTAGGATGGAGGCACCAAAAGCCGTCCCAGAAAAGTCAAAACCGGTTGTGCAAGGGAGAGCGTTTGTTGTGACCTCCCAGAACGCAAGGAACCCGAATGAGGTCATCACGGGTAAGCTTATCATAAACTCTAACGAAGTCTATACTTTATTTGATACCGGTTCAACCCATTCTTTTATTTCTCCTACTTGCGCTCATCGATTAAATTTGATTCCGGAGAAATTAGACTTTGACTTAGCAGTTGAAACTCCATTGGGAGAAACCTTCATTACATCCACGGTTTATAAGTCTTGTTTGGTTCAAGTTGGTACCCACACATTACCTGTCGATCTTATTTCATTAAAAATACTTGCATTTGACGTGATTCTAGGGATTGATTGGTTAACTACTCATCATGCAAAAATTGATTGTTTTCGTAAGGTTGTTAGCTTTCATATTCCTAATCGACCTATTATGCGAATTCAAGCAACCAAACCATTAAAATCAATCGCTGTCATCTCAAGCCATAAAGCTATTCGTTTATTGAAAAACGGATGTCAAGCTTTCTTAGCTCATGTCACAGATCTAAACAAAAATACGTCAGCTTTGAATGATATTTCTGTTGTTAATAAATTTCCTGACGTATTTCCCGAAGAACTTCCTGGCCTACCCCCAGAGCGTGAAATTGAATTTTGTATCGACCTTGAACCTGGTACAAAACCCATTTCCAAAGCCCCATATCGAATGGCTCCTATTGAACTTCAGGAGTTAAAGACCCAACTGCAGGAATTATTAGACATTGGTTTTATTCGTCCTAGTACTTCTCCTTGGGGTGCTCCTGTTCTGTTCGTGAAGAAGAAAGATGGGAGTATGCGACTTTGTATTGATTATCGGGAGTTGAATCATGTCACCATCAAAAATAGGTACCCATTGCCACGTATTGATGACCTGTTTGACCAGTTGCAAGGAGCACAATTCTTTTCAAAGATCGATCTTCGTTCTGGATATCATCAGCTGAAGGTTAGAACTGAGGATATTCCAAAGACGGCTTTTAGAACTCGGTACGGGCATTATGAATTCTTAGTTATGTCTTTTGGATTGACTAATGCTCCTGCTGCCTTCATGGATATGATGAACAGGGTATTTAAGGAATATTTGGATCACTTTGTGGTCGTCTTTATCGATGACATCCTTGTTTATTCCAAAAGCCGTGAAGATCATGAGCAACACTTGAGGCTGGTACTCCAAAAGCTTCGTGAATACAAACTTTATGCCAAGTTGAAGAAATGCGAGTTCTGGCTGGAAGAGGTAGCATTCCTTGGGCACGTAGTATCAAGTCGTGGAATATCTGTTGACCCGGCAAAGATTGAAGCTATTCAAAGCTGGGAGCAACCTAAATCAGTGACCGAGGTACGTAGCTTTCTTGGTTTAGCTGGTTATTATCGCAGATTCGTGGAAGGATTTTCTCGAATCGCTACTCCATTAACTCAGCTGACTCGGAAAGATACAAAGTTTGGTTGGAGCGAAGAATGTGAGCAGAGTTTTCAAGAACTCAAGAGGAGACTCATTTCAGCACCTGTTCTAACAATACCATCTGGCTCGGAGGGATTTGTCATCTACAGTGATGCTTCGAGCAAAGGGTTGGGATGCGTTCTCATGCAACATGGAAAAGTCATAGCCTATGCATCAAGACAACTCAAGGAATATGAGAGGAATTATCCTACTCATGATCTAGAGTTGGCAGCTGTTGTCTTTGCACTTAAAATTTGGAGGCATTACTTGTATGGGGAGAAAGTGGAGATCTTTACGGATCATAAAAGTCTCAAATATTTCTTCACTCAAAAGGAACTCAACATGCGACAACGACGTTGGCTTGAACTGTTGAAAGATTATGATCATACCATTCAATACCATCCTGGAAAAGCGAACGTGGTAGCTGACGCATTGAGTAGAAGATCATATGCGGGTACAAATGCAATATTAACAACGCAAAGGCCCATTTTGTGTGACTTGCAAAGGATGGAGATAGAGTTGAAGACTCCAGGGACCCATGTGATGATGGCGAATATACGAGTAGAACCGACTTTAATCGATAAAGTTAAAGCTGCTCAAGCTACAGACCTGGAGCTGATGCGTATGAGGAAGAAAGTGCAAGAAGGTTCTATGCCGGAAGCAAGAATCGATGAAGAAGGAATACTTCGAGTCAACTCCAGACTCTGTGTTCCTAACAACCCTGATTTAAAGTATGAAATCATGATGGAGGCGCACAACACACCATTTGCAATCCATCCTGGAAGTACCAAAATGTATCATGATCTTCGTCATACATTTTGGTGGAGCAATATGAAGAGAGAGATAGCATTGTTTATCTCAAGGTGTCTAACTTGTCAACGAGTCAAGGCGGAGCATCAAGTACCAAAAGGTCCATTGCAACCACTTGAAATTCCAGAATGGAAGTGGGAGCACATCACCATGGATTTTGTTACCGGTCTTCCCAGGGTTTCTCAAGGTATTGATGCGATTTGGGTCATTGTTGATAGATTGACCAAGTCTGCTCATTTCTTACCGATACGAGAAACTTATACACTTGAACGTCTTGCTCGTATGTATATAAACGAGATTGTAAGACTGCATGGTATGCCAGTATCCATAGTTTCTGATCGAGACCCAAGATTCACTTCACGATTTTGGGTTAGTTTACAAAAAGCTATGGGCACGGAGTTACGATTTAGTTCAGCATATCATCCTCAGACGGACGGACAATCAGAGAGGACTATTCAAACTCTTGAAGATCTATTAAGACTCTGTGTCTTTGACTTCAAGGGAAGTTGGGACAAGTTCTTACCATTGGTGGAGTTTTCCTACAACAACAGTTATCAAGCAAGTATTGGCATGGCTCCATTCGAAGCATTGTATGGAAGAAAATGTCGTTCTCCAGTATGCTGGGATGAGGTGGGCGAAGCAACGTTGTTGGGACCGGAGTTGGTACGTATGACTACAGAAAAGATTCAAACGATCCGACAACGTATAAAAACCTCACAAGATCGACAAAAGAGTTATGCTGATCTTCATCGAAAGGACGTGGAATTTGATGTAGGAGATCATGTGTTCTTACGTGTTGCTCCATGGAAAGGAGTTACAAGATTTGGAAAGAGAGGAAAGCTAAATCCTCGATTCATCGGTCCATTTTTAATCCTCGATCGAGTAGGAACTGTGGCTTATAGACTCGCTTTACCGCCAAGTATGTCTCGTGTTCATAACGTTTTCCACATATCCATGTTACGCAAATATGTGGAAGACCCGAACCACATTATTGAGTTAGAACCAGACGAAATAGCGGAGGATTTGACGTATGAAGAAGTTCCTATTCAAATCTTGGATAAGAAGGAACATATTCTACGCTCCAAGGTTATACCTCAAGTCAAAGTTTTGTGGAGAAACCACGATGTTGAGGAAATGACTTGGGAGTTAGAATCAGAAATGAAATCAAGGTATCCTTACCTCTTCGACATACCAGGTACGTACCCTAATTTCGAGGGCGAAATTTCATAAGAAGGGGAGGTTGTAAGACCCCAACTTTTATAAATAAAGATGAATTTTTTTTAAATATCATTTTTGAATATTATGGAGTTAATTTGATATAATGTTATAGTTGTGGGTAATATTTATAAATTTTGCAAAGTACGCAAGTTGTTATATAATATTCGATTGGTCGGGGAATATTCGTTTTAACAGGGAATATTCGTACAACGACACAATTATTGGTGGACCCCACAACGGAATTATTGTCGGATTGAGAAAACGACAAAAAATATTTTATTAAAAATAACGGCGGAAATTTTACCATTGTTGCTGTTGAACTACTCGGTAGTAAAAGTACAGTAATACGTGTGGTTGCATAGTAGCACACGGTATTGATTATTAATGCTTATGTGAGAAGTCACTCAGTTTGATTCTATTATTGTCAGTTAATAATATGAATTATTTAGCGATAATGACGTTTTGTTTTATTCGTATTATTAACGTAATAAAACAGAAACATCTTTTTATATAAAACAAAATACTTTATTAAAGTTATTCTATAAATAGAATATATTTTATTTTATTTAAAAGATTTTTCTTTAAATATGGACCGTCAGATTAAAGTAATCAATCTGGACCGTTCATGGATTAGTTACTATGCATTCTATTTTTCTATAAATAGCAGCTCATTCCTTCATTATTTCTTACGAATTCACTGAACTCTAGAGAGAGAAACTATAGAGAGAAACTATAGAGAGAGAGAAGAAGAGTATTCTGCTACTACTTCCTTACTTCAGCTCTTCTTTAAAACGGTAGGGAATATTATTTCTTTTATATTCATGAAGAGAACTTCTGTTATTCCATTTGTTATTATTCTGTTGGAATAACCAGTATACGCGGTCTACCCTATACTTGGTGACATTCTTCTATTATTCTGTTGGAACATCCTGTCTGTGTGTTTTACACCGGACCTGGTTCCGTTTATTATTCTGTTGGAACATCCTGTCTGTGTGTTTTACACCGGACCTGGTTCCGTTTATTATTCTGTTGGAACATCCTGTCTGTGTGTTTTACACCGGACCTGGTTCCGTTTATTATTCTGTTGGAACATCCTGTCTGTGTGTTTTACACCGGACCTGGTTCCGTTTTATTATTATTCTGTTGGAATATCCTGTCTGTGTGTTTTACACCGGACCTGGTTCCATTATTTATTATTCTGTCGGAATATCCTGTCTGTGCGTTTACGCCGGACCTGGTTCCATTATTTATTATTCTATTGGAATAACCTGTCTGTGCGGTCTATCGCATGCATGGTGATTTCTTTTGTTATTCCATTCTTTATTGTACTCAGTTGGTTAAGTTTTGACTTCTATACTCCATGAAATTTGTGGAATATCCTTGATAGTTGCGTTTCATCCAGTATCTTTTCAAGAAAATATTCTTCTAAGCGTTCTTGAATTTTACTCCACAATGCAGTATCATGTTGACAATTTGGACGTTGTTAATTTCTGGATAAATTAATTCTTGAACTTGTTTTATTGAATTCTTATATCATTGTCATCATCCTCATGTTTATAAAATGTTGAAAGTCATCTGTGGCATGTAGTGCATAGATGGACTTGGTATGATTATGACCAGGGATTATTCGGTATAATCATGACCGTAATGTTACAAATGATGTGGTAAAAGTCCTCATTGGCCCGTAGTGCATTGATGGACAGTTGTTGGCATGATCATGACCATTAATGAATACACGAATATCCTTGGCCGTAGTGCAGGGGTGATTCGATGATTTTATTAAGCTGAGTCTCAGCGATCGCAGTGTTGAAAAACCTTTTAAATCATAAAAGATAGTAGAGTTTATTTTCTACTTGACTCTTTTAATGGATTGCTTGTTTCGCTGCAGTTAAACTTGATGTCTATTATATTTTATCAGTTTAACATTGTTGAAGGCTAATGATAATTTATTCTGCATTATCTTAGTCATAATATTTCTTACTGGGCTAGTTGAGCTCACCCTTTCTTTCACTGTTCTCTTCAGGAAATGAGAACGTAGCTGGGACAAGTCGGGGTACGGAGTGATGGTCCGAATGATAGTATTAGTTAGTAGTCCTCACTATTCTATGTAATGGTGTGTTAATAAATGTAATGAGGACTCCTTTTGAGTATGAATACTCTCTAGAAGATAATATTTGTATTCAAACTCACAGTTTATGTTTTGTCGTATTGTACACGACAGTTGTATTATTAAGTTGTATTTGTATTCTGTACTATGTATCTGACGACCCAAGATGGGTGATGTATACCTAATTTTGGGGGCGTCACATGAGAGATTCGTGTACCGATATTGCCTCCTGCCAGGCGTTCTTTGTGAGACCCCAGATTTTATGAATAAAGATTTAATTTTCTCGAATTATATTTTTGAAAATTATGGTGTGGATTTGATATAATGTTATAGTTGTGGGTAATATTTATAAATTTTGCAAAGTACGCAAGTTATTATATAATATTCGATTGGTCAGGGAATATTCATTTTAACAGGGAATATTCGTACAACGGCACAATCATTGGTGGACCCCACAACAGAATTATTGTCGGATTGAGAAAACGACAAAAATACTTTATGAAAATAACGGCGGAAGTTTTATCGTTAACTGTTGAAACACCCGGTGTTAAAAGTACAGTAATACGCGTGGTTGCATAGTAGCACACGGTATTAATTATTGATGTTTACGTGATAAGTCACTCAGTTTTATTGGAATTATTAATGTAATAATACAGAAAATCTTTTTATATAAAACAAAATACTTTATTAAAGTTATTCTATAAATAGAATATATTATATTTTATTATGCATAGTGTTTGCATAGTGCCCGCATAGTATTTTGCATAGTAAAATCTTTTTATATAAAACAGAATACTTTATTAAAGTTATTCTATAAATAGAATATATTATATTTTATTATGCATAGTGTTTGCATAGTGCCCGCATAGTATTTTGTATAGTAAAATCTTTTTATATAAAACAGAATACTTTATTAAAGTTATTCTATAAATAGAATATATTATATTTTATTATGCATAGTGTTTGCATAGTGTCTGCATAGTGTTTGCATAGTAAAAATCTTTTTATATAGAAATAGAATATATTATATTTTATTTAAAAGATTTTTCTTTAAATATGGACCGTCAGATTAAAGTAAATCAATCTGGACCGTTCATGAATTAGTTACTATGCATTCCATTTTTCTATAAATAGAAGCTCATTCATTCATTATTTTCTTACGAATTCACTGAAACTCTAGAGAGATAACCTATAGAGAGAAAAAAGAAAGTATTCTGCTACTTCACTACTTATATATCCAGTACTCTTCTTCTTAAGGTAGGGAATATTATTTATTGTACTCGTAAATGGTGTTATTCTTTCTTATTCATGAAGAGAACTGTTGTTATTCCATTTCTTCTTATTCTGTTGGAATAACCTGTATACGCGGTCTACCCTATACTTGGTGACATTCTTCTATTATTCTGTTGGAACATCCTGTCTGTGTGTTTTACACCGGACCTGGTTCCGTCTTTATTATTATTCCATTGGAACATCATGTCTGTGTGTTTTACACCGGACCTGGTTCCGTCTTTATTATTCTGTTGGAACATCCTGTCGGTGCAAATTTTGTCTGACCTGGTTCCGTTATTATTATCCTGTTGGAATAACCTGTCTATGCGAAGTACCGCATGCATGGTGATTTCTTTTGTTATTCCATTCTTTATTATACTCAGTTGGTTAAAGTTTTGACTTCTATACTCCATGAAATTAGTGGAATATCCTTGATATTTGCGCTTCATCCAGTATCTTTTCGTGAAAATATTCTTCTAAGCATTCTTGAATTTTACTCTACAAAACAGTATCATGTTGACAATTTGGACGTTAATAATTCCTGGATAAAATAATTCTTGCACTTGTTTTATTGAATTCTTATATCATTGTCATCATCCTCATGTTTATATTTTGTTGAAAGTCATCTGTGGCCTGTAGTGCATAGATGGACTTGGTATGATTATGACCAGGGATTATTCGGTGTAGTCATGACCGTAATATTACAAATGATGTGGTAAAAGTTCTCATTGGCCCGTAGTGCATTGATGGACAGTTTTTGGCATGATCATGACCATTAATGAATACACAAATATTCTTGGCCCGTAGTGCATGGATAATTATGGTCGTGATACTAAAGAATATCCTTGGCAGTAGTGCAGGGGTGATTCGATGATGTGGAATATTTATTAAGCTGAGTCTCAGCGATAACAGTGATGAAAAACCTTTTTTATCATAAAAGATAGTAGATTTTATTTTTTACTTGACTCTTTTAATGGATTGCTTGTTCCGCTGCAGTTAAACTTGATGTCTATTATATTTTATCAGTTTAACATTGTTGGAGACTAATGATAATTTATTCTGCATTATCTTAGTCATAATATTTCTTACTGGGCTAGTTGAGCTCACCCTTTCTTTTACTGTTCTCTTTAGAAAATGAGAATATAGATGGGAAGAGTCGGGGAACGGAGTGATGGTCCAGAGGATAGCATTAGTAGTACTCACTATTCTGTGAAATAGTATGATAATAATTGTAATGAGGACTCCTTTTGAGTTTGTATAATCTCTAGTAGACAATAATTGTATTCAAACTCACAGTTTATATTTTGTCGTATTGTACATGACTGTTGTATTAGTAAGTTGTATTTGAATTCTGTACCATGTAAGTGGCGACCCAAGATGGGTGACGTATACCTAATTTTGGGGGCGTCACAGTTGGTATCAAAGCTTAGGGATATGATCCCTGGCTAAGATGTGAGACTAGAACTAGGAGGGGAGAGACGGGGAATTCCTTCGCTAGTATGACCTACCTAAGTTTATGTGGTATTTAATTGGTCGGTCAGAGTATAGGGATAATATGTGATATGTTATTTAACCCTTGTTTTGTGACAGTGTTTGAAAATGGCATATGAAAATACTGAGATAAGCAATGAAGCACATGAGACCGTTGAGTCAGCTCAACCAAAAGGTAACGACCAACAACATGATAATAATCATACCGGTGGCAACTGCCATCGGAACAATGATAACCATCGTGGGTTAAATTAGCATGCCAAAAATGGTAACCACTTCGGTGGTAATCATGGCCAAGATAATAGAAGTCAAAATTTCAAGAAGGGAAGGTCATTTAGCTCGATTTTGTCGTATAGTGAAGTCAAGTTCAGCTGGAACGGTGGCACCAAAGGCAGATACGGACAAAACAAAGTCGGTGGTTTCAGGAAGAACGTTTTCGTGACTTCTCAAAATGTGAGTGACCCGAACGAAGTTAGCACGGGTTAGTTAATTACAAATTCTTGCGAAGTCTATACCTTATTAGATACCGGTTCTACCCATTCTTTTATCTCTCTTGCCTGCGTTCAACGTTTAAATTTGACTTCGGAGAAATTAGACTTTGACTTATTGGTTGAAACTTCGATAGTAGAAACCTTCGTTACCTCCACTATTTATAAATCTTGTTGATTCAAATCGACACTTTCACGTTACCTGTAGATCTTATCTCTTTGGAAAAAAAAACTTGCCTTTGATGCGATTTTAGGAATCGATTGGTTAACTACTCATCAAGCTTTTCGTAAGGTTGTTAGCTTTCATACTCCTAACCAACCTGTTATGCGAATTCAAAGTAACCAAACCACTAAAGTCAATCATTGTCATATCAAGCCATAAGTAAAGAGCCCCGATCCTTTCGGTGTTGACTTCCTTGTGTGGAATGCACCGAAGCCAGACTTTCTGTAGGCAACGTCGTGAATGAAGATGGCAAGTTTATAGGTATCATTGTGAGGTGCTATCTAGGTTAAGGGATAGAAGTCACAGTTGGTATCAATGTGACGTACTATCCAAGTCTTGGATGAGAGTCACAGTTTTGAATGATATTTCTATTATTAATAAATTTTCTGGCGTATTCTTGATAACTTCTTAGCCTACCCTTAGAGAGTGAAATCGAATTTTTTATTGACCCCGGTACAAAACACATTTCTTAAACCCTCAAATATTTCTTCAACTAAAACGAACGTATATTGCGCCAAAGACGTTGACTCGAGTTGTTGAAGATTACGATCATACTATTCAATATCATCGTGGAAGAGCGAACGTGGTAGATGACGTGTTGAGTAGAAGATCGTATGCGTTTACAAGTGCGATATTGTTAACACAAAGACTCATTTCGTATAACTTACAAATGATGAAGATAGAGTTAAAGACTCTAGGGACCCACGTGAAGATAACGAATATACGAGTAGAATTGACTTTAATCGATAAAGTTAAAGCCGCTCAAGCTACACTCCCGGAGCTGATGAAAGTGAAGAAGAAGGTTCAAGAGGGCGTTAGTCTAGAAGCAAGAATCGACGAAGAGAGGAAATTTCAACCCTCGATTTAATTGGCCCATTTGAAGTCCTCGATCGAGTAGGAACTGTGGTTTATAGACTCGTTTTACCGCCAAGTATGTCACGTGCTCATAACGTTTTTAACGTATCAATGTTACGTAAATATGTGGATGACCCGAACCACATTATTAATTTAGAATCTGACGAGATAGCGGATAATTTAACGTATGAGATCTCGTGTTAAAATCTTGGATAAGAAGAATCGTATCCAACACTCAAGGGTTATACCTCAAGAGTTAGAATTTGAAATGAAGTCAAGGTATCCTCACCTGTTCGGCATACCAGGTACGTACGTAAATTTCGAGGGCGAAATTTCATAAGGAGGGGAGATTGTGAGACCCCAGATTTTATGAATAAAGATTTAATTTTCTCGAATTATATTTTTGAAAATTATGGTGTGGATTTGATATAATGTTATAGTTGTGGGTAATATTTATAAATTTTGCAAAGTACGTAAGTTGTTATATAATATTCGATTGGTCGGGGAATATTCGTTTTAACAGGGAATATTCGTACAACGGCACAATCATTGGTGGACCCCACAACAGAATTATTGTCGGATTGAAAAAACGACAAAAATACTTTATGAAAATAACGGCGGAAGTTTTACCGTTAACTGTTGAAACACCCGGTGTTAAAAGTACAGTAATATGCGTGGTTACATAGTAGCACACGGTATTAATTATTGATGCTTACGTGATAAGTCACTCAGTTTTATTGGTATTATTAATGTAATAATACAGAAAATCTTTTTATATAAAATAGAATACTTTATTAAAGTTATTCTATAAATAAAATATATTATATTTTATTATGCATAGTGTTTGCATAGTACCCGCATAGTATTTTGTATAGTAAAATCTTTTTATATAAAACAGAATACTTTATTAAAGTTATTCTATAAATAGAATATATTATATTTTATTATGCATAGTGTTTGCATAGTGCCCGCATAGTATTTTGCATAGTAAAATCTTTTATATAAAACAGAATACTTTATTAAAGTTATTCTATAAATAGAATATATTATATTTTATTATGCATAGTATTTGCATAGTGCATGCATAGTGTTTGCATAGTAAAAATCTTTTTATATAAAAATAGAATATATTATATTTTATTTAAAAGATTTTTCTTTAAATATGGACCGTCAGATTAAAGTAAATCAATCTAGACCGTTCATGGATTAGTTACTATGCATTCCATTTTTCTATAAATAGAAGCTCATTCATTCATTATTTTCTTACGAATTCACTGAAACTCTAGAGAGATAAACTATAGAGAGAAATAAGAAAGTATTCTGCTACTTCACTACTTATATATCCAGTACTCTACTTCTTAAGGTAGGGAATATTATTTGTTGTACTCGTAAATGGTGTTATTCTTTCTTATTCATGAAAAGAACTGTTGTTATTCCATTTCTTCTTATTCTGTTGGAATAACCTGTATACGCGGTCTACCCTATACTTGGTGACATTCTTCTATTATTCTGTTGGAACATCCTGTCTGTGTGTTTTATACCGGACCTGGTTCCGTCTTTATTATTATTCTGTTGGAACATCCTGTCTATGTGTTTTACACCGGACCAGGTTCCGTCTTTATTATTATTCCGTTGGAACATCCTGTCTGTGTATTTTACACTGGACCTGGTTCCATCTTTATTATTATTCCGTTGGAACATCCTGTCTGTGTGTTTTACACCGGACCTGATTCCGTTTTTATTATTCTGTTGGAACATCCTGTCGGTGCAAATTTTGCCTGACCTGCTTCCGTTATTATTATCCTGTTGGAATAACCTGTCTATACGAAGTACCACATGCATGGTGATTTCTTTTGTTATTCCATTCTTTATTATACTCAGTTGGTTAAAGTTTTGACTTCTATACTCCATGAAATTAGTGGAATATCCTTGATACTTGCGCTTCATCCAGTATCTTTTCGTGGAAATATTCTTCTGAGCATTCTTGAATTTTACTCTACAAAATAGTATCATGTTGACAATTTGGACGATAATAATTCCTGGATAAAATAATTCTTGCACTTGTTTTATTGAATTCTTATATTATTGTCATCATCCTCATGTTTATATTTTGTTGAAAGTCATCTGTGGCCTGTAGTGCATAGATGGACTTGGTATGATTATGACCAGGGATTATAAGGTGTAATCATGACCGTAATGTTACAAATGATATGGTAAAAGTTCTCATTGGCCCGTAGTGCATTGATGGACAGTTGTTGGCATGATCATGACCATTAATGAATACACAAATATTCTTGGCCCGTAGTGCATGGATAATTGTGGTCGTGATACTAAAGAATATCCTTGGCCGTAGTGCACGGGTAATTCGATGATGTGGAATATTTATTAAGCTGAGTCTCAGCGATAACAGTGATGAAAAACCTTTTTAATCATAAAAGATAGTAGATTTTATTTTCTACTTGACTCTTTTAATGGATTGCTTGTTCCGCTGCAGTTAAACTTGATGTCTATTATATTTTATCAATTTAACATTGTTGGAGACTAATGATAATTTATTCTGCATTATCTTAGTCATAATATTTCTTACTGGGCTAGTTGAGCTCACCCTTTCTTTCACTGTTCTCTTCAGGAAATGAGAATATAGATGGGAAGAGTCGGGAAACGGAGTGATGGTCCAGAGGATAGCATTAGTAGTCCTCACTATTTTGTAAAATAGTATGATAATAATTGTAATGAGGACTCCTTTTGAGTTTGTATAATCTCTAGTAGACAATAATTGTATTCAAACTCACAATTTATGTTTTGTCGTATTGTACACGACAGTTGTATTAGTAAGTTGTATTTGAATTCTGTACCATGTAAGTGGCGACCCAAGATGGGTGACGTATACCTAATTTTGGGGGCGTCACATTATTGGCTTGTGTTGCACTCACTTGTCAGTGATATCTTATTGATGGGCGTTGATGGCTACACTTTGTCAGAGGGTCCGTTTACTCAAGAGGCATTATACCGCTAGTGGTCCCCTCATACCATCGGAGCCCAGACCTGCGCCACTCAGTTCATGGGGGATATGGTTCCTAGATCCGTGATGATGATGGATTGGATGGCCTGTGTCCGAGATCCGACTCATTTGACACAGATTGACAGTTTGACCCGGCACATTTTTTCATCCGGCATTTGGGCAGAGATCCTTCAGAGGCGGATACTTTTGATCCTTCCTGCACGGGGGTTTGCCCTTCAGTTGGCCCATATGGATTTGCTGGTGTAGATCCTCCCTTGTATAGGCCTGACATCCCTCTTGGTAAAGATCCAGTGACTCAGGAGGAGTTACATTAGATGGACAGGATTGATGATGTAGACATAGACACCATTGTCTTCTTCTAATGTGTATTCTAGCTATATCTTTTGATAGGCCTCTGTTAGATACTGGGTGGCTGTGCCCCATTCTCGTTATATCTTTTGATAGGCCTCTGTTAGTTGTACGGCGTCTGTGCCCCATTTCCCTATATTTTTCAGTTGTACAGAGATGATGTATTTAGATGATGATGTACTTAGGAATGTATGTACTGTTTTCCATTCCCTATATCATATTGTCATCTATTATTTGTTATGCATGTATTATGTCATGCATATGTATGTCCAAAGATATCCAGCATTGACCCCTGGATGGTCTTATGATACGGCCCACACAGATGTCTTCCTCGACAGTCAACCATATTGATCACACCCCACCAGTATTGGTGGCCTCACGCTTGAGATCTTGGTATGATAGTGTATCCCCTTCAGACAAGGTGATTGTAGATCAGCTATTGCAGCATTCCATGACCCTACTGACGTTCCAGGTTCCATTGGGCTTTGTAGATGGTATGCTAGAGCATTGGGTACCGGAGAGGCAGGTTTTCTGGTTTGGGACCCATGAGTTGACTCCTACCTTGGAGGAGTATGGGCGGTTGACAGCTTTGCCCTTAGACAGGCCTTGCGCTCGGATGGCCATCGGAGATATGCGCCGGCAGTTCATAACCCTCACCAGGTTACGGCGTAGAGTGGTATAGGATGAGATTACATCCGGCCATGTATTGTCCCAGCATTTTCTGATAGACAGATTTGGCTCAGTGGACAGCTATGCACGATACTCCAAGGATTTCACCACGCCAGAGGATCAGTGGCATGTGGCCAGGGTAGATGTACTTTTATTTTTCTGCACGGACTAGCTTATCCATTTTGTTATGTATAGTACATTTTGTATATATCAAACAACATTATATATGGCAGGGAAATACATTTTGATTCCTTCCCTTTTAGTTATGCCTTGTTGCTTGCTTGATATTTGCATGTTTCTTCAGGGCTTGTGATCTTGATGTATTCTGAACTCCCCCTTGATGGATGGACATTGAGATGTCTCAGGATATTCAGAATGGATCGTTGATCTGTATATATTCCCTACCATCTTTGGTGCCTTGGGACTGGTGTATGGAGATGTGGAGAGGAGTGTGGTTTTCCTCTTTGAGGTTGACCGTACCACAGATGGTCGCCGGTACTCCTTTGTATGGGGGAGCCAAGTTAGTTCCATCTCTTATGGATTGATGTTTCTCTTTCAGGAATCAACCGCAGCTTAGATGGTCGTCGAATCTCCCATTTGTGTGGAGAGGTCAGGTAGTTCCATCTCTTTGTTATGAAGCCAATGAAGTGTGGTGGATTGAAAGATGATCCCAGTACCGTTGACAAGTTTTTGTGTTTTGGTAGGGGGTAAGACCGAACCATAAATGGCTACCTACGTACTCCTATTGAAGAGGAGATTAGGTCTGCGTAGTTCGATCTTGGTGTAAAGGTTCAACGTTGTATGTGGCAAAGTGGTGTAGAAATGTTTTTTTTTTGTTTTTTTTTTGTAGTGAGAAGGGTGTAGAAATGTTTTTGTTATTTTTGTTTTATTGCGATCAGACCATATAAAATGGCTGCCTACGTACTCCCATGTATTTGGGAGATCAGGTCGGCGTAGTTCGCCCCATGTACAGGGCGGTTTGTAGCCAAAAAGTTTAATCTCATGTAAAGGATAAACTAAAGGTGTGAAAAGTTTAATCCCTGGTGGGACAAACTAAAGGTGTGAAGGGTTTAATCCCTAGTGGGATAACCTGAAGTTGTGAAAGGTTTTGAAAACCTGCGGGGAGTAAAGGATCTAATGATCCAAAAACCAGGCTGCTGGTTAAAGAGCGTGGTTGCCCCTGATGGGGAAAATGGGTGTGAAGAAAGGTGTATGTAGTGAGGTTTAGAAAACCTGAACTGACTGGGGATCTGGTGATCCAAAAGCAGGATGTTTGTTTGTTGGTAACTTCAGACATAGTACCATTGCACGGTGTTTGAGTTGATGAGCTATGGAAATTCATCGCCATCCATTTCCTGTAATCTGAGAGCACCTCCAGTCAATACCTCATTGACAATAAACGGACCTTCCCAATTCGGGGCAAATTTTCCTTTGGACTGATCTTGGTTGTCAATGATCTTCTTCAAAACCAAGTCATGTGGTTTAAACTGCCGTAGCCAGACTTTTCTGTTGTAGGATATGGCGATCCTTTGTTGATATAACTGACCATGGAAGATAGCAGCGGCTCGCCTTTCGTCTATTAGAGACAATTGGTGATACCTATCTTGTAATCATTGGTCTTCATCCAGCGTAGTATCTATCAACACTCTGAGGGATTCTATTTTCACCTCTATGAGGAGCATTGCTTCTGTCCCATAGGTTAATGAGTAGGGGGTTGCCCCAGTGGAAGTACGCATTGATGTTCTGTAGGCTAACAAAGTCAGAGGCAATAAGTCAGGCCATCCTTTGTGATTGGCGGACATCTTTTGCATGATCTTCTTGATGTTTTTGTTAGCTGCTTCAACAACACCATTCATCTTTGGACAGTAGATGATGGAGTTGAGATGTTTGACGTGGAATTTACTGAATAACTCCTCCATCATTTTATTGTTGAGGTTCTTAGCATTGTCTGATACAATTACCTCTGGTTGTCCATATCGACAAATGACATTGTTTCTGATGAAACCAATGATAACTTCTTTTGTAACCCTGGGGAAGGAGGCTGCTTCTACCCATTTGGTGAAGTAGTCGATCATGGTGAAGATAAATCGATGCCCATTCCTGGCTTTGGGCTTGATGGGTTCAATCACATCCTTTCCCCACATTGAGAAGGGCCATGGTGAACTCATATTGTGGAGATCCCTTGGAGGGGCGTGGATAGCATTCTTATGAATTTGGCATTGGTAACATCTCTTGACGTGATCATCACAGTCAGCTTTGAGAGAGAGCCAGTAATGCCATGTTCTTAGGATCTTCTTTATAAGTAGGGGGCCGCTCATGTGTGGGCCACATACTCCACCATGGATTTTATCTATGAGCCTCTAAGCTTGGTCCTTGTCCAGACATCTGAGAAGACCTAGTCTTGCATCTCTTTTGTAGAGTGCGTCTCTGCTCAAGTAGAATTTCATAGACAGCCGATGAATCCGCCTTCTTTCAGTCGGGCTCGACTCAGCGGGTGTAGATCCATCTTGTAAGTACTCCTTGATATGCTAATACCAAGGGTGTTGGATGGGAGGTAGCTCATCCGATACTTCTCCAATGTAATTCCCATAGGCTGGAGCCTTTTATCGGGCAAATGTGATGGTTGGCATGTTTTCCTTGTCAAGTATGTTGATCAAGGAGGCCAAGGTTGCTAGCGCATCCGCAAAGTCATTCCTATTCTGAGGAATGTGGAGGAAGGTTATTTCTTCAAACTCCAAAGCCATCTGTAGAACCTGCCGATGGAAAGGCAGCAAGTGTAGCTCTTTGGTATGATAGATTCCTATGGTTTGTCTGATTACCAATTCAGATTCCCCAAAGACAGTTAACCGTCTGATTCCCATTGATTGAGTAGGTTTTAGCCCCATGATACAACCTTCATACTCAGCTGTGTTGTTAGTGTTGGCAAACTTCAATTTGATGGCGACGGGATGCTGCTCCCCCGTAACGGATGTTAGAACTGCTCTGGCGCCAGAGCCTTCCATGTTTACAGCTCCATCAAAATATATCTTCCATGATTGGTATGCATCGTACTGATGGTGTTACTGGACTGTCATTGCCCCTTCATCAGGGAAGTATGTTTCTAAAGGTTTGAAATCCCCTAAAGGTGCGGCGGCCAGTTGATCCACAATTCCTTGACCTTTGATAGACTTTTGTGTCACATAGATGATGTCAAATTGTTGTAGGATCAACTGTCATCTGGACAGTCGGCAATTCAGCATGGGCTTACTGAACACGTACTTGAGAGGATCCACGCGGGATATGAGATGAGTTGTGTGACCATGGAGGTAATGATGTAACCTCATGGAAGCCCATGCTAAAGCACAACAAGTTATCTCAATCAGAGTGTACTTGTGTTCACTATTGCTAAATCTTTTGTTGAGGTAGTAGATAGCTCGCTCTTGGCCTCTATCGTCTTTCTGTCCCAGCATGCAGCCCATGGCATTGTCATTGATGGACATGTACATAAATATGGGAACATCATCCCTCGGTGGTACCAAAATAGGAGCTTTGACTAGCTGCTCTTTGATTGTAAGGAAGGCCTTCTGGCACTCGTCATTCCATTTCATGGAGGAGTTCTTCCTTAATAACTTGAAAATAGGCTCACAAGTTGCTGTGAGTTGGGAGATGAATCTGCTGATGAAGTTAATTCTTCCCAAAAATCCCTGTATTTTCTTCCGTGTCTGAGAAATGGGCATTTTCGTAATAGCCTGGATTTTGGTGGGATCCAGCTCAATCCCCTTGTGGCTGACTAGGAAACCTAGCAACTTACCTGATTTGACGCCAAAGGCGCACTTGGCTGGATTCAACTTTAAGTTGTACTTACGCAACCTGTTGAAGAGCTTTTTGAGATGGTCTAGGTGGTTTTCCTCCCTTCGGGATTTGACAATGATGTCATCCACAAGATCTCTATTTTCTTATGCATTAAATTGTGGAAAAGAGCTATCATGGCTCACTGGTACATAGCTCCAGCATTAATGAGGTCGAATGACAACCGTCTAAAGCAAAAGGTTCCCCAAGGAGTGATGAATGCAGTTTTCTCACGATCCTCTTCAGCAACCATGATTTGATGGTACCCCGCAAAGCAATCAGCAAAGGAGTACATGTCGTATTGAGCTGTATTATCAATGAGTATGTGGATGAATGGCATGGAAAAGCTATCTTTGAGGTAAGCTTTATTCAGATCCATGTAGTCCACGCAAACTCGCACCTTCCCTCCCGGTTTGGGCACGAGGACTATGTTGGATAGCCATTCAGGGTATATTGACACCATGATGATGTCCGCTTGAAATTGTTTCACAATTTCTTCTTTAACTTTTAAACTCCACTCAAGTTTTAATCGCCTGAGCTTTTTCCTGACTGGCTTGAATCCCTTTGATGTGGAGGCAATGAATAACAATGTCATTGGATACACCGACCATGTCTTCATGAGACCATGCAAACACATCCTGGAATTGGGTCAATAGTGTAACCATGTCATTCCTTTGGTTTAGAGTGAGGTCCGTACCAATCTGGATTTGTTTGGGGTTTTCTAAGGTTCCGAGGTTAAAAGAGGTGGTTTGATCAAGATTTGGCTTGGGTTTGTCTTCGACCCATTCTTTGATCTCCTGAGGTATCTCATTGTCCTCTTGTATTTCCATCAAGTCTGAGTCCAACTTTTCATCAAAGTTACAGTCCTTGTGGAGAAAAGGCACCTCATCAGCAAGTATAGGCACATCTAACTTTAGAGTCCTGAAATAAAATATGCTTTCACTTAATATATGAAACTGTTCAATCATACAAAGTGTTAGCATGTAATGACAAAACAATTGTTAATACTGTACAGAAAGTAAGCAGTTATGGCTATCTACAGTGCAGAGGGAGTTTCTGCCCTTTTTACCCTTATCGACAAATGCAGGGAGTGTTGCTCCAATTGTCAAGGGTGAAATCCTGGCGGATAGCAGTGATAAAGGGGTTGTTATCGTTCTCCTTCTCTCGAATGATGACCATGATATCTGGACAATCATCGTCTGGGGTGACCCTGTTTGTACTGTCCGTATGGACTATGATGTGTATATTTAATAAGTTCCTTGCAATGTCCTACGTACGCCTACAATCCTATTCCTCTGTCTCTGGATCCGGTATCAAGACTTCTTTTCCTTTGATCAGTATCAGCTTAGGAAATACCATGGTCATCACACGGGCAGGAACCTTTACTGAAGTCTGTGTAGATTCAGCTCATGTAGGTGCAGGCAATCGCCGTATGGCTAAAGATGAAGGAACTTGTTTGTGTTTGTGAGAGTTCCTGTGAGTAAAGCTAGAAGAATAGCCTAGTCCAGTCGTCCCTATTTGACTAGGAACTTGAATTGGGCGCTTAATGCCCTGATGATCTTTGCCCAACCCATGTCCAGGTTGATACCCCAAAGATATCATATCTTGACTTGTCGACATTACCTCGGCAAAAATTTCGGGTATCAGAGGTGGCGCCCCAATGGGATGGTAGTGAGTGTTGCTCACCTCCAGGGTATGGAAGCTAACAGGCTCAGCTTCTGAACTGAAACTGATGAGCGGGATGTCACCTTGTACAAGACATTCTTTCTCAGCATTAACAGTGACTAGGCTGTTGTTAATGATGTATTTGAGCTGTTGATGAAGGGTGGACAGGACGGCTCCAGCCATATGAATCCACGGTCTTCCTAAGAGCAGGTTGTATCATGTAGCTATTTTGAGCACATGAAAGGATACACTGAATGTATGTGGACCAATCTCCACAGGTAGTTCAATCTCTCAGACCGCATTTCATCGGGATCCATCAAAAGTTTTGATAACCGTATGGCTGCTTCGGATCCTTTTGAGATTGATATTTATCTTCTCCAAGGTGGCATAAGGACAGATATTCAAGGATGACCCTCCATCTATCAATACTCCTACAACCACGTATCCGGAGGACATAACCGCTATGTGCAACGGCTTGCAATGACCCGTCCCTTCAAGAGGTATGTCATCATCAGTGAAAGATATCACATTGTTGTTAAAAAATTGATCAACCAGATGTTGGAACTTTTCAACATCCACCGATTTAGGAAAATGGGCTTCTTCCAAAACCCTTAGCAAAACCTTCCTGTGATCCTCGGAAGAGAAAACCAAGTCCAATATGGAAATTTGTTGTGGAGCTTCTTTTAAGCTTGAAACCACCTTGACTTCATTATGGTCCATAGTACGGAGGAATTTTTCAATCTTCTCCATGGGAACTTTCCCCTTTGATTTGATGGCGGGTTTCAACACCCGTTGGGGAAGATATAATGGATTCTCCTTCAACACTGCAGCAATTATGTGAGATGTGGATCCTTCAGCCTCTCCATAATTCCATGGAACTTTCTATAGGCTGACAACAGGATATTGTGGTCTGAATGGTAAGATGATTGGCCCTGGCACAGCCACTTTCAAAGGATTTTCAATACCCTTAAGCTGAATAGGTTGAATTATATGTGACGGGGTAACTGAATCTGTCTCAGAAGATATAACTGCTACGACTTCCTTCCATTTTGTAGGAAATTTATTCCTACTCTCAAGTAGTACAATGTCATCATCTGCGAGATGCAGGACACCGCTGTCAATTAGATTCTGAATTAGGTGGCGAAGTGCCCAGCATTCTTCCGTGTTGTGACTACGAGAGTGGGAGTGGTATTAACATACTCCATTAGAATTGAACCATCTTGAACGAGGGTTGATTGGAGGTAACAGAGCTGTGATTCTTCTTTCATTGATCAGCATCTAGAATATCTCCTCCATCGGCTGACCTAGGTATGTAAATTTCCTTTTATTGGAAAAATCCCGACAGACTTTGGCATTTTCTCTTTTTGCAATCTTATCCTCCAGTATTTCACCTTCGAAAGTTAATAACGGAGTACTTGTACCAAGAGAAAGGAGGCTAGCATGTTCCTGACTGAATAATTGGCGTGTGACTTGGTGCTGATGGATCACCAGTTCTGCCAATTGGTCGACTTGCTCACAGAGAGTCTTTATTTTCCATTCCATTGTAAACTGGAACTGTGAAAAATCCCATCTGTCAGCACTATCTTTGCTGGTCTGGAAGGATCCACCACTGTATTGGGAAGTCTGCCCATTACTCCAATTAATCATGTTAACATCTTCTTCTTTGTGTTGAGGAAGAGGGTTGTCTTGCACATGGGGTTGGTCGGGTTTAGTCACCACGATCTCACTGTTATCAATCAAATCCTGGATCTTATGTTTCAAGGCCCAACAGTTTTGAGTATCATGACCTAGAGCTCCTGTGACGCCCCCAAATCCGAGTATCTTCTAACCCGACATATGGTGCTACACGGTGCTACAGTTTACACATACATTCAATTGAAAAGCCTCAAAAGAACGAATATGTCTTATATATATTCCAACCAATATTACCATTCCCCGGGTTCTTTATAACCATTACATTTGTTCTTTGTCATAATATCAAATACATTACAACATTAAACCTATACTATTACATAGACAGTTCAACGGTCTGCCTTAGCCTTCCCTTTATCCTTACTAGGTCCTTCAATCCGTTCAGTCTTAGCTGCATTCATATGGTTCAAGCAAGAATGAGCATAACTAACTCAGCAAGTATGACAATTCCAATAAACAGCATGCTTGAAACATAGGAATCGTATATCTTCAATAACTGAACAATAGTTACGAAGTACTATCGCTAATTCAAAATAGCAGTTCTTTTCCTTCAAAACATTTCACAATGAATAGCATTCATTATACATATAACTCGGTCCAAGACCTTGAGCATTTCATACTTTCTTTGAAAAGGATAACCCGACACCAAGTCCGTAAGTCCGGCATTACTTATGAGCACGTCTAGGTGATCAGCCTATAGTACTCTATGTTGTACAACACTACTTTCTTTAAACGTATGTACGTTTAAGGTTTTGGCAACCTCATGTGCCTGTCGTTTGAAAACAAAATATTTATTCATGCATACTCAGTTTTCTTTTGAAAACCACACCAAATAGTTTGGCAAAACTTAACAACATTGATAACATTTCAATAGATTATAAGAAATCCATAAAACATCTTAAGTCTAGCCGAAGGAATTGGCTTCGACTTCATTATACATCAATTCATGCGTAAGGTACTTGAATTACAAAGCTTGTCCAAAGAATTCAGACAATGGTCAGAATACTTGTCTTTAGCGTCTTCTACAGTCAATACAAATTCTCTTTGAGTCTTTAAGGTCTCTACAATATATGATCACATAACATACCACATTAGGTCATGAACAAGCATGCATAGTTCCTAATATATCTTACCCTTCTTCTCAATCTAATCATGCTTTAGATTGTTTAACATTGGTTCAAGTTTATCACATTACCTTGTTCGTATATTCACATTCGACTTATCTTCAACCTTTAATGTATTACTTAAGGTTTACAACATCCTAATTGATGTTACTTTAGGTTTAGTAATATATTCTTTGTGCACAATACATGGTATGAAGGGTTGATCACCTTAAGTACGGGAAGTCCCTACAGTCTTATGACTGTTTAGGTTTAAGTTGAAAGATTACTTATAACCTTGGACACAGTTCGTGGTCTTGCAATCCTCAGATATATCTCATAGTTTAATTTCAGTTCTTGATTATCATTGATAGAGTATTATTTAGTTCTGTTGAGCCTATTCATTGGCAGTTATTATGTTGTTGATATTCATTGTTATTTCAAGTGAGCATTTATTTTGCTCACTCTTGCATATATATAATCATTGCAGCTAAGGTTGAGAAGGTCGGTGAACCTACCATTAGCAAAGAAAAATGAAAAATGAACAAGTGTGGAAGACTTGTAATTTATTGACTTTTGTGATGACAGACTTTATTTTAAATGATGTGATGTAACTATTTTAATTTTTCGCACTTGATGTATGTTAAAGGTTAGATAACCTGGGGGACTTATTGATTTAATTATGTAACCCTTTTAATGGGAGGATTTATTGTCTAAATTCTATTATCTTTGGGTAGTTATATATGAATAAATGGAAAGTGAACACCAAGTCTTGTGGGAATAAAGTACCCAGATTTGGGGGTGTCACATCAGGACTAATAGTTCCAAGCTTAAATTTAAAAACAAACAAGACACTTGAGATTAATAATTATATCCCAAGTGTAATCCTTGGAAACAAATATAGCCTAGGATTATAATCCCGATATTATAATTATTACATTCGTTCCTAAAAGATTGTCGTTTAAGATTTTGGCACATGGATTAAGAAAGTATCATTTACTACGTAAAACTTGTTTGAAATTTCATCACTACCCCTTTATGGGAAGTTGAAAACTATTAGTACAAGGGAGAGAATTTCTTAGGACAATTAGAGAAGGTAAGGATAATATAGGAAAGTAAATAATTTTTCTCCTCGAAAGTTGTAAACGACAAACTTTTTGAAACAAATTTTTTCTTCTAAAACGACAATCTTTTAGGAACGGATGGAAGACTATTAAATCATTTTATAATCTCGAGACTTATAGTCCCAAGTCAAAATTTGAAAACAAACAAGACACTTAGGCCATGTTTGTTTACAAGGATTATAATTTTAGGATTATAATTCATGATATTATAATCTCAAGACTATTAATCCTATGATTAAATAGTTCTACTAACATGTTTATTTTTTATGAGATTATTCATGGGATAACTTAAAATAATCTCATGTTATGCTTGTTTTTTTAAGATTAATTACAGGATTGGATAAAAAAAATATTGTTTGGACTATTATACCCTTATTAATAATAACATATTTTAAATTATAATTTAAACTTATTTATACATCAAAAATGATAGTAATAAATTAACAAAAAAATGATAGTAATAACTCATGGACACTATTTAAACTAT
Source organism: Panax notoginseng (assembly GCA_016801055.1). Taxonomy (NCBI): domain Eukaryota; kingdom Viridiplantae; phylum Streptophyta; class Magnoliopsida; order Apiales; family Araliaceae; genus Panax; species Panax notoginseng. The sequence goes on from CM029021.1 coordinate 106,151,989, forward strand.
TATTACTGTATTTATTTGTAAATGATGATTATTTGTTTATTAGTGTATTTATTTGTAAATGATGATTGTTAGATTTCTTACTGTATTTATTTGTAAATGATAATCATCAAAAAATGATAATTATTTGTTTATTACTGTATTTAGAAAAATAACTATTTAAATGTCAAAGCGTAATTTTAACATATTATTACTGCATACCAACATGGGATTGCTAGTAATAACATATTATTACTGTATACTAACATAGTGAGTTATTTAACACAATAAAATCAAATAATGTTCCTACAAAAATAAAATGTACATATAAAATAATTACAATTGTGAACTGGGTAAAAATCTACACTCTTTCCTTCTAACCAGTTCAAAATTGTGGTAATATAGTTTGTCTCCAACGGTCTAATTAAGAGGAAAATTCCAATGGTCTAATATGCTTAGTCATATTAGAAAAAGTAAAGGTTAGTTTTGTCCAAAAAAAATTAATCTCTCATGGTAAAATTATAATACCTAGTTAGACATGATATTAAATAATTACTTATTTCAAGTTATTTTGTTATTCCAGAACTAATAATCCCAAATTTAATTTTAAAAACAAACAAGGATATAGGGATTAATAGTCCAATCCCAAATATTAACCTAATAAACAAATATGATCTTAAAATTAATAGTCATATCCCAAGTATAATCCTAAAGTAGGTGTCCACCTCAAAAACATGTCACCTTTTGGTTGTCAGATATTACACATTGAAGCATGCTGTTTTCAGAGGTTGGCTATTTCTTAACATTGCCATACACATTTTTGTCCTAAGTTACTATATTTGTTCACTACTTCTGCAGAATAAAAGATGTAAAATCAAGGTAGATTTTATATTGTCAACTTCGATATGTTGGAGGGCATATGGTATAACGCCAAGGGCCTTTATATCCCCTTGATTTCTCTGTTACACCATTATTTTTTTCTGTTGCGACAAAATTTTGCCTATACGCAATTTTACATTGCATTGATAATGCTAGAAATTACAATTCGTGAATCATTATTGGATCAGTAAGGAAACCAAGCCGATACATCAAGATTTCGGCAACTCAGCAAATACTTTGAACCATATCTACGTTACATTATTTTTTTTTCCTGAAGCCAAGCTCATTTATGAAGACTAACAGCGTTATACAAAAGGCTTTCATTTTTATAAATGGCTCAGTAAGGTTACATAAATCCGTGACTCCCTGCGAGAGTAGCAATTGTACTTTTTTCACTATGTAAAATAGACTTGCTAGTACACAAGTAACATTTATCCAAATCCATCAAAATTGCTCATTTCATCAATATGCAAAACTGAATATCAACAAGGCCATTTCAACTCAAAATAAGCTCAAGAAAAAAAAAATGCCAAAATAAAAATTGAAGATCATTACTACATAAATGACTAGTACACAGTAACACATACCAAGAAGTACTACATTTTGTCGGATTCTATGAGTTTACATTATGTATCAAAATAGCAGCATGGGAAAGCACAACACATACTCCTATCTCTAGTTACAGTTTTCATGTGCTGGAAGTTCCACACACGAATAGCTTACGCACAAGGGATATAAACCAACTAAACCTATTAATGCCAACCAGAACGAGAACAATCACTATTTCATCTTAGCACTTGTGTTCATCTAACAACAGCATCTAACAAGGGATATAAACCAACATCCCTCTTTCGACTTTCTTTTTGCAAGAACATCCCTCTTCCACCTTCTTAATATAAGAACATCCCAATTCCACTTTAAGCTTAATGTTTCGCTACATTGCAACTTCTCAAAGCATGGGTTTTGGTGAAGGTTATCAACACTCCAGGCCGACAGTCGCATGAACTACACTGCGACTTTTTCAGCACAACATGGAGTGTTCATCTCTTTAATTAAATTGCCAAGCATGCTGCAACCTAGACGCATAAGTACCAATCCTATAGATTCTAAATTTGATATATAAAAATTCAATGTTCTACATGTCACTTTTGATCATGAGAAATGCTAAAAGATTAATAGGGGAAGGGGCGCAACCCCACACACGGAGAATACATGTGGAACCAAACACTCACCCTGCACTAAATCACAGCTCAAAAGAAAAAACTACATGTCCAACACAATGGAAGCTCTTTAAGGAAGAGAAACAAAAGGGTTAGGAAACACTGGATTAAAAACAAGAAAGAGAAGGTTACGAATCAGATTTGACGAAATCTGGAAAAAGTAAGGATTTGTGCACAAAAGGGATGGCACCTAGTCAAATCTTCTTGGAAGAATTGAAGATTTGAAGAAATTTAACATTGCACAATGCTTACATGAGTCGAAAAATAGAAACTTTGCAGAAAGTAAGGGAACCAGAGGCACAGCTTTGCAAATGATCACAGAAACTAAGGAGTTAGCAAGTTTGACTATATCTAGAAAAGAGGTAGACCAAGTTAAGAATTCCGTTTGTTGCTCTATAACATCACAAGTCTGCAGATTCATCATACACATCAAGTGATTGTCGATTCTAGTACTCTTCATTTTTAATATTCATCTTTTTAAAATAGTATTCCTGGAGGTAGCTTGATGTATTTCATTCTCACAGCTAGCTGAATAGTTACAAATAAAGTAAAAAGCCCTCTACAAAGAAAAACAAGAACACCAACTCTGTAAATAATAGTGCAACACATCTTCTAATTAATAACACTAGCTTAACATAAACTATATAACATAAACTATCCCAATGTGAAAAAAGGAAGTCAAAATCATAAACAAAACAAACTTAACTGCCACTGAAACTTCAGTTCCAATTAACCATCATCATAATAAGGGCAGCAACCTGAAAAGACAAGAGTAGCATAAACCACCCCGAAAACAAAAAAGAGACATGGAATGGTGAATCACCTATTGCTAAATGTAAGAATACTGGAGACACCACTTCAAACCCGCTAGGACTGATGCACCTTAGTCCATGTTGCATAACTCACGGCTTATTTCCTCGCCCCCTGATACCAGCATTTCTTTACCTGCTTCCCTCTTCAATGGAAGAATGACCTTTGGATGTTCTATAACATAAGAGGAAAGCAAAAGCATAACAATTTCTTATTCTCTTTCTACTGGACAAGTAAATGTGTAGAATTTTTAAAATTAAAAATGTTACACAATCCAAAAACAACTTACTTCTGTCTCTTTGCATTCTGCTGCTTGATGCTAATAACCATATCCATAGTCATCTTCTGGTGTTCCCTTGTTTGTGAGTGCAAATCCAGGCATTCCACTGTTTCACAATCAACTTTGCAAATGCGGTACCACCCCATGCTTGCTGGCATCCTCTTTCTTAATCTATCAAAGGAATCTGAGTTGCCCTGTAACATCCATGTAAACAGAAACATAATCAGCAGACTTTTTTGATCAAGTATAATAATCATACACTTAGTAAATCAAAGGACAACCAAATACTACAGGCTCTCAATCCCTTCGCCAAAAAATGAGCTCACACAGCATCAACAAAAGGTTCATAATAGGAATAAAAAACAGTTAAACACTGCAAGTAGCAGAAAGGTTGACAAAACTTACTTTATAAAAACCACCATCTGTTGGAAATCCATGGAGGGAATAACTGCTCCTAAATCCAGGTTCACCAAGTCGTGGATGATTTAACTTATTGCCTCCAAATGGTTCGCCAACAGGAAAAACCCCAGCTCCAGGCAATTCCCCCATACGAGAAACAGAAAATGCCCCGAAATCATCTCCCACTCGCATATGACTAGGTACATTCCCAGGACCTAAACATTCACCCCTACTCGAATGGTTAGGCGTAAAATCTTTCCCCATCATGTCACCATTCCTGAAATGTTCACTCATTCCAAAATTTCCAGGCCCATCAAACTGAAACTCCATAATGCAAATCATGAAACTCCATAATGCTATTTAGCTAAAAAAAGGAAAGAAAGAAACTCCATAATGCTCAAAAAAAATTGCAGACCCTCTTTATGATCTTTTCAATTTGTTACAAACTCATTACTAGCACTGAAGCGTAAGGTTTTACACAAAAGCATCAGATAAATCTAAAACTGAAGCGAAAAGCCATCTATTAAAGTGTTTGCCAATCGATAGCATCAACCTTCAACCAAACTATAAAATGGGAAGAAAAAAAGAAGGATTTCAGACTAGGGAGAGATCCAGACTTAACTAGCAGTTGAAAATAAAGAAAATAGTATCAAGCTGCTTGAAATTCTGGTTTTGGGGTGCTTTCTTCTACTTTTATTGAGTTTGGAATGTATCTCCAACAGCGCTTGTGAACCCCGCTTATTTTCCTCGGAGCGTCTGCAGCAGGCAAACCTTCACAACAATAAAGGGCATTTGAATGCCATTAAGTTTGGATTCCTTCCATTATAATTTATAGTAAATTACTTTACAAGTTGAATTAAGTTCAGAAATAAAACTATTAAAATACTATATATCAGATTTTGGAATTTCGAAGTTATTATTAATCTGTAAACTCAGAAAATCATCTGAAATAATGGAACTCTTTTTATGAAACTGGAAGCCCGTTCTACAAATGACCTATTACATCAAACTCACATGAAGTAACCAGTTATTTTCAAATAGGGCCGAGAAGATACCATATGTTCTATCAGTATATGATAACATTGCAACAATGAGAAAGATTAAGACATGGCTAACAAAATGGAAATAAACAAAAATTATAAGCCATGCACAAATTCCCCTATAAAAGAATGGAGCAGTGAACATTTGTTGTGCAGGAAATTAGGTTTGTGTTTCAAAATTAGAAAAAGCAGAAGACTACTTAGCTGTCTCCAACCACACGATTCTAGGATAGATTAAAGAATCTAGTTGTTAAAACTTAGTGGATGTATAAGGCTACAAAAGAATACCTAGTTATCTACTACAACATAAGCCTCAGAAACCAATTGACAGAAAAAGTCCGGTAAAAAGTAAAAATTACTGAAGTCAGAAGAAATGCTTCATCATCATATTTGTAACAATAGACCCATGATGTTACCTCAACAGCCAATTTTCACTTTATTTGTGATAATGGTAATAATCTGGTCAACTGCACCAAATCTATTTCTTCTAATAATTTGCTTTCAGTTATTACCCATCAATTACTCTAACTGAGCCGCTATGCAAGATTACTATATAAGAAAAAAAACCACAAAATATCACACGGCTTCATCAATTTATTATTATTTTTTTTAACAATTTCACAAAGATACTTCGCAAACACATACGGTCAAAATAACTTGGTAGAAATTAAGAGGGAATTGGCTTTGCACAGTACTAAATCAGAAACAGTACAAAACTGCAGTGTCCTACTCTACAGAGGTTGGAAATTTATAAATGAAAGATAATTTTTGGTAAGCATATGTGTACTCCAGAATGTTTTCAATCTCTAAGGCTACTTAGCTGAATCGGCTCAACATTCAGTGTACAAATATCTATCTTGTTTCTCCCACTTTTAGTTTAACCTAAAGTGCTTCTTCAAACTAGACTATCAGATGAGTTTCGAAAAGCTAAAATCAACAAATAGACTTCTGATTAAGAAATTCAAAAGAACCTGCTAAAAGTAATACGATATAATTTCAATTTTTGGCATTTTATGAGAATGGACAATGGTTCCAACTCAATCTAATTTAAGAAATGGAAACTAACCCTCTTTGTGAACGATTCCCCAAGCCTTCCCGTGCTTGCCATCCTGCAAAAATTTCCAAACCCGTTAAACCCTAAAAAATATATATATTAATAATAACAGCGGAGGGAGGAAGAGAGACTTTATATAGATTGAGCTTGGTGATCTGATAGGAGAGGCCGGTCCAGTGAGCTTTAGCCATATGATAACCAATTCCCCAATTGGGTAAAAACTGAGCTACCTCAAACAGATTCTTCTTCTTCCTCTTCGGCTTCTTAGCCGCCGCCGCCGTCGTTGAAGCTGATGTCGTATGGTTTGTAGCAGTACTCAACTTTCTAAAGAAGTTGAATGATACCCTCGACAAGCTGTTCGTCTTCTCCATTGAAGCTCCTACTCTGTTTGCGAGACTACTCGCCATTTTCTTTCTCTTTCTGCCTCAGTGTGATGCCAATCACTCCTTCAGATTTCGGTGAGGCCGTTCGGAAAAGACTTATTTTGAAAAGACTAATAAGTTATTTGATTATAAGTAAAAGGTTTTGCTGACAATGAAATGATTAAGGTGTTCAATTGATAATAATTTATAAATTAAAATTAAAGACTAAATAATATTTTTTTCTATTCAAGTTGTCATTAACTTTTAAAATCGTTCATAAAATTTATTTTTTATCAGTTAAGTCCTTAAAGTTATGTTTACGTTCCTCCTACCCGATTTGACTTTAACCTAATCTATTTTGATCAAATTTTGACCAAACTCGAACTTAGTTTCACCTAACCCTAATTTTTAATATTTTAAAATAAAATAATTATTTAAAAATAATTATTTTTAATATTTTAAAAGAAAATATTATTTTTAAAATAATAATTATATTTAATATTTTAAAATAAAATATTTTTAAAAATATTATTATTTTTAGTATTTTTAAATAAAATATTTCCTTAAAATAATTTGAAAATAATATTTGTTTTAATATTTTAAAATAAATTATTCTTTTTTAAATAAATAATATTTTTATATTTAAAATATAATATATTTTTTTAAAATTTTAAAAATTATTATTATTTTACGAAAAAAATATTAAAAAATTTTTCCCCAAAAAATGAGTAAAGTTTAAAAAAATATAGATTCAAAAAAATTAAACCCCCCTTCTTGATTAATTAATTATTCGGTAATTCTCAAATAAGTATTATGAAAGAATTTTTATAGATCTATTCAACCCCCCTTCTAGATCTATATTATGCATTTGAGAAATAATAATTGGTATCAAAACAGATTCTCAGGAACATAAAGCTTACGCTTTGAGTTGATCCAAGGCATTACTCGAATACTAGTTCTAAACTAAGTTATAAAGGTCAACCACATCTTCTATATGAAGATGAACTCACATGCTGAAATCTACATGTGCAGGTATATTCAAAGAAATATAAATGATCTTATTGAAAGTTGATCTACGCGTATAAACGAAGTATTATCAAATTAATAAATCAAGACAGTAATAAAGCAGCAAATCAAGCTATCTAACTAATAGGGAAGTAAAGATGCAGACATAATTATATGAATTCAAAAATACATTCCTAGAGTATATACTCGATGATGTCAGAATTTGCATCTATGCCAAAGGAGTCTGAGAAGTGTCATCAGTGATGATCAAGAGCAAAATTTTATCATCTATGTTCTCTGAAGAAATGATCAATGGTGAATGAAAAAATCAATGTGCTTCTCAAATAATCTAGTTGAAGTGGCAGGACTCATCCCAACACAAGTCTGAACCTTGAGGTTCTCACAAGCTATGCAAAGAAATATGGGATGCAGAACTATCTTCCTCCATGTCGAAAGTGTAAGAACTCGAATTTTCAGAAAATATTAAAATAAGAATTTAATGAATAAAATTCTTAAGTGTGAAATGGGTTCGAATAGAAACATTTATGTGATACGAGGTATGTAGGAATGTGTTACATAGGGTAATATGAACCATGTAATATGTGATTTTTGTGATTAATAAAAATATTATTTTTATATATTGTTATTGATCGCAGAGATAATTCAGTTGAGATAAAAGAAGTGGATAAAATTTCCTATCGATATTAAATAGTTTATAGGATTATTTTATCATAGTAAGTGGATGACATTAATGTATAATCGTCATTTTCTAGTGTATGTGTACTAATAACTTGTAACGACCCCAAAATAGGTATACAACACCCACCCATTCTGAGTCGTCAAATACATGGTACAGAAAATAACTACAACTTTATTACAACAATTGTCGTGCAAAATACAACAACACATATGCTGTAAGTTTGGATACAAATATATATCAAATGTGACATTGGACACCATCATGTATCAGCACCTCACAAAGGTACCTTACATAAAGATACAGTCAAAAACTGTTTTAGAAACTAGAATATTTGGGAAGTGCTCAAGGAAATCTTCGTACATGGGAGACCATACTTCTAGGTTATGATAGATATCATATGGCCACAGAATTATCCTTGGTTGACCCAATAGACCCCAAAGAAAAACGAGAAGATTACTATCATATTCTTCCCAATGGTGAGTCTTCTCTTGACTTATCATTATCTCCACTGTCTCTAATTGAGAATTATACTTCAAACAAACACCAAGATTATATAGGTAGTGCTCGTAGATATACTCAGCAAGTGGATGAGCACAACCCTGTCTTATGATGACACGAGGTTGTATGTCATTAGACATCTTGTATGATAGTGACGAAACACCCTTCCAATGTTGGGTTCGCCTCACCCTATTTTCTTCACCAAATATAACTACTAAATGATGACCACCGTTCTATTCCCTTTTTACCCCCGCTCGACTCAGCTACACTCTTATTACCTGAAAGGAATTGTGAAACAAAAGGGTGAGCACAACTAGCCCAGTAAAGAATTTCATGACTAAAGATAAATAAATTATCAATAGTCTTCATCAGTAATAAATCAGAGATTTAGAACATATGGCAGATGATAAAAATTTCAACCATAGTTGCAGCGGAAGGAGCAATCCATTAAAAGAGTCAAATAGACCATAAAGTCTATTATCTTCTCCATGTTAAAAATCTACCAACAATGTTTTATCCCTGTAACATTAATCAGCAGTTCCTTTCCACAATTATATGAATAACTCATAATCATAATTGTAATTCTAAATTCCTCTTCGCATTCAGGACGAAGATAATTTTCATCACATGTCTTTACCTGAAACATCAAAGATCATGGTTATACCAAATCACAGTTCCTGTTTATAATCATACTAACAATTTCATCTTTGCACTACGGCCAAAGATATTCATCAACAGTTCATCTTTGCACTACAGGCCAAAGATATTCAACAACAGGTCATCTTTGCACTACAGGCCAAAGATATTCATCTACAATTCATCTTTACACTACAAGCCAAAGATATTCATCAACAGTTCATATTTGCACTACAGGCCAAATATATTCATATCTCAAAGAAATATATAATCATTTCAGAATTTATATAAACAATAATTATAACCATGTTGATCATTTCACCTTTGCACTTAAGCTAAAGATATTCACTTATAAATTCAATAGTCATGATCATACCAGTCACCAATTCTACTTTGCACAACTGGCCAAAGAGAACCCTAGTCATGATCATACCAATAATCTACCAATCTTTACACTCAAGTGAAAGAGAATATCATCATTAGGGTTATAAAAATGTTATATATGATAATAAAAATAATGTGATCAACATATAGTTTTAATCTCAAGAGTAATATTCATAAACCAACTATAATTTGGTCAGAAAAAGAGAATAGTAACTCGTGAATAGTAACTCGTGAATAGTAACTCATGAATAGTAACTCATGGATAGTAACCCCGACACAAAAAGATAGAAATTCTACAATAAAATTCATACCAATATTTCGGTATAATGATATTGAAAGAATAACATTTCTTAAACTTATAAACAATTTATTTTAATTGTTTACACTTTACTAAATAATGCATTTAATCATTCTAAAATGCCAAACTCATAAGATTTCATCACCAATAACTAAAATCCTCATCAAAAATCTGCATATACCTCATATAGGATTCTCAAGTCATAAAATCCTATTTTCCAATTTTCTTACTTCACAAAACGTATTTAATTCATTTACTCATAACTAGACCATTTTCATGAAAAATACCAAATCAGTTACAAAAATATTTCTTTTTTGGAATTTAGCATAATATAGTCCCATAATGAACATATATTTTTCTCAGAATTTTTAAAAGTCATTTACTATTTTTTATATGGCCAAAACAGCTGAATATTTAGACATTTATCAAAAATTATACTTTTGTCCAAAAATTCTGAAATTTACAGAGTACACTTCTATCATATACATGTACTCTCAATAAAAATTTCATCAATTTTGGAGTTAACCACAAGGAATTATAAGCGGTTACTTTTAAAATAGTCTTTTCTCATAAAATTCATAACTCTCAATCTATACATCCAAAAATCACCATTTTTGGGCACAATCAAGAAAACTCATCAAAATATCATTTCAAATTTTTCCAGAATTTTTGAAGGTCAGAAAAATTACGAAACTAGAAAAATATAACAACCCTTAAAATCCCTTATTATCCCTTACCTCAAAAGAGCAGTACTTCTGATCGGTATAAGGCTGAAGAAAACTTGCACCGATGAATAGAAACTCACAAAGTATCTAAATACTCACAAAATACACTCAATAATCTAGAGAGAGAAAGAGAGAAAACTTGTTTCTGGTGTGATTTTCAATTCTAATTTAGCCCTCTATTTATAGAAAAATGTTAGCACGCCGAAGCAGACTTAACCTGCAACCTGATGGCTTTACCTGCTACTATTCCCACCCACCACATTTGAATAAAAATCTCAGCACGTTTCTTCACCAACCAAGAGTGGGGCCCACCAATTCTAGAATTTTCCATCAAAATGATTAACTCCGAAAATTCAACAATTTCTGAACCAGACATCTCGTAAAATTCATAACAAATCATACGTTCATTTTTAACGGTTCAAAATTTGTGGACATATACTCAACTTATATATGTATAACATATCCAAAAATTACCACGATCCAACGGTCGGATTAAAAATTATAACCCCCGCAAAATATCTCAAAAACCCTAATTTGATTTTTAATACCTCCATTCCGATAAAAATACTGATAAAACATCTCAACATTAACTCCTTCATTTTTAACCACAATAAATATATCCAATATTTATATCCACATAGAATAAATTTTTTCTTATCATATGAATCAATAATTTATTATTCATAAATAATATTACAAAATCACATTTATGACAACCAGGCCGTTCCCAGGAAAGAGGGGGCTTTCCAATAAGAATTTTTCCTTATTGACGCGCAATTAGGTGACCAAACATCTCCTTAGACAGAACTTTCTAGACATTGCCAATAATGTTATCTAATAATATTATTCAAATAATATGAATTATTGATCTGATAATGGGAAATATTGTGCAGCAACAATTATTGAACAACAATAATATAAAATTTTAACGTAGTAATTATTGAATCAATAAAATAAAATATTGAACAGTAATTACTGTAACAATTATTGAGTAGTGCCTTCTTACGTAAGAATCAATAATTAAAAAAAATATTGTACAATACCGTGTGCTACTGTGCAACTACGCGTATTACTGTATTTTAACCACCAGGTATTCCAACAGTGTTAACGGTAACCACTACGCCGTTATTTATAAAACTCAAATTTGTCATTTTCTTCATCCGACAGTTATTCTGTTATGGGGCCCACAAATGGCTGCGCCGTCGTACGAATATTCCCCGACAGAAAGAATATTCCACGACCAAACGAATATTCCCCGACAACAATGAATATTTTATAACCACTTGTGTATTTTGAAAAAAATTCATATATCACCCTTAACTTTAACATTTATAAATTTAACCATTTACTGAATAGTAATTATAAGAAAAATTGAATACTTTTATTTCATAAAATTCGGGGTCTTACATAACTGGTATGATTACAATATAGGTTATTGATAGTACGTAAGTTATCCGCGAATGGGTTTGAATAGTGAAACATGAGTTAGCTGAGAGAATTAACTAATAAGAATAAATATCGGTTAATTGATAGTTGAGAGTTATATTATGGAATAATATAATGTGTATGCTAAACCTTAAATAACTATAGTAATATAGTACAAGGTTTAAATTACTTAAGTAAAGGAGTGAATTAATATGTGTGTTGAATATGTGATACTTTATATATGTTATTCAGAATGGTAATATGTGAGAAAGTCTAATGTTCGAATAACGTTAAATATATATACGTTATTAAAGGGAGAAATAAATCATTATATCTTTAAATGGATATTTAATATTTAAAGAAATTGTTTTGGGAACAATTTATAGAGGGAGAGAGAAATAATAATTATATATTTCTAATAGAGGATATTAAAATAATTTCTAATATTGAGTTATTTTAATAAAAGGAGGAAATGTTATATTTGAATAATAATATTACCTTATATATTTTTGTATGAGGTATGATTAATAATATAGTAAATATATTAAAACGTATTTGCTATATGTAAATAAATTTATGGAAACAGTAGCTAGGCCCGCCCCGGCGGGCTATTTTTAAGGCAAGATCCCCGCCCCGGCGGGGGTGGTCTGTTACAGATGTTGAGAAAAAATTGACAAAACATGTTTTGGTAAAACGACCATAACGTTTTCATACGAACTCTGATTGAGGAGATTCAAGATGATCCGGAACGAGAACGAATAGACCTACAACTTCTGTGCTTTAAGGTTTTCAATTTGAGGTCATTAGGAAGGATAAAAATAGTCATCTTTGTGACTATTATGTAATCGAAGGCCATCGGAGGGCGTCGAGCGAGTACATACGCAAGAGACCATATCCCTAAGCTCTGATACCAAATGTAACTCTGGACACCAACTTATGTCAGCACCTTACATTGATACCTATCAGTTTGCCACCGCAGAACGGCGTCCCCTACGGAGAGTCTGGCTTCGGTGCATCCCCCATCAACAGGAAGTCACCAGCGAGAGGCTCGGGGCTCTTTACTTATAGCTCTGATACCAAATGTAACGACCCCAAAATAGGTATACAACACCCACCCATTCTGAGTCGTCAAATACATGGTACAGAAAACAACTACAACTTTATTACAACAATTGTCGTGCAAAATACAACAACACATATGCTGTGAGTTTGGATACAAATATATATCAAATGTGACATTGGACACCATCATGTATCAGCACCTCACAAAGGTACCTTACATAAAGGTACAGTCAAAAATTGTTTTAGAAACTAGAATATTTGAGAAGTGCTCAAGGAAACCTTCGTACATGGGAGGCCATGCTTCTAGGTTATGATAGATATCATATGGCCACAGAATTATCCTTGGTTGACCCAATAGACCCCAAAGAAAAACGAGAAGATTACTATCACATTCTTCCCAATGGTGAGTCTTCTCTTGACTTATCATTATCTCCACTGTCTCTAATTGAGAATTATACTTCAAACAAACACCAAGATTATATAGGTAGTGCTCGTAGATATACTCAGCAAGTGGATGAGCACAACCCTGTCTTATGATGACACGAGGTTGTATGTCATTAGACATCTTGTATGATAGTGACGAAACACCCTTCCAACGTTGGGTTCGCCTCACCCTATTTTCTTCACCAAATATAACTACTAAATGATGACCACCGTTCTATTCCCTTGTTACCCCCGCTCGACCCAACTACACTCTTATTACCTGAAAGGAATTGTGAAACAAAAGGGTGAGCACAACTAATCCAGTAAAGAATATCATGACTAAAGATAAATAAATTATCAATAGTCTTCATCAGTAATAAATCAGAGATTTAGAACATATGGCAGATGATAAAAATTTCAACCATAGTTGCAGCGGAACGAGCAATCCATTAGAAGAGTCAAATAGACCATAAAGTCTGTGACACCCCCAAATCCGGGTACTTCGATTCCACGGGATTTGGTGTTCACTGTACAAGCATCATCTAACTATCTACCCATAAATAATATCAAACCATACAATAGATAGAAATCATAATAAAATCTCTTCCCTTAAGGGTTACATCAACTGAATCATAAATAAATCCCAGGTTAACTAACCTTAAAACATCTGTGCGGAATTCTAAATAAATAAGTCTTAAACAACAACACAAGTCTTAAACATAATACATCATCAATTAAAATAACAAGTCTTCATCACTTGCTAACTTTGCCCTTGCCCTTACTAGTGGAGGGTTCATCGCTTCTTTCATTCTTAACTGCAATGTTATTATTAAGCAAGAGTGAGCACAAATGCCCACAAGTATAATAATGAAATAACATTATAATAACATGCGAATAAATCAAAGACATCCGAATAAAAGCTCAACTTTTGAATCGAGAATGAATAACAAGAATCAAAAGAATTCTGAGGGTCATAAGACCTTGAACTATGTCCTAGGTTAACAAGAAATATACTTGAAACCTTTAACAGTCATAAGACTATGAACCTTCTTCTCGTACTTAGGGGGATCAGCCCTTAGTACCATACTGTGCACAATATCTTAACGCTAAAGCGTAAATAATCCCCTATGCAGGGTTGTTCATCTCAGTTTGACATTCGAGTCCGCACCAAAGGAAGTTTGGTTTGGATAAATTCATCAAGGGTTCTGAAATTTAGAACGCTCATCAACTATGGACTAGTTGAATCAATAAGGTTCACTAGTCTAATAAGGTTCAACAATAATTGATATTTGATTAGAATAATAATCTCAAAAGTATACAATAGGACAATTATTGTATAACTGAATCATACTTTGGAAAGATAATTAATCTTTAATATCATGCTTGAACTTGAATAATAACAAGGATAATTTATTCAAGGTAAATAATAAACTTGAACAATAATGACAAGTGGGGTTAGGAAAACTTGCTCGACATAAAAGTAACGTTTAAGTTTAAATAAACTTGCTCAATAGAATGAAGTTAGGGATATGATACTTGCTCAATGTAAAAGTAAAGTTGAGAAACTTGCCTCGTGCGTAGATTACACTTTAACTAAGCACGTTCTTTGATTTAAATCCTACATACCATTCACATTTACAATACCAGTTAATTACAACTTAACTAATCAACATAAACCCATTCTCTTTGTCTACTTTAATTATTGACTAAACTTAGTCAAATTATCACGTTGTCACATAATTTATACTTCATGAATTATCAAACTAATTATGTATTTAATAATTCAATTCACATATAATATATTAATACATGGTAAACAACTATTTTATCATCTCATAATACCTCTAACATGATTACATGTTCATTACAATAATCCAATAACACATTGTTAGACTTAACCATTTTTAAAAATACATTTCTGAATTTTCTGGAGAGTGGCGCTGCGGCGCCACTAATGTACTAAGGAGTCGCGCTGCGGCGCGGTGGCGCTGTGGCCGGGCTCTTGGCGCTGCGGCGCTATGGCGCCGTGGCTTGGGTCTTGGCGCTGCGGCGCAGTGGCGCTGCGGCGCGGGACTTCAGTTCTGGAGTTGGCGCCGCGGCGCGAGACTCTAGAAACTGTTTCCCAGATCGCGATGAACACAGAGTTCGGCGATTTACACATTTTATGATCACTAAACTCACTAATTTAACGTACCCACATGTTAATACTTCCATATAATCATTACCCAACATCTGTAGAGTAGTTTTAACCAATTAAAACACATAATCACATAATTAAAACATGTGAATTCACTGACTTTGATGTTCTTGGTGGTTTTTGAATATAAAATATATAATTTAACACTACGGATTCGTTATAACACCGAATCCGTTTGTTTAAGGCTTGATCTCTTCGTATTAACATGCTCAATAATATAAGGGTGTAAATTTCAGGGATAATATATAATCAATACGTCAATTATCACATATATGGCCATATGGCCATATCACGTACTCTGTTTATTTTGAAATAACATATGTACGTCATGTTTTCACAATACTGGTGTTATGGTTTGCAAACTATACATAATTAAACATGATTTGATACAACATAACACACATATAAACTTATAATCATATCATATTCCAATCTACAAGGATTTACAGAAAATTGTGAAGCCATTTTATGAAGACTAAAAAGACGTAACTTGAAATTGGGTTGGAGAGAATTACCCAGAGAATAATTAATGGAAGAGATGATCTTTTCTCAACACCAAGCAACTCTCACACAATTTTTCTCAAAGTTCTCAAACTCTCTCAATGATTTCTCTTATCAGACTTAGAAAAAAAATGTTTGAAGAAAAGAATACGTATAATAAAAGAAGAGAAAACGGATGCGCAATTGGCCAGTTAACCCAGTCATGGGCAACTGCTAGTAACCACTACTAAAGCCATGTTTGGCTAGCAACTAGACACAAAACTCTTTATTTTAATAAACTCTTTTATCATATAGTTTGAAAATGTCACACCCAATTCATAAACTAAACTCATATCTTATTTAATTTAACATAAATAAAATATAATAATTTTTCATAATTTCACATAGTCACATAATTAATTATCCCATTAATAAATAATGTCAATTTATTAAATCTCTAATTAATAATTAAATTAATTAAAGTAACATCATGCTTAATTAAATAATTTATTTAATTCAATAAGCTCACATAATCACATACTTTGAATATTAAAAATTCTCTACATTAATTTAATAAATGTAACACATATAATTAAATTAATCTACCACAATTGCATCAATTAATTATTAAATCTAATAATTAAATCATCAAAAAATATTTATTTAATTCAATAAATATTAAAATTAAATTACAAAATTCTCGTTCGTCACATCTTTCCCCCCTTAAAAGGATTCTGTCCCCAGAATCACGACTCAATAAATTCGACCCGTTACAATCTCCCCCCCCTTACAAAGATTCTGTCCCCAGAATCGCATACACATAATTAAGTAAATAAATGAGGGTAATTCTTCATCATATTCTCTTCGAGTTCCCACGTAGCTTCTTCAGCGTTGTGGTTCCTCCAAATTACCTTAACAGAAGGTATAACTTTATTTCTCAGAACTTGTTCTTTTCGGTCGACAATCTGGACAGGAATTTCTTCGTAAGATAAGTATTTCTCAAAATGCAGGGGTTCGTATTCAATTACATGCTTGTAATCAGGTTTGTAAGGTCGTAATACAGAAACAAGACATTGTGGATATTCTCGAGTGCTGGAGGTAATGCTACCTCGTACGTAACTTCTCCAATTCTTCGCAGTACCTCAAAGGGTCCAATAAATCTTGGGCTCAATTTTCCTTTCTTTCCGAACCTGATATTTCCCTTCCAGGGAGAGACCTTCAAGAAAACATAACTACCTGGTTCAAACTCGATATTTTTACGATGTGGATCAGCGTATTTCTTCTGTCGATCTTGAGCTACTACCAGTCGTGCTCGGATCACTTTGACTATTTCTGCCGTCTGCTGTACCAATTCTGGCCCTAGCAATTGTCTTTCACCAACTTCATCCCAATAAAGCGGAGTTCTACACTTTCTACCGTATAACGCTTCGTAAGGCGGCATACCAATACTAGCGTGGTAACTGTTGTTGTAGCCAAACTCTACCAACGGTAGGTGATCATCCCAATTTCCTTTGAAGTCCATTACACAGGCTCGTAACATATCTTCCAGTGTTTGAATCGTTCGTTCGCTCTGTCCGTCTGTTTGAGGGTGGTAAGCTGTACTCATTCGCAGTTGTGTACCCATGCATTCCTGAAGACGTTTCCAGAAATTTGATGTGAAGCGCGGATCCCTATTGAAAACAATAGACACCGCACTCCGTGCCTCGAAACAATCTCTTTCACATATAATCTTGCCAACTGATCTAAGTTAAATCTGATTTTGATAGGAAGGAAGTGCGCATATTTTGTCAGTCGGTCAACGATAACCCATACTGCGTCGTAGCCTTTCTGAGTCGTCGGAAGGCCAACCACGAAGTCCATCGTAATATGTTCCCATTTCCATTCTGGGATCTCTAACGGTTGAAGCAATCCACTCGGTCTCTGATGTTCTGCTTTAACTTTCTGACATGTCAGGCATTTGGCAACACATTCTGCAACATCACGTTTCAAATTCGGCCACCAGAAATGTTGTCGAAGATTTTGGTACATTTTTGTACTACCAGGGTGAATCGAATATCTTGAACTATGAGCCTCACTCAAAATTTCTTCCTTAATTTCTTGTACTGGCGAAACCCAAATTCTGCTTTCAAATCTCAATATTCCTTCCTTATCCATCTTAAATCTTGGTTCGGTTCCTTCAGATATCTTCGATGTTACCTTTTTGCATTCATCATCCTGAAGCTGAGCCTTCTTCACTCTATCTAGTAGAGTTGTACCAGATTGCATCTGAAATAGATTCTCATCAATCTCCATAGGATACTTCACTTCTAACTCCAGTTTCTCTATATCTGTAATTAGCTCCTGCTGAGCAGTCAACATCATCAATTTCTCACGACCCTTTCTACTTAAGGCGTCGGCAACCACATTAGCCTTACCCGGATGGTATAAAATCTCACAGTCATAATCCTTGATTAATTCCAACCATCTTCTTTGACGCATATTCAAATCTTTCTGTGTAAAAATATATTTCAGACTCTTGTGGTCCGTATATATTTCACACTTCTCCCCGTATAGATAGTGCCTCCAAATTTTTAAAGCAAAAATAACTGCAGCTAACTCCAAATCATGGGTTAGGTAACCCTTCTCGTAATCCTTCAACTGCCGTGATGCATACGCAATGACTTTGCCGTTTTGCATCAGCACACAGCCAAGTCCTTTATGCTACGCATCGCTAAAAACAACAAAATTTCATGTATCATCCGGAAGAGATAACACAGGTGCTGTACTAAACTTCTTCTTTAATTCTTGAAAACTCTCATCACACTTCTCCGTCCAAACAAATTTCACAGCTTTTCGAGTTAAATTCGTTAACGGAGTTGTGATCTTAGAAAAATCTTGTATGAATCTTTTATAATATCCTGTTAATCCAAGAAAACTTCTTACTTCTGACGGCGTTCTCGGCTGATCCCAGTTGATCACAGCTTCTACTTTCGATTGATCTACCGAAATTCCATCTTTATCGATTACGTGACCAAGAAATTGTACTCTCTCGATCCAGAATTCGCATTTCGAAAATTTAGTATATAACTTCTCCCTTCTCAATACTTCCAATGTTAACCTCAAGTGTTCTTCATGTTCCTCTTTGGTTTTGGAATATACCAAAATGTCGTCTATAAATACCACCACGAATTTGTCCAAAAACGGCTTGAATACACCATTCATTAGTCCCATAAATGCTGCAGGAGCATTCGTAAGACCAAACGACATTACTAAAAACTCATAATGACCATATCGCATTCGGAACGCTGTCTTCGGTACATCCTCTGGCCTCACCTTCAGTTGGTGATAACCACTCCTCAAGTCAATCTTGGAATAGTATTTTGCTCCCTTTAATTGATCAAACAGATCATCGATCCTCGGTAATGGATATCTGTTTTAATCGTGACCTTATTTAATTCTCTGTAGTCAATGCAGAGCCTCATCGATCCGTCCTTCTTTTTCACGAACAACACCGGCGCTCCCCACGGTGATACGCTCGGTTGAATGTACTTTTTGTCCAACAATTCTTGTAGTTGTACCATTAATTCCTTCATCTCTACTGGCGCCATTCGGTATGGTACCTTCGATATTGGAGCAGTTCCGGGCGCCAAATCAATCACAAAGTCTACTTCTCTATCTGGTGGAAGTCCTGGCAAATCGTCTGGAAATACATCGACGAAGTCCCTCACAATCGGTATCTCCTCTACCTTCGAGTTCTCTTTTCGATTATCGACTATGTAAGCTAAATATCCTACACAGCCTTGTCTTAATAACTTCCTGGCCTGCAACATCGTCAGACAACTCGCTTGTCTAGGCGACTTGCTACCATAAAACACAACCTTTGACGGAGTCATAAGGTTAATACGCTTCTTTTGGCAGTCAATTACAGCCCCATAATTGGATAGCCAATCCATACCCAATATAACGTCGAATTCCCCCAATCGAATAGGGATAAGATCTACGTTCATGATATTACCCTTAATATCCACTCTACAGTTCTTATGTACGTACTTAACAGGGATTATTTCTCTATTCGCAATTTCTATGTTCATGGGGTAATCCAATTCAATCTTAGGCAAATCTAAATTCTTGGCAAAATCTTCGGATATAAAGGAACAAGTAGCACCCGAATCAAATAAAACATAAGCATTAATTTCATTGATCGGAATGATACCTGACACCACCTCACGAGACTGGATCGCATCCTGCACCGTCATGTTAAAAGTTCTGGCGGTTGGTCGGTTTGTTGTAGGTGGTCCGGTGATGGTTAAGGTATTTCCACTACTATTTCCCCGGTTTCCTCCTTGTCCTGATCCTCCCGATCCCTTCTTGGAACAGTCTCTTGCTAAATGATCTTTCGAACCACAGTTGAAACAAGCACCCTTCTTTGGGTTTGGACAATTTGGTGCTATGTGGCCTTCCTGACCACAATTGTAGCACACTCTCTTTCCCTTCAAACAAACTCCTAGATGTGCCTTGCCGCAAGTCGGACATGCTTCTATCTTCTTTTTTTGCCCTCCGTGTTGACTTCCAGCTGTCGAGTTATCCGTCTACTTCCTCTTCTGATTATTATTATTCCCAGTATTACTTCCACCAGTCTTGTTATTACCTTCATTCTCACTCTTTTTCTTTTTCTGTTCTTGGTTGTACTTAGTCACTGCATCACTTCCTCCTTCTGCGAGAATGGCCTTTTCCAAAACTCCCGCAAACGTGTTAAGTTGAAACATTGATACCTTGCTGTATACCCAAGGCTTCAGTCCTTGTTCGAATCGTCTGGCTTTCCTCTCGTCAGTGTGTACTTGATACGGGGCAAACCTTGCCAACTCATCGAATTTAGCCGCGTATTCAGGCACGCTCATGTTTCCCTGTTTCAGTTTCAGAAATTGCACCTCCATCTGATTCTGCGAACTAGCTGGGAAATATATTTCGAAAAACATCTCTTTGAATCTCTCCCATGTAATTACACCTTCACCTCCTCGCATCTTGTTTGCCTGCCACCAGTAGCTAGCCTCAGACTTCAGCATAAATGTCGCAAAAACGGTCTTCTGATCTTCTCGAACCCTAGCAACGTCGAAAACCTTCTCCATTTCCATCACCCACGTTTGAGCCTCGATCGGGTTTCTGGAACCTTTGAACTCTGGCGGTCCCACCGCCTTGAAGTCCTTAAACGTTGTGCTAGGTGGAGCATGCGGTTGGTTATTCATTGCTCCAGCCAGTAGATTCACCAACTGCTGAACAGGATTAGCGTTGGCGTTAATGTTATTATTGGTTGACTCTTCCTGAGCCGGTTGACGTTGTTGTCTTCTCCTTGGCGGCATTTTTCTGTTAAATAAACGTTTATTAGAACTTTATTTATTTCTCTACATAGTTAAGGCATTACTTAACAATTTAACATTCTCATTTAACACATCATTTCAAACAACTTGATATCTTTTCATTCAAATAAAAAGTTTTAACATTAAACTATAGCATACTGCTATTTACATCATCTATCCTGGAATAAAGAATCCACATGATTTAAAACATTCAAATATTAACATATTCCTTAGTTCATAAACACATCAGAATTTACATAAAACCATATAAGTCTTTCACATGAATAAACAGATTCTATTCCTGTCTTTCAAGGTGCTCAATAGCCTTGCCACGCTCCTCATTCATGATACGAGACATCGTCCTGCGATCCAACATATACGATGGAAGTCCTTCAAACTGAATGGGGTACCTTAACACTCGCTTTTGAACCTCATCCATCGCATGATTAAGTGTGGCGTACGTGTCTTCAAGCTTTGCCTTCTTTGCACGACTATCATCTTCTGCACGATCAGCTCGATGTGATTCTCTTACACATCCTTCCTCTGCTATTTTCAGTCTTCCGGAGGTTTCCTTCAGTTCCTTCTTCAGCTTCTCTATCTCCTCGGTCTTATCTTCGGTTTGACCCTTCTCATGAATCAGATCCCACTCCACGTTTCCTAAACGTGTATGAAGGGTCACAATCTCTCTATCCTTCTCCTCTAAAGTAGACTGCTGAACAGTCGCTCGCTTAGTCAATTCCTGAACCTCATCTTGTAACTCCATGTTACGATCATATAGTGTGTCATACATCTCAGCATCAACAGTGTACCGTGGTAGCTCCTCTTCTTCTTCCTCCTCATCAAACTCCTCCTCAGGATCCTCCTCAGGATCAATCTCAGGTTCATGCTCCTGACCAACAACGGTGATCAATGGAGATGACTCCCTCCGAACTAACTATTCCCTAACAACATGTATGTCTCGGGTCTCCTCCTCTGTAGGTACTATAGGTAATCGGGGTTCTTCCTCCCCAGCTTGACTAGCTTCTCCAACATTCGTCATCCTGACAACAAAATTTTAACTTTTAGTTACTAAGTCATACTATCTAACGCATACTTAACACATAAACACATAATGTATTTTATTATCTTCAATGAATTTCAAAAATCCATTTCTTAGAACTTGATAAGAGTTTTTAATTACTATCTTCTTCTATAAGGCTACTACCTAAGGTTGTTTCCCCCACCTAAGGTTCATAACCTACAGCTTTGATACCAACCTGTGACACCCCCAAATCCGGATACTTCGATTCCACGGGATTTGGTGTTCACTATACAAGCATCATCTAACTATCTACCCATAAATAATATCAAACCATACAATAGATAGAAATCATAATAAAATCTCTTCCCTTAAGGGTTACATCAACTGAATCATAAATAAATCCCAGGTTAACTAACCTTAAAACATCTGTGCGGAATTCTAAACAAATAAGTCTTAAACAACAACATAAGTCTTAAACATAATACATCATCAATTAAAATAACAAGTCTTCATCACTTGCTAACTTTGCCCTTGCCCTTACTAGTGGAGGGTTCATCGCTTCTTTCATTCTTAACTGCAATGTTATTATTAAGCAAGAGTGAGCACAAATGCCCACAAGTATAATAATGAAATAACATTATAATAACATGCGAATAAATCAAAGACATCCGAACAAAAGCTCAACTTTTGAATCGAGAATGAATAACAAGAATCAAAAGAATTCTGAGGGTCATAAGACCTTGAACTATGTCCTAGGTTAACAAGAAATATACTTGAAACCTTTAACAGTCATAAGACTATGGACCTTCTTCTCGTACTTAGGGGGATCAGCCCTTAGTACCATACTGTGCACAATATCTTAACGCTAAAGCGTAAATAATCCCCTATGCAGGGTTGTTCATCTCAGTTTGACATTCGAGTCCGCACCAAAGGAAGTTTGGTTTGGATAAATTCATCAAGGGTTCTGAAATTTAGAACGCTCATCAACTATGGACTAGTTGAATCAATAAGGTTCACTAGTCTAATAAGGTTCAACAATAATTGATATTTGATTAGAATAATAATCTCAAAAGTATACAATAGGACAATTATTGTATAACTGAATCATACTTTGGAAAGATAATTAATCTTTAATATCATGCTTGAACTTGAATAATAACAAGGATAATTTATTCAAGGTAAATAATAAACTTGAACAATAATGACAAGTGGGGTTAGGGAAACTTGCTCGACATAAAAGTAACGTTTAAGTTTAAATAAACTTGCTCAATAGAATGAAGTTAGGGATATGATACTTGCTCAATGTAAAAGTAAAGTTGAGAAACTTGCCTCGTGCGTAGATTACACTTTAACTAAGCACGTTTTTTGATTTAAATCCTACATACCATTCACATTTACAATACCAGTTAATTACAACTTAACTAATCAACATAAACCCATTCTCTTTGTCTACTTTAATTATTGACTAAACTTAGTCAAATTATCACGTTGTCACATAATTTATACTTCATGAATTATCAAACTAATTATGTATTTAATAATTCAATTCACATATAATATATTAATACATGGTAAACAACTATTTTATCATCTCATAATACCTCTAACATGATTACATGTTCATTACAATAATCCAATAACACATTGTTAGACTTAACCATTTTTAAAAATACATTTCTGAATTTTCTGGAGAGTGGCGCTGCGGCGCAGTGGCGCTGCGGCGCGGGACTTCAGTTCTGAAGTTGGCGCCGCGGCGCGAGACTCTAGAAACTGTTTCCCAGATCGCGATGAACACAGAGTTCGGCGATTTACACATTTTATGATCACTAAACTCACTAATTTAACGTACCCACATGTTAATACTTCCATATAATCATTACCCAACATCTGTAGAGTAGTTTTAACCAATTAAAACACATAATCACATAATTAAAACATGTGAATTCACTGACTTTGATGTTCTTGGTGGTTTTTGAATATAAAATATATAATTTAACACTACAGATTCGTTATAACACCGAATCCGTTTGTTTAAGGCTTGATCTCTTCGTATTAACATGCTCAATAATATAAGGGTGTAAATTTCAGGGATAATATATAATCAATACGTCAATTATCACATATATGGCCATATGGCCATATCACGTACTCTGTTTATTTTGAAATAACATATGTACGTCATGTTTTCACAATACTGGTGTTATGGTTTGCAAACTATACATAATTAAACATGATTTGATACAACATAACACACATATAAACTTATAATCATATCATATTCCAATCTACAAGGATTTACAGAAAATTGTGAAGCCATTTTATGAAGACTAAAAAGACGTAACTTGAAATTGGGTTGGAGAGAATTACCCAGAGAATAATTAATGGAAGAGATGATCTTTTCTCAACACCAAGCAACTCTCACACAATTTTTCTCAAAGTTTTCAAACTCTCTCAATGATTTCTCTTATCAGACTTAGAAAAAAAAATGTTTGAAGAAAAGAATACGTATAATAAAAGAAGAGAAAACGGATGCGCAATTGGCCAGTTAACCCAGTCATGGGCAACTGCTAGTAACCACTACTAAAGCCATATTTGGCTAGCAACTAGACACAAAACTCTTTATTTTAATAAACCCTTTTATCATATAGTTTAAAAATATCACACCCAATTCATAAACTAAACTCATATCTTATTTAATTTAACATAAATAAAATATAATAATTTTTCATAATTTCACATAGTCACATAATTAATTATCCCATTAATAAATAATGTCAATTTATTAAATCTCTAATTAATAATTAAATTAATTAAAGTAACATCATGCTTAATTAAATAATTTATTTAATTCAATAAGCTCACATAATCACATACTTTGAATATTAAAAATTCTCTACATTAATTTAATAAATGTAACACATATAATTAAATTAATCTACCACAATTGCATCAATTAATTATTAAATCTAATAATTAAATCATCAAAAAATATTTATTTAATTCAATAAATATTAAAATTAAATTACAAAATTCTCGTTCGTCACAAAGTCTATTATCTTCTCCATGTTAAAAATCCACCAACAATGTTTTATCCCTGTAACATTAATCAGCAGTTCCTTTCCACAATTATATGAATAACTCATAATCATAATTGTAATTCTAAATTCCTCTTCGCATTCAGGACGAAGATAATTTTCATCACATATCTTTACCTGAAACATCAAAGATCATGGTTATACCAAATCACAGTTCCTGTTTATAATCATACTAACAATTTTATCTTTGCACTACGGCCAAAGATATTCATCAATAGTTCATCTTTGCACTACGGGCCAAAGATATTCAACAACAGGTCATCTTTGCACTACAGGCCAAAGATATTCATCTACAATTCATCTTTGTACTACAGGCCAAAGATATTCATCAACAGTTCATATTTGCACTACAGGCCAAATATATTCATATCTCAAATAAATATATAATCATTTCAGAATTTATATAAACAATAATTATAACCATGTTGATCATTTCACCTTTGCACTTAAGCTAAAGATATTCACTTATAAATTCAGTGGTCATGATCATACCAGTCACCAATTCAACTTTGCACAACTAGCCAAAGAGAACCCTAGTCATGATCATACCAATAATCTACCCATCTTTACACTCAAGTGAAAGAGAATATCATTATTAGGGTTATAAAAATGTTATATATGATAATAAAAATAATGTGATCAACATATAGTTTTAATCTCAAGAGTAATATTCATAAATCAACTATAATTTGGTCAGAAAAAGAGAATAGTAACTCGTGAATAGTAACTCGTGAATAGTAACTCATGAATAGTAACTCGTGAATAGTAACCCCGACACAAAAAGGTAGAAATTCTACAATAAAATCCATTCCAATATTTCGGTATAATGATATTGAAAGAATAACATTTATTAAACTTATAAATAATTTATTTTAATTGTTTACACTTTACTAAATAATGCATTTAATCATTCTAAAATGCCAAACTCATAAGATTTCATCACCAATAATCAAAATCCTCATCAAAAATCTGCATATACCTCATATAGGATTCTCAAGTCATAAAATCCTATTTTCCAATTTTCTTACTTCTTAAAACGTATTTAATTCATTTACTCATAACTAGACTATTTTCATAAAAAATACCAAATCAGTTACAAAAATATTTCTTTTCTGGGATTTAGCATAATATAGTCCTATAATGAACATATATTTTTCTCAGAATTTTTAAAAGTCATTTACTATTTTTCATATGGCCAAAACAGCTGAATATTTAGACATTTATCAAAAATTATACTTTTGTCCAAAAATTCTAAAATTTACAAAGTATACTTCTATCATATACATGTATTCCCAATAAAAATTTCATCAATTTTTGAGTTAACCACAAGGAATTATAAGCGGTTACTTTTAAAATAGTCGTTTCTCATAAAATTCATAACTCTCAATCTATACATCCAAAAATCATCATTTTTGGACATAATCAAGAAAACTCATCAAAATATCATTTCAAATTTTTTCAGAATTTTTGAAGGTCAAAAAAATTACGAAACTGGAAAAATATAACAACCCTTAAAATCCCTTACTATCCCTTACTATCCCTTACCTCAAAAGAGCAGTACTTCTGATCGGTATAAGGCTGAAGAAAACTTGCACTGATGAATAGAAACTCACAAAGTATCTAAATAATCACAAAATACACTCAATAATCTAGAGAGAGAAAGAGAGAAAACTTGTTTCTGGTGTGATTTTTAATTCTAGCTTAGCCCTCTATTTATAGGAAAATGTTAGCACGCCGAAGCAGACTTAACCTGCAACCTGATGGCTTTACCTGCTACTATTCCCACCCACCACATTTGAATAAAAATCTCAGCACGTTTCTTCACCAACTAAGAGTGGGGCCCACCAATTCTAGAATTTTCCACCAAAATGATTAACTCCGAAAATTCAACAATTTCTGAACCAGACATCTCGTAAAATTCATAACAAATCATACGTTCATTTTTAACGGTTCAAAATTTGTGGACATATACTCAACTTATATATGTATAACATATCCAAAAATTACCACGATCCAACGGTCGGATTAAAAATTATAACCCCCGCAAAATATCTCAAAAACCCTAATTTGATTTTTAATACCTCCATTCCGATAAAAATACTGATAAAACACCTCAACATTAACTCCTTCATTTTTAACCACAATAAATATATCCAACATTTATATCCACATAGAATAAATTTTTTCTTATCATATGAATCAATAATTTATTATTCATAAATAATATTACAAAATCACATTTATGACAACCAGGCCGTTCCCAGGAAAGAGGGGGCTTTCCAATAAGAATTTCTCCTTATTGACGCGCAATTAGGTGACCAAACCTCTCCTTAGACAGAACTTTCTAGACATTGCCAATAATGTTATCTAATAATATTATTCAAATAATATGAATTATTGATCTGATAATGGGAAATATTGTGCAGCAACAATTATTGAACAACAATAATATAAAATTTTAACGTAGCAATTATTGAATCAATAAAATAAAATATTGAACAGTAATTACTGTAACAATTATTGAGTAGTGCCTTCTTACGTAAGAATCAATAATTAAAAAAATACTGTACAATACCGTGTGCTACTGTGCAACTACGCGTATTACTGTATTTTAACCACCAGGTATTCTAACAGTGTTAACGGTAACCACTACGCCGTTATTTATAAAACTCAAATTTGTCATTTTCTTCATCCGACAGTTATTCTGTTATGGGGCCCACAAATGGCTGCGCCGTCGTACGAATATTTCCCGACAGAAAGAATATTCTACGACCAAACGAATATTCCCCGACAACAATGAATATTTTATAACCACTTGTGTATTTTGAAAAAAATTCATATATCACCCTTAACTTTAACATTTATAAATTTAACCATTTACTGAATAGTAATTATAAGAAAAATTGAATACTTTTATTTCATAAAATTCGGGGTCTTACATAACTGGTATGATTACAATATAGGTTATTGATAGTACGTAAGTTATCCGCGAATGGGTTTGAATAGTGAAACATGAGTTAGCTGAGAGAATTAACTAATAAGAATAAATATCGGTTAATTGATAGTTGAGAGTTATATTATGGAATAATATAATGTGTATGCTAAACCTTAAATAACTATAGTAATATAGTACAAGGTTTAAATTACTTAAGTAAAGGAGTGAATTAATATGTGTGTTGAATATGTGATACTTTATATATGTTATTCAGAATGGTAATATGTGAGAAAGTCTAATGTTCGAATAACGTTAAATATATATACGTTATTAAAGGGAGAAATAAATCATTATATCTTTAAATGGATATTTAATATTTGAAGAAATTGTTTTGGGAACAATTTATAGAGGGAGAGAGAAATAATAATTATATATTTCTAATAGAGGATATTAAAATAATTTCTAATATTGAGTTATTTTAATAAAAGGAGGAAATGTTATATTTGAATAATAATATTACCTTATATATTTTTGTATGAGGTATGATTAATAATATAGTAAATATATTAAAACGTATTTGCTATATGTAAATAAATTTATGGAAACAGTAGCTAGGCCCGCCCCGGCGGGCTATTTTTAAGGCAAGATCCCCGCCCCGGCGGGGGTGGTCTGTTACAGATGTTGAGAAAAAATTGACAAAACATGTTTTGGTAAAACGACCATAACGTTTTCATACGAACTCTGATTGAGGAGATTCAAGATGATCCGGAACGAGAACGAATAGACCTACAACTTCTGTGCTTTAAGGTTTTCAATTTGAGGTCATTAGGAAGGATAAAAATAGTCATCTTTGTGACTATTATGTAATCGAAGGCCATCGGAGGGCGTCGAGCGAGTACATACGCAAGTATAGTGCTCCCGACGATGGAATATGTTATTCTAAGTGATGTAACATAAAAATGCATGATAATAGACATGACATATAAGATTACCTTACTCATAATTGAATGCTTTAGCATGGCTTAGTATGTGTTTTGAAAAGAAACTTGGAGTTTTGGAAAATGAATATTGACTAACCTTGAGTCTTTGAAATTATGATATTTTAACACATACATCTTGTTGAGTTATGAGTATACTTAAGAATGAGAAGTGATTTAAAGTTACTTTACTTATTATCAACTTACAATAGCTTAGTTGAAAATGATTTCTAAAAAAAGCTTAAAACTTTAGGAACGAACTTAAAGTAATTTGTGTATTTAAAGTTCTAAACATGATAACATATATTCATGGATTAATTAGCTATGAAATGAGATTAAAAGTTGTTTTACCTTGGCCTAGAATGACTTTTAAAAGTGAACTTGAACACCTTATGCCTATAGACATGACGAATTTGTTCATCATCTAGCTAAGCATGAATTGGACCTTTCAAGTGTAGTTTAAAATACGTTTTCAAATAGTGAACTATGCTATGTCTATGTGAAGCATACTAGTAGAGGTTTATTAGTACAAATATATGGTTTAAAAGCTTATAACATCGAATCTTGTTAAAGAAAGTTGTTAAGCTTTATTGATTAAAATAAATCATTATGAAACAAAGTAGTTTGAATATGAACGACGTAGATCACGTATCTATAAACTTTAAATATGTGTCGAACACATAGCGAGTCAAGTGTGTGATAAATGTATATGAATGTTGATGTCAAGTACGGGTGGTTAGGTATACCTATACATACCTAGCTATTCTAAGAGTATGATGAAAAAGTGAAGTATAGGTTTTACAAACCTAGTTAGGAGACAATATTTGTTCTTATATTAAGAGCGTATGAAATGTATGACTAATGGATATGAATCCATGATTATATAACTATGTAGGAATACACGAAGTGCAGATAAGCGTTAAGCAGTTAAGTCGTAGTTGATAAACTACGAATCAGGCAAGTCTTTCAGTTCCTATTTGTTATATGTATTCTATAACTATTAGTTGAGCTATATTATGCTATGAGAATGTTAATGTATATATATAAAATGCATGTGAGCTATGTATGAAATTTGAAAGTTGATCTTTGATGATATGCTTGTGAAGTAAATTTCTATGCATGTTATGTGTGAAGTAACATGCGTAGTTAATAGTAATTGATTATGAATGCATGAACTGAATATGTTATTATATGATATGTGCTGCATGAAAACTGTTAGAATTGCTGGGCTGTCGAGCTCACCCTTGAAAATAACCACTTTTACAGGTTAAAGACTCACGGTAAAGATTTCGTGCTTCTTGGTTGACAAAGTAGATAGTTTCACGACGAAGGATACTATTTAGATTATTACTTGAACCATGTTTAGGTTCTAGGAGTGTACTTGATATATACTTACGATGTTTAATACTTGTTGTATTGTAAGGATGTATTAGTTAATACATAGAGGATATCGAATCAAGATGTAAAATCTTATACAGTAATTCCAATAGACTGAACCATATTATATAGTTGATTCAAGAATTGTAATTGATTCAAAGTTATGAAATCAATAAAAGATTTTATTCAATAGATTGAGAAAGTTTAAATTATTCCGCGTTTTTATAATATCGAAGGTGATGTAATACATGAATAGTAAATGACCAGGATTAGAAACTTATAAAAGTTTGGGGTCATTGTGTAGATCCTGGAAATGGAATGAATTTATACTCTAAATTGTAATAAGTAAAATTTTATTTATTAAGTTATGAATGAAGAATATAAATAGTTTGATGATAGTAGTATCGTGGCAGACCAGATCCGAGGTTCGAAGGGACCCGGATTTGGGGGTGTCACAGAAAGTAAAGGACAAGCTAGAAATGCTCAAGCTCTAAAAACGTCTATCAGATAAGGCAAGACGATTATTCTGGAAATGCTATAAGTGATGATTGTTGACAAAACTCAAAATTGGATAATCCAGTTCTACAATAAAATCAAATGGCTCAAGCTGAACCACTGACTGTCAAGAGATTGACATCAGTGAGGTATATGACATTAACCTTTTAAGTATATGCATTGATCATTTTAGGATTATTTTTCTATGCTAGTTTGTATGTGTTTCATTAATCTTAATATGATCAAGTATTCCATTAAAGACAAAGTTTTGATTTCAAAAGGAAAGAAAGAAAGTGTAGGTAGAACTTTGACTCTGTGAAGCATTATCTCTCTATCCAAGTTTAAAGTTAAAAATAAATCTTCAAAGAAGATATCTGCAGTATATGCACTAAGAAAATCTACTCTTGTCCATGTGATGAGAAATGAAAATCTCAATATGAACTTATCATTTATAATAAGATCTTGACTGACCTCTTGTCAGAAATTTATTTTGACAAAGCCAATTCTGAAGTTTGAAGATCTGTCTTCCACCTCAGATGTGGAATTCTCAATGAAAATCATTAAAGAGATTGTTTAAGCTAAGTACTTTTAATTTTTTATCTTCTTCTAAATAAGTTCGGTATGTTATAAAACTAAATGTCAAACAAAATGATCTAAGTTTTTGACACATTGTAGCATGTATTCAAAACTACAGCAGTAACTCGAAGAATCGTAGAACCTAATCAATTCAACGAATCAACCAGGTGCTACTAGTAGAATTGATTATTACTCTATGGAATTCCAAAATCACTGATCATTGTGGAAGAAAAAGGAATACCAAAATAAAAAAGGAAAAGACTGACATCCACACATGTTTTATGAGAAATGATATTCACACACACACATATAGCATACTATCTGAATTAATCATCGTATGCGCATATGTGATTTATATTGTTGTAATAATGTCAGAGTATATGAAGATCCAAAATATTTGAAAATTTGGATAGTCTTATTGTAACACCCTCTTTCTGAAATTGAAAGAGAGGTTACACAAAACATAACAAAACTGCTAAAATTATAATAAGACTTTAAGCCACAAAAGAATAGTCTCAATATCTAATAAATACCACAAGTCAAACCATAATAAATGTAAGACCCCAACTTTTATAAATAAAGATGAATTTTCTATAAATATCATTTTTAAATATTATGGAGTAAATTTGATATAATGTTATAGTTGTGGGTAATATTTATAAATTTTGTAAAGTACGGAAGTTGTTATATAATATTCGATTGGTCGGGGAATATTCGTTTTAACAAGGAATATTTGTACAACGGCACAATCATTGGTGGACCCCACAACAGAATTATTGTCGGATTGAGAAAACGACAAAAATATTTTATGAAAATAACGGCGGAAGTTTTACCGTTAACTGTTGAAACACCCGGTGTTAAAAGTACAGTAATACGCGTAGTTGCATAGTAGCACACGATATTGATTATTGATGCTTATGTGATAAGTCACTCAGTTTTGTTTTATTGGTATTATTAATGTAATAAAACAGAAAATCTTTTTATATAAAACATAATACTTTTATAAATTTATCCGTTTTATTAGACAATAATTAGAATATATTATATTTTATTATGCATAGTGTTTGCCTAGTGCCTGCATAGTGTTTGCATAGTAAAATCTTTTATAAAGTTATTCATTTTATTAGATTATAAATAGAATATATTATATTTTATTTAAAAGATTTTGCTTTAAATATGGACCGCCAGATTAAAGTAAATCAATCTGGACCGTTCATGAGTTAGTTACTATGCAGTCCATTCTTCTATAAATAGAAGCTCATTCCTTTATTATTTCTTACGAATTCACTGAAACTCTAGAGAGAGAAATTATATAGAAACTATAGAAAAGTATTATTCTACTTCCCTACTCTTATATTCAGTTTCTTTTACGGTAAAGGATATTATTTCTTTTGTATTCATGAAGAGAACTTCTGTTATTCCATTCTTTATTATTCTGCTGGAATAACCAGTATATGCGGACTACCCTATACTTGGTGACATTCTTCTATTATTCCGTTTTTATTTATTATTCTGTTGGAATATCCTGTCTGTGCGTTTTATGCCGGACCTGGTTCCGTCTTTATTATTATTCTGTTGGAATATCCTGTCTGTGCGTTTTACGCCGGACTTGGTTTCGTCTTATTTATTATTTTGTTGGAATATCCTTTCTGTGTGTTTTACGCCGGACCTGGTTCCGTCTGTATTATTCTGTTGAAACATCCTGTCGGTGCGAATTTCGCCTGACCTGGTTCCGTTACTTATTATTTTGTTGGAATAACCTGTCTATGCGAAGTACCGCATGCATGGTGATTTCTTTTGTTATTCCATTCGTTATTATACTCAGTTGGTTAAAGTTTTGACTTCTATACTCCATGAAATTAGTGGAATATCCTTGATATTTGCGCTTCATCCAGTATCTTTTCATGGAAATATTCTTCTGAGCATTCTTGAATTTTACTCTACAAAGCAGTATCATGTTGACAATTTGGACGTTATTAGTTCCTAGATAAATTAATTCTTGAACTTGTTTTATTGAATTCTTATATCATTGTCATCATGCTCCTGTTTATATTTTTGAAAGTCATATGTGGCCTGTAGTGCATAGATGGACTTGGTATGATTATGACCATAGATTATTCGGTGTAATAATGACCGTAATATTACAATTGATGTGGTAAAAGTCCTCATTGGCCCATAGTGCATTGATGGACAGTTGTTGGCATGATCATGACCATTAATGAATACACAAATATTCTTGGCCTGTAGTGCATGGATAATTATGGTCGTGATACTAAAGAATATCATTGGTCGTAGTGCAGGGGTGATTCGATGATGTGGATTATTTATTAAGCTGAGTCTCAACGATAAAAGTCATGAAAAACTTTTTAAATCATAGAAGATAGTAGATTTTATTCTTTACTTAACTCTTCTAATGGATTGCTTGTTCCGCTGCAGTTAAACTTGATGTTTGTTATATTGTATCAGTTTAACACTGTTTAAGGCTAATGATAATTTATTCTGCATTAGCTTAGTCATAATATTTCTTACTGGGCTAGTTGAGCTCACCCTTTCTTTCACTGTTCTCTTCAAGAAATGAGAATATAGCTGGGATAAGTCGGAGAACGGAGTGATGGACCAGATGATAGTATTAGTAGTCCTCACTATTCTGTTAAATAGTGTGATAATAAATGTAATGAGGACCCCATTGAGTTTGTATATTGTCTAGATGATAATATTTGTATTAAAACTCACAGCATATGTTTAGTCGTATTTTACACGACTGTTGTATAATTAAGTTGTATTTGAATTTTATACCATGTATTTGGCGACTCAAGATGGGTGATGTATACCTATTTTGGGGGCGTCACAGTTGGTATCAAAGCTTAGGGATATGATCCCTGACTAAGATGTGAGAATAGAACTAGGAGGGGAGAGACGGGGAATTCCTTCGCTAGTATGACCTACCTAAGTTTTTTGATATTTAATTGGTCGGTCAGAATATAGGGATAATATGTTACATATCAATTAACTTTTATTTTGTGGCAGTATCTGAAAATGACATCCGAGAATGTTGAGAATAGCAATGGAGCACATGCGACAGTTGGTTCACCACATATCAATAATCAGGATAATGTGCATCAGGAAGGCGACAATCCTCAGGCAAACAACAACACTGACCAAATGATAAATGATGGAATGTTCAGAGGCTTTACGAGAGTTGCTTCTGTCCAAAATGTAGGTGGAAACACTAGAAACTTTCGGACGGTCACCGCTAAACAGTTCAAGGGGCTGGGACCACCGGAGTTTATTGGAGAGCCAAAATCACTTAAAGCGGAAGCATGGATAAAGCAGATCAATAAGATATTTGATGTCTTGGGATGCTCCGAGGAGCAAAATGTTCCCTTTGTCGCCTTTATGTTCCGAGGAGAGGCAGATTACTGGTGGAAATCGGTAAAGCGTACTCAACATGCCGCACTGAAAATGTCTTGGGAGAAGTTCCAAGAACTATTCAACGGCAAGTACTTTCCTAAAAGTATTCGTCACATGAAGGAGGTGGAGTTCATCAAATTGGAACAGAATAATATGACCGTGTCGCAGTACGAAGCAAAGTTTGCCAAGTTGTCTCGGTTTACGTCCCACTTGGTGGATAATGAAGAGAGAATGACGTGAATATTTTTAAGAGGTTTAAAGTCGGAGATACGTCAACATCTTATTTCTCATAAATTGTGTTTGTATTCAGATGTTGTAAATAGGGCTCAGTTAGTAGAGCGCGATAACGAGTCAACGCAACCAAAAGAGAGCAGCCGGCAAAATGATAATACCAATGAGAGTAGTCATCGAAGCGGTGACAACAAGCGTGGAGGGAATTAACAGGCCAGAAGTGGTAACCACTTCGGTGGTAATAAGGGCCAAAATAATAAGAATGGACATTTCTAGAAGAGGAGATTCAACAATGATAGAAAGACGTCAGCACCAGCACCCGTTGTTAAGGAAGGAGAAAGACCACCTATCATATGCTTCAAATGCGGAGGGGAGGGACACATCAGTCCAAACTGCACGATGCTGTCCAAAGCATGTTATAATTGTGGAAGAGAAGGTCACTTAGCCTGATTTTGTCATTCACCGAAGACAAGTTCAGCCAGGATGGAGGCACCAAAGGCCGTCCCAGAAAAGTCAAAGCCGGTAGTGCAAGGGAGAGTGTTTGTTGTGACCTCCCAGAAAGCAAGGAACCCGAATGAGGTCATCACGGGTAAACTTATCATAAACTCTAGCGAAGTCTATACTTTATTTGATACCGGTTCTACCCATTCTTTTATTTCTCCTACTTGCGCTCAACGATTAAATTTGACTCCGGAAAAATTAGACTTTGACTTATCTGTGGAAACTCCGTTGGGAGAAACTTTCATTACATCCACTGTTTATAAGTCTTGTTTGGTTCAAATCGGTACCCTCACATTACATGTCAATCTTATTTCATTGAAAATACTTGCATTTGACGTGATTTTAGGGATTGATTGGTTAACTACTCATCATGCAAAAATTGATTATTTTCGTAAGGTTGTTAGCTTTCATATTCCTAATCAACCTATTATGCGAATTCAAGCGACCAAACCATTAAAATCAATCACGGTCATCACAAGCCATAAAGCTATTCGTTTATTAAAAACGGATGTCAAGCTTTCTTAGCTCATGTCACGGATCTAAACAAAAATACGTCAGTTTTGAATGATATTTCTATTGTTAATAAATTCCCTGACATTTTCCCGGAAGAACTTCCTGGCCTACCCCCAGAGCGTGAAATTGAATTTTGTATCGACCTTGAACCCGGTACAAAATCTATTTCCAAAGCCCCATATCGAATGGCTCCTATTGAACTTCAGGAGTTAAAGACCCAACTGCAGGAATTGTTAGACATTAGCTTTATTCGTCCTAGTACTTCTCCTTGGGGTGCTCCTGTTCTATTCGTGAAGAAGAAAGATGGGAGTATACGACTTTGTATTGATTATCGGGAGTTGAATCATGTCACCATCAAAAATAGGTACCCATTGCCACATATTTATGACCTGTTTGACCAGTTGCAAGGAACCAAATTTTTTTTAAAGATTGATCTTTGTTCCGGATATCACCAATTGAAGATTAGAACCAATGAAATTCCAAAGACGGCTTTCAGAACTCGGTACGGACATTATGAATTCCTAGTCATGTCCTTTGGATTGACTAATGCTCCTGCTGCCTTCATGGATATGATGAATCGAGTATTCAAGGAATATTTGGATCACTTTGTGGTCATCTTTATTGATGACATCCTTATTTATTTCAAAAGCCGTGAAG
Organism: Panax notoginseng; assembly: GCA_016801055.1. Taxonomy (NCBI): domain Eukaryota; kingdom Viridiplantae; phylum Streptophyta; class Magnoliopsida; order Apiales; family Araliaceae; genus Panax; species Panax notoginseng. Next base: position 106,188,964 of record CM029021.1, read on the forward strand.
ATCATGAGCAACACTTGAGGCTAACACTCCAAAAGCTTCGTGAATACAAGCTTTATGCCAAGTTGAAGAAATGCGAGTTCTGGCTTGAGAAAGTAGCATTCCTTGGGCACGTAGTATCAAGTCATGAAATATCGGTTGACCCGACAAAGATTGAAGCTATTCAAAGCTGGGAGCAACCTAAATCAGTGACCAAAGTATGTAGCTTTCTCGGTTTAGCTGGTTATTATCGGAGATTCGTGGAAGGATTTTCTCGAATCGCTACTCCATTAACTCAGCTGACTCGGAAAGATACAAAGTTCGGTTGGAGCGAAGAATGTGAGAAGAGTTTTCAAGAACTTAAGAGGAGACTCATTTCAGCACCTGTTCTGACAATACCATCTGGCTCGGAAGGATTTGTCATCTACAGTGATGCTTCGGGCAAAGGGTTGGGATGTGTTCTCATGCAACATGGGAAAGTCATAGCCTATGCCTCGCGACAACTCAAAGAATATGAGAGGTATTATCCTACTCATGATCTAGAGTTGGCAGCTGTTGTCTTTGCACTTAAAATTTGGAGGGATTACTTGTATGGGGAGAACGTGGAGATCTTTACGGATCATAAAAGCCTCAAATATTTATTCACTCAAAAGGAACTCAACATGCGACAACGACGTTGGCTTGAAATGTTGAAAGATTATGATCATACCATCCAATACCATCCTGAAAAAGCGAACGTGGTAACTGACGCATTAAGTAGAAGATCATATGCAAGTACGAGTGCGATATTGTCAACGCAAAGGCCTATTTTGTGTGACTTACAAAGGATGGAGATAGAGTTAAAGACTCTAGGGACCCATGTGATGATGGCGAATATACGAGTAGAGCCGACTTTAATTGATAAAGTTAATGCTGCTCAAGCTACAGATCTGGAGCTGATGCGTTTGAGGAAGAAAGTGACAGAAGGTGCTATGCCGGAAGCAAGAATCGATAAAGAAGGAATACTTCGAGTCAACTCCAGACTTTGTGTTCCTAACGACCCTGATTTAAAGTATAAAATCATGATGGAGGCGCACAACACACCGTTTGCAATCCATCCTAGGAGTACCAAAATGTATCGTGATCTTCGTCATACATTTTAGTGGAGCAATATGAAGAGAGAGATAGCGCTGTTTATCTCAAGGTGTCTAACTTGTCAACGACTTAAAGCGAAGCATCAAGTACCAAAAGGTCCATTGCAACCACTTGAAATTCCAGAATGGAAGTGGGAACACATTACCATGGATTTCGTTACCGGTCTTCCTAAGGTTTCTCAAGGTATAGATTTGATTTGGGTCATTGTTGATAGATTGACCAAGTCTGCTCATTTCTTACCAATACGAGAAACTTATACACTTGAACGTCTTGCTCGTATGCACATAAACGAGATTGTAAGACTGCATGGTATGCCAGTATCCATAGTTTTTGATCGAGACCCAAGATTCACTTCACGATTTTGGGTTAGTTTACAAAAAGCTATGGGCACAGATTTACGATTTAGTTCGGCATATCATCCTCAGACGGACGGACAATCAGAGAGGACTATTCAAACTCTAGAAGATTTATTAAGACTCTGTGTCCTCGACTTCAAGGGAAGTTGGGACAAGTTCTTACCGTTGGTGGAGTTTTCCTACAACAACAGTTATCAAGCAAGCATTGGCATGGCTTCATTCGAGGCGTTGTATGGAAGAAAGTGTCGTTCTCCAGTATGCTGGGATGAGGTAGGTGAAGCAACGTTGTTGAGACCGGAGTTGGTACGTATGACTACGAAAAAGATTCAAACGATCCGACAACGTATAAAAGCCTCACAAGATCGATAAAAGAGTTATGTTGATCTTCATCGAAAGGACGTGGAATTTGATATAGGAGATCGTGTGTTATTACGAGTTGCTCCGTAGAAAGGAGTTACGAGATTTGGAAAGAGAGGAAAGCTCAATCCTCGATTCATCGGCCCATTTTTAATCCTCGATTGAGTAGGAACTGTGGCCTATAGACTCGCTTTACTGCCAAGTATGTCTCGTGTTCATAACGTTTTTCACATATCCATGTTACGTAAATATGTGGAAGACCCGAACCACATTATTGAGTTAGAACCGGACGAAATAGCGGAAGATTTGACGTATGAAGAGGTTCCTGTTCAAATTTTGGATAAGAAGGAACATATTCTACGCTCCAAGGTTATACCTCAAGTCAAAGTTTTGTGGAGAAACCACAATGTTGAGGAAATGACTTGGGAGTTAGAATCTGAAATGAAATCAAGGTATCCTTACCTCTTCGACATACTAGGTACGTACCCTAATTTCGAGGGTAAAATTTCATAAGAATGGGAGGTTGTAAGACCCCAACTTTTATAAATAAAGATGAATTTTTTATAAATACCATTTTTGAATATTATGGAGTAAATTTGATATAATGTTATAGTTGTGGGTAATATTTATAAATTTTACAAAGTACGCAAGTTATTATATAATATTCGATTGGTCGGGGAATATTTGTTTTAACAGGAAATATTTGTACAACGACACAATCATTGGTGGACCCCACAACAGAATTATTGTCGGATTAAGAAAACGACAGAAATACTTTATGAAAATAACGGCGAAAGTTTTACCGTTAACTGTTGAAACACCCGGTGTTAAAAGTACAGTAATACGCGTAGTTGCATAGTAGCATACGGTATTGATTATTGATGCTTATGTGATAAGTCACTCAGTTTTGTTTTATTTGTATTATTAATGTAATAAAACAGAAAATCTTTTTATATAAAACAAAATAATTTTATAAAGTTATCAGTTTTATTAGACAATAATTAGAATATATTATATTTTATTATGCATAGTGTTTACATAGTAAAATCTTTTATAAAGTTATTCGTTTTATTAGATTATAAATAGAACATATTATATTTTATTTAAAAGATTTTGCTTTAAATATGGACCGTTAGATTAAAATAAATCAATCTGGACCGTTCATGAGTTAGTTACTATGCAGTCCATTCTTCTATAAATAGAAGCTCATTCCTTCATTATTTCTTACGAATTCACTGAAACTCTAGAGAGAAGAATTATAAAGAAACAATAGAAAAGTATTCTGCTACTTCCCTACTCTTATATTTAGTTTCTTTTATGGTAAGGGATATTATTTCTTTTGTATTCATGAAGAGAACTTCTGTTATTCCATTCTTTATTATTCTGCTTACAGTCTGTTTTGTGTCAATTATGAGGCTGACTTCGAGTAGACAAGTATAGTATTGACTATTAGAACTTTGATGTGATTTCTTGTTATGAATCGAATCTTTTTCTGTTTGAAGCTGGTATAATAAGGTTAACGCAGTAAAAAAAAACTAGGTTGACTAATTGAGTTTAAATTGATACATAATGGAACATTAAAGGATAATGATAGCTTGAATGAAAGAATGACAAGTATAGGCAGTGAAGGTTAAAGTTAGGCAAGAACCTATGTTTGGGGGAATATTTTGGGTATATAAGCTATATCTAAATATATATATATATATATATATATATATATATATATATATATATATATATATAAACATCATGGCTAGTCTAGTTTCGTGGCCTTTGTTACTTGAGTAAGTAAGCCCGAGGAGATTGTTTTTACACCTAGCGCCCTAAGACCTTAATGGTTTAGGAGTCGTTGGTCGAAAACTCGTTAAGGTAGTATTGAAAAGCCTAAGGGAATTGGACATTGCACATGCATGTATATATATATATATATATATATATATATATATATATATATATATATATATATATATATATATATATATATATATATATATATATATAAGAGAATGAAACGGGAGATAAGAACAATAAGCCCCCGTAATTGAAAAATAAAACATAAGTACCCTATTTGGACCCTTGATATTGATAATTGTTTGATTTTAGTTGGATCTTGACAGTTTTTGGATTTCTTGAGTTTACGCTATATGATGTCTTCTAAGAGATTTATTATGCGTTAAATGTAATTTTATATCAGTTGGCATAGTTGTTAAGCACACGCGTACTATATCAGTGATAATAGTCTAAGATTTGATGATTGATGAGGAATTTACTGATTGGTTTTTGTAACATTCCAAAATTTTAGAATTTTAAATGTAATTTATAAATATTTATTAATTTATATAAATATTTATTGGATGTGTTATTGATTAATACATATTTGTATTTGTTTAATTTGATTTAAGTTGGTTAATTATTTGTTAAATAATTAATTAATAAGTTAAGGAAATTATTATTATAGTGATATTTTAATTTGATGGATAATTAGTGGTATTGAGTTATGTGATTAAATAATTTAATTAATAAATTGTTATTTGAATTAATTAATTAAGTATGAAAACTTAATCAATTAGAAGTGTGACAAATAACTATATTATAAGTGGTTATTAAAATAAATTAAAGTAGTTTTAATTTATTTTGCCAAACAAAGCTTAAATATATTAAGTCTTTAATTTTAAAGAGTTTTTGCCAAACGGAGCCTATGGCTTTTGGATTTTTAAATTTGATTTATTAATAATATAAATTAAATTAAACAAAATATAAATAATATATAATATATTTGGTAACTGATAGTTTAATAGGATCATTAGTATATGACAGTTACGTTTGGGTTTTAAACGTTTGAAAAGTGCGTTGGTTTTTAGTTTAGGTATTTTGTTTTTGGCTTAAGCCTAAGAAAAATAGAAGTTTGTCTGAGAAAAGTTCAGAGAGAGTTTGAGATAGAAAGGGCTGTGATTCTCAAAATAAGTTTTGAGTTCGTCGAAGCTATTTGATTAACAAGTGTTGTCTGAGCAATTAAAAGGTATGTTGCATAATCTTTACACGTATATATGTTTTACAGTATAATGCTTAAAGTATGTATTCTTAAAATTCACTGTGTATAATGTTTTTATAAAAATTGTATGTAAACCATGATTTTATAATTGGTTAGGAAATTATGTGTATTTATAATTTTAATGGTTATACTAGCATAAATGTATATATATGTTGTATGCTAAAATACGTTCAAAGATAAAGAAGAAATTAGTTTTACAGTGGACATGAGGATGAACATGAACATGTTTTGGAGTATAACAAAATTAGTATTTTATCGTATGCTAATTGTGAAATTGAAGCTTATATATGTTAATTGGGTATGAATTTCAGAGAATCGTACTTTAAAGTAATCAAGTTTGGGTTATTATTGATATTACAGTGTTAAACAACGTTAACAATGGAGTTTTTCTTAAAAATAGTGTTTTCAAATAATGAAGTTTTCTAAAGTAGTTATTTAATTGTTGATAATTGTTATATGGATGATTGTTAAACGTTTATGTGTAGTTTGTGATGAAGTTATGGATGTTAATTAGTGTTAGAATTGAAGTAATAGACAAAAAATTAGTTGTTCTGTTCTTCGTGGTTGGGTTCTGCGAGTTTCGGCGCCCCAGCGTCAAAATTCACGCCCTAGCGCCAAATTTCGCGCCCTGGCGCCAAGTTTGTGCCCCAGCGCCAAAACGGGCCAGTAGCTCGCGCCCCAGCGCCACTGTTCCGCGCCCCGGCGCCGAAAAAGTGGTCTGGGTTGGACAGTTTTGACTTCCTGTAGTAAAATGGCCATAACTTCCTCATACGAACTCCGATTGAGGTGATTCAAGATGATCCGGAACGAGGACGAGTAGACCTACAACTTTAGTTCTTTAAGGTTTTCAATTTGAGGTCATTAGGATGGGTAAAAATGGTCATCTTTAGGACTATTGTGTTTTCAAAGGCAATCGGAGGGTGTCGGACATGCACATACGCATGTGTCGTGCTCCAGACCATAAAAGATGTTGTCCTAAGTTACAAAACATGAATCTTAGTAAATATAATGATGCTTAACATTAATAAATAATGTATTAGATAAGTTATAGAAGCATAGTAAGCATACACAAGAGAGGCAAATCGGGCGTGTGACGATTGAACGTCGAAACGCCGTGCCAAGTGTTAATGAACTTTAAAAGTGTTTCAATTCAATTGAAATGAATATTATAGGATATGAAATTGGTTTAAAATAAAATAAATAAGTAGTCCTAGCAAGACTTAAGCACTTGAACTTCGAGTTTGACTAAGAAGAAATATAGTGAGTCATAAGTCGAAAAGTTAACACAATCTAATTGACCATTGTGTATTTATTAATAGGAAAGATTATGAGATGTGGAGTAGAGTTTACATTACAATTGCTATGTGTTGTTATGTGACTAATAGTTGATGTGTATGATTATATAATTGTGTGGGGCACATGAAGTGCAGATAACTGTAAGCTGTTAAAATATTATTGGTAAATAACGATCAAGGCAAGTCTTTCGGTTCCTATTTTCTACGTGGACTTGATGAACTGTTTTAAATTGCATGATATGTTATGCATGTTGAATCATGAAATGTTAAAGTCAATATATGACTGCATTGTTTTGGCTAAGTAATGATGATTGAGTATGAACTGTTTTAAATTGCATGATATGTTATGCATGTTGAATCATAAAATGTTAAAGTCAATATATGACTGCATTATTTTGGCTAAGTAATGATGATTGAGTAAGGAACTCAATCTTTATATTTGCTATGTGAATTAAAAGCATGTATGCCATGTTACTTTAATGAGATGTATATCGAGCATGTTATTATGTGTTATGTGATGCATGAAAACTGTTAGACTTTGCTGGGCTGTCGAGCTCACTCTTGCAAATAATCACTTTTGCAGGTCAAGATTTTAAGGCAAAGATACGTGCTATGTGAGTTATAGAGATCTATATTCACGAAGATTACTTATGTTTTATGAGAAATGTATTTCATATTTTGAACGTAACATGTTGTTGAAATGTAAGTTGAGCTATCTAATGTATATGGATATTTAGCTATGATGTAAGACTTTGTATAGTTATTTTGTTGTAACGATTCATGATATAAGATTGAATCAAAGAGATGTAATGTAATGGTTGAGATTTAGGGCAAGAAAGAATGAAATGTATAAAAGTTTTAAATATTCCACAATTTTATTAAGTTTAACATCGAATAATGATGTATTATTTAGAGGTTGAATGTATGGTTAACGACCGAAGTCGGGATTTAAATTGTATAGATTTTAGGGTCGTTACAGTTTTGATATGAAGTATTGTCATGTTTGCTTTATTTCTTTGAGGCCGATTGAACAGACTTGTTTCTGTCATTACTATTGGATTCATAGGCATGTAGATTAGTTGCATTGCATTGCATTTTTGGTTTATTTTGTGCTCGAGGACTAGCACGGGTTTAAGTTTCGGGTTTCAAGCCCTGCTCGAATCTCTTTGCCTTCCTCAACTCCGTATCCACCTGATGTGGAGAAAATCTTACCAGTTCATTGAACTTAGCAGCGTATTAGGGAACAGTCATGTCCCCTTGTTTTAATTCTAAAAATCTCATCTCCATCCTACCCTGCATACTCGTGGGGAAATAGTTCTCGTAGAAAATCTCCTTAAACCATGTCCACATTATATTCTCTACTACAGCCCTAGCCTGGTTCGCCTCCCACCAGAAGTTGGCCTCTCCCTTCATCATGTAAGTGGCAAAAAAAATCTTCTGCCCCTCTTCAACATTTACAATTACAAATGCCTTTTTAATCTCTTTTACCCAAGTTTGGGCTTCTATAGGGTCCGTAGTTCTTTTGAACTCTGGCGGACCTACACTCTTAAAATCCTTAAACGTAGTAGCACGTACTACCGCAGTATTTACAGGTATATTTACACCATTTCGATTAAAGGCAGTTGTTAATAAATTAACAAACTCTTGCATCGGGTTAACCGGTCCCCCTTCCGATTGATTCACGTTAGCTTTTTGATTTCGTTGTCTCCTTCTTTGCGGCATCTTTCTGTTAAAATGAATAACACTTCATTATTACATTCTTCTTATTACTTAGTCATTATTCATTATTAAACAATAACTCAAACTCATTGTACAACATGTTCAATAAAGTGCTTATATTGATATGATTCTTTCTTTGTAGTATTATACTACATCGTTCATTGATGAGTGGGTTTTATGTGACAACCCGAGAATTTAGATATTTATTAAAATCTTAAAAGATTGAATTAAGGTTAAATATTAAACCTAGACAGAAAATAAGTATATAGATTTGACATTTTTGGGAAGGAATTTTGAGAATTTAAAAATTCTTGTGGTGAATTATTCAGGATTAAGTGTATATGTTATGTGTATGAAGATTTATGTGTACAGTTTGTGGTTAAGGGTCAAGGGTTGACTAGATAAATTATATCTGTGACAAACCCTAAGTATATATTAAGAAGGTCAATGTTCAGTTAGAAAATTCTTACGATTGATAAAAAACCCTAATACCGGCTCTAGAAACCCTAATTTCAGTTTCGGAAATCCGAACCCCTAATTCGGAATATGAAAACCCTAAATTGGGGTCTTAAAGCCTTAAGTGTAATAATTACAAACTTAATTAGGGGAAAAATCTAACAAATTAGTTAGAAAACCCTAATTGCTAAATAGAAACCCTAATTGTAAAATTAGGAACCCTTGAACTACCCAGTAGTAAAAGAACAGTAATATGTGTGGTTGCATAGTAGCACACGGTATTGATTATTGATGCTTACGTGAGAAGTCACTCAGTTATACTCAATTATTGCTACAGTAATTGCTACATAGTATCTCACGTTATTTGATTCAATTATTGTCACAGTATCATCTGCATAATATTTTATATTACTAAATCAATAATAGAGACGACAAAGTTATTCATATTGTTATTTGTAATATTGACGATGTCTAGAAAGTTCTATCAAGGAGAGGTCTGGTCACCTAATTGCGCGCCAATAGGGAGAAATCCTTATCGGAAAGCCCCCTCTTTCCTGGGAATGATCTGGTTGTTAAATATTATGAGTTATAATATTAATGATGAATAATCGTTAATAGATTAAAAATGTCACTACAAAAAAATGGGGCTTCAGTAACAACCGATTTTCGTTGCTAAAGGTGCCAAATTTCGTTGCAAAAGGGTTTTGGCAACGACTTTACTGTTGTGTCTTTCGTTGCGCAATGAGCGTTGCTAATTATTCCGCAACGAACGTATTTTTTCATTGCCAAAAGTAATACATTTTGCAACGAAATTTGGCTTTCGTACAAAGACATTGATCCTTTAACAACAAAATGTATTGTTGCAGAATAATTAAAATTTCGTTGCAAAAGCCTGCTAATTGGCAACGAAATGAACTCTTTTTTTTGCAACGACCATGCATTTTCGTTGCAATTGACACCATTTTGCAACAACTTTTTTCGTTGCAGTAAATTATGAAAATTATTGCCTAAGCTTACTTTAGTTGCGGAATATAAACTTTTTAGCAACGATTTTCGTTGCTGATTATATTATTTGGCAACGACATTATGCTGAATCAGCAACAAAAATTTGTTGCTGGTTATTTTTCAATAGCAACGAAAGTCGTCGATTAGCAACGACATTATATGTTGTTGTTTCTTTATATCTGCAACGAAAGTTAATATGATTCGCAACGATAAAAAATGTTGCCTTTTATTTTAGTATTAACAACAATATCCTCTCCGTTGTTATTAGGTTAATTTTTCGTTGCCAAATATAAAGTTTTTAATGTCATTAGTAACGAAAATTTGTTGCTAAATGTATAAAAAATTGTTGCTATATTAAAACTTGTTCAATGCTTTGGTAACGAATTATATTGTTGCCAAATCAAAATTTGACATTCTTTTTGTGTACCTGGCTGGCTCAATGTCCCCATAGCAAATAATGAAAAAAATACAAAAAAACTAAAATATTATTAACTTAATAAAATCATCCACTACATAATAATTCATTATCTTTACAATTAACCATCTAAAGCTACCACGGTTCTTCAATCAAAGTATATATCTACATATATAAAGAGAGAGTACACTTCATAATTTCATCCCTTGTCTTTCGTAAACGTAGCACGGAAATTTGATACCTAGTATTGTAAGGCAGGTCGTAGAAGCAGTCTTCCTGCACATATTTAAAAATAATAGCAAGTCAGGAAAATGAAGCAAATATGTCACCAGAGGCACTTAGTGCCAAAATCAATACACAAAGACAATAGAGTTGCTACGTGGTACAAATGTACACCGTATTGCTCATAAGCAAAAAAAGACAAATAGGCAATCACAATATCATTTGCTACAAATCCAAATAGAAAAAGAACCTTCAGTGCGACTATAAGAAATACAAGATTCTCCTGCTATATATGATTTGTTTAAGCCTCAAAATATAAATTCATGAAATTATAGTCTGCGAAGCCAGGAGCATAGGGAATAAAAGAAACAATAGTCTGCCAAAATGCTTGATCTCTGGATGAGATGGAGACACTACCCAAACAACAATAGCAAGCGTCAAAAACAACTTAAGGAGATTGAGGATCTTCACTATTTGAAGTTAGTGCTCCACACTTTCATAACTTATTGTAATAATTGTTTACAAAACCACAAACTTTTGCACTTTTATTTTGTTGACAAGTTTCAGTTTTACACTCAACAACTACAACATATGATTTCATCCTTGTAGAAAATATATTAAATATTTGCCTACAATAATTGTCAAGGATACGGAACAATGCAAAAGATACACAAACAATTATATTTTAATCCAAAAAAGAAATTATACTTATTCTTTATAACATATTACTTAGTATGCATGCAATACAACGAAAGCATCTAATATTCCAATGCAGCTAATAGTTTGAAAACAATAGTTTAAAAACATACTGCATACTAATAATATTAAAATGCAACTAATAGTAATATATTCAAGATAGCTCCTCAATACATCTCAAGTTAAAGTTGTACACATCAGTATTTGTAACAAACCACGATATCGCAAGAAGACAACAACACATACTCCCTCTGTCCTCAAAAGAATGTCTAAAAGTAAACTAGAATTTTGTCCATAAAATGATGTTTTTAAGTACACAAACCAAATGAAAATATGGTATTATTGCTAATTTACCCAAAAGTGCACATAGTCCTGTACAACAACTCCACTCAAGCTAATTATGATATTTGCATGGGTCCAATTAAAGAGTATGATTTGAACACATTTTATACTCTTTCCTCTAATTTCCAAACCTTAATTTTTCTGCCATTGAATGTTTAGACATCCTTTGGTGGATGGAGGCAGTAATTGTCAAAAAAGAGGTTCAAATGAATACAAGACCTTCACAACGAAAGAAAGAGAACTTAAAGGTTCAACAAATAACCATACAAAAGATTTCAAGCGTGCACACCTTAATTGTAAAATTAGGAACCCTAGCTAATTGCTAATTAAGAAATTATTATGTTAATTAGGAAACGTTAATCCTAATTTGCAAGACCTAATGATTAAGAAACCCTAATATAATTAGGAAATCCTAATTATAATTTAGAAATATTAATTTTCTATTTTTAAACCTATTTAGAAATTCTAAAATTTTAAATTTTGTAAAACCTGGTTGTAGCAAATGACATTTGTGCCATTAAAATGATGAGTAAAGTGACTAAAATGCCCTTTTACAATTCTATATTAGATGGAGTATAGATCTTTCCCTATATTGGTTGTTCACCAACCCTAGCTCTAGCCATGTGCCTTAAATTCACAAAAATTAGCTTCCAACATATCTGTCAAAATACATTGAATCAAATTATATATAGATTAAAGAGAGAGAAAAGACATACTTTACTTCTCATTTTCTCCAAAGCCATTCTCTCTCTAAAATTTGAAATCTAGAGTGAGAGAGTGAGAAATAAACCCATGATCAGTTCATAGCCTTCCAAGAACAGAATCCATGATCATAAATCAAAGATTAAAGCTTAGAAAAGGTATAAACCCTAAACTTGAAAATCATGTGATCTTATGTTAGATGTTGTGATTCATTATTTAGAACAGTGTTAGAGGGTGTCAATTAGTGATCTGGGTTGTTACTTTCTAGATCCATAACATCTAGATGCTCGAAATTAAAGTTTTTAGAAATCTGGAAAAACTGGAGAATGTTGTCTGACAAGCAAATGTCAGGGCTCGTAGATCTGTGTGTGTTTGATGTTTAGTGTGTTTTATGTTATAGATCTGTTCTATATCATGTGGACTATGATCTGGAACTTGAATCAAGCCCAGATCATGTATAGATTTCACGTTATTAAGAGTCAAAGTGCGTTGACCGACCATGACTATCCGTTTCTAGGTAACCCAGATTACCCAGAAAAGCCTGACAGCCAATTTTGAAGGCTTTGATCTTGTAACTGTTAAGTGTTTAGGCCATGATGTTGTATTATATTTGTAGATTGGTATGTAGACTACACACTAAAACTCTTAGAACAACCAGATCTTGCACAGGAGCAAAGATATGAGTGGTCAAACTAGGGTTGACCACCGGCCTTCTGAATTTCTGGAAAACCCAGAATTCGTTCAAGAACAGTTCCTTGACACCACTTTGACCGACCAAGATCTCATAAATGTGATGTTGTTATACTAATCTGATGATGTATTGTTTTTCCTTGACATCAATACTACACGATTGAACCAATAAAACACATTAAGCAATCTTGGAAAGCATAGATTTAAGGCTGCAAAGTAGGATCCTGCGACTGTTCTTCATTTCTAGAAAACCCAGAAATGAAGAACAGCTTCTGACATGTTTTGTGAGGTATCTCACTGTTTTGATGTTGTTTAGCAATGAAACTTGTTTAGGCTTGTAGTATTACATCAATACTACAACTCTAACACCATTACAAGCCCAGAAATCAACTAGAACATAAAATTAATTATGGTCAAACATAATACCCTGGTGACTGATATGAAGTTCTGGGTTTTGGCCAAGAACACCTTCAGCGACGGTTTTGTCGCCTATAGTACCTTTAGCGACAGATAAATTATAAAATCAATTATTTTATTTAATAAATAGATAAAAATCATTTTTAATTATTAAATATTCATATTAAATTCCTAAAAATTATTTTAAAGCCTAAAAATGGGTTTTTAATAATTTAGAATATATTTCATTAACATTTAAAATTTTTGGAATATTAATGGTATTTAATTTATTTAATTATAATATTAAATAAATTACTTAAAAATAATTTTAATACTTGAAAAATCGTGAAAAAATTATATTATGATATAAAAAAATATTTGAAGTTATTTTTAATGACTTTTAATATTTTGTGATGAATTTCATTAATAAATTAATATTAATGGTAATTAATTTATTTATTGAATAAATATATTAAATAAATTATGGAAAAATAAAATTAATAATTTAAAATTTATATAAAAAATGATTTAAAGGTTATAAAAATATTTTAAGTTATAAAATATAACTTTTGATATTTTGTCATGAAAAATATTAATATTTTAATATTAATGGCAATTATTGGATAATGGATTTAAATATTTAAATATCATAAATGAGAAATTAAAGTATTAAAAATATTTTGAAATATTATAAATACTTTATAATATTAGGTTGATTATTTCATTATTATTTGACATGAAATAAATATTAATGAAAAATGAATTAAGTGGTATTTAAATACGATATTAATGATTGAAAAATTATTTTAAATGATAATAATTACTTGAAAATTATTATGAGCCTTTAAAAATTATTTTGAAGAATTGTATTCAGTTCTGTCCCCGATTCCTTTTGTTGTATAAGGGATCGACATATTAGGACCATTACCGAAGGCAAAAGGGCAGGTCAGCTTTATGATCGTGGCAATTGACTACGTCGATTGAGACGAAACCTCTTCGACATATTACAGAACAAGAGTGTCTGAAGTTCTTAAAAGAATTTATGATGTTCCGATTTGGAATACCGTTGGTGGTGATTTCTGATAACGGACGTTAGTTCGTAGGTTCAAAGTTTGAGAGGTTCTTGGGTGAGTTAAATATTCAACATCGGAAGATGTTTGCGGCTCACCCTCAGTCGAACGGCCAAGTGGAGGTTACTAATAGGACATTGTTAAATGGAATTAAAAGAAGACTTGATGAGGCGAAGGGTAGATGGCCATAAGAGTTGTTTAGCGTGTTGTGGGCTTACTGGACCACTCCAAGGTCTACGACAGGGGACTCGCCATTCAGGTTGGCCTACGGTACTGATGCACTCGTCCCAGTTGAAATTGGTTCTGTTTCTCTTTGAGTCGGTCGATTTTAGGAGTTATATAATGGTGAGGGTCTTCGGGCTAATTTGGACTTATTGGATGAAGTCAGGGAAACGACTTTGGTAAAGTTAGCAGCTTATCAGAAGAGGGTTATTAGGTATTATAACAAATGAGTTAGGCTCAGGAGATTTCAGGTTGGTGATCTTGTTATTCGGGAGGTTGAAGCTTCTATGCCACAAGACCAGGGGAAGTTAATGCCGAATTGGGAAGGCCCTTATGAGGTGGTTGAGGTACCGAAGCCAGGTACTTATCGGCTTCGGGCGATGGATGGTACAGAGATCAAAAACACCTGGCATGCTGGGAGTCTTCACAAATATTATCAGTAGGGCTAAGTAGACTTTGTAATTCCTTCTCAAAATTTATCAATAAAATGGTTACTATGTTTTGCGAATCTATTGTGTTCTTGGCTTATGATTATATGTTCAGACTTTGTGCGAACTTTGGTGTTATCGGAGGTTCGGTGGAGTGTGTTCAGCCTTTGGGCTAACAATTATTTTATGTTCGGTGATGCGTTCAACCTTCGTGCGAACGTTTGTTCAGCATATGGGCGAACATTTATTTAATGGAGTTTGGTGATGAATTTAGCCTTCGTGCGAACGTTTGTTCAGCCTATGGGCGAACATTTATTTAATGGAGTTCGGTGATGCATTCTGCCTTCGTGCGAACGTTTGTTCAGCCTATGGGCGAACATTTATTTAATGGTGTTTTGAATGGTTAATGTTTATCAATATATTATTTAATTATTCAGTTCTGTTGATTCACTTTATATAGATGTATGGATCTTCGGATGAATATCTTAGTTATTCTGTATAAGTGTTTCTGTTGAATGGATTCATTATCGTTTATGAAAATTTATATAAATCCTTTCAAAAAAATCGGTGTGTTCATTCATAAATATAACTTACATAGTGCATTGGGAATTTACATAGGAAATTTAAAAAGATAGTTATGCTAAAGGAGGATTATCTTTGGAAACGTCCTCTGAATTGTCTTCATCTTCGGAGGAGTCGAGGAGAGAAGGGTTCAATGCGACGACAGAAAGCTTGGCTTTTCCTTTGTCTCGACAAGCTTCGTACCTTTCGTTGAACATCTATGTTATTTCCTCGGCTAGCTCGGGAGACTTTCGATATTCATGGACTATCCGAAGCTTTAGCTCGTTGGTCAGGATGGGTCCTGATGCTTTGTACTCTGAAAATTACTTCTCTAGAGTGGTGCGCATCTGATGGGATTTCTCTGCCTGGTTTTTTAAGTCGGTATTCTGGTGGATAAGTTCTAGATTGTCTTGTTTCAGCTTTTCATTTTCTGCACGGTTGGCTTCGGATTCCTCGAGAATAGTTTTGTATTGGGTTCCTTTTGAGACGACCTCCTCCTTCAGAGTAGTAACTTCATTCTGAAGGTAAGCATTGGTGAGGGTAATTGCATCACGTTCCTTCTTTTCTTAGGTAAGGGAGGCCTTCAGCAGCTTGTTATCTTGTGTGAGTCGGATCTCTTCGGTCTCAAGTTCTTTCAATCGAATGATAACTCGGCCCCAAACAACATCAGCCTGAGGTGTGAAGAGTTAGATTAAAGGTGAATGAGAAATATTTAAATATAATTATGGGAATAAAAATAAATGATAGTACAGTTGAGCTTACCCTACCCTGATGCATGATACCCGCCAAAATGAGGTCGGTGGAGGATATATGTTTGAACCTCTCTTCATCGGCCGGAAGGACGAAGTTGGCGAAAGCTTCAAGAGGATATTCGTCAGAGTTCTCCGTGAAAAATGAAGGAGAAGATGGGATATGTTCGGTTCGATTAGGTGTGGGGTGTTTTGGAGAGGAAGGAGGAGGAGATTACTCTGGAAAAGTTGGTGTGTTGGCCTTTTTATTAGAGGGATCAGGGATATCATCTCGAGCATTTTTCATTTTTGGCTTTGATTGGTGGTCGTGTGATCGGATCCAATGGGTGTACGTATGGAGGAATTAGTTGACGTTTTAGCCGAAGGGACTCTCAGAGCTTCGGTGGTAAGCATGATAATTTTGGTGCGTTTCTTATTGATCCGAAGTATTTTTGTCCTTTCTTCGTCCGGCATGTCAAGAAGACTCTCTGTGACGGTTGGGAGTTCTGTCGGTTTCTATTGAGATGCCTTCTTAACCGCTCTTTTTTTATTCGAGTAGAGGGTGTTGTATCGGCAGAAGTAGTCTCAGTTGGGATGGACTCGGAAGTTGGAGGATCGACAAGTTTCTCAGAAGGTTTGCTGGTTAGGAAATCTTCCAGATCTTTTCGGTCGATTGTTGTAGATTTAATGAGTGAAATTGCGACGTTAGCATTTAAGATAAGATAATGGATGTGTAATAAATTGATGACAGAGTTCAGTTACTTACGTTTATGGTTGTAGAGCCAGGATTGTTTGGTCAAAAGGACATAGCTCCATTCCTTCATCGGGAGTTTCTCAATCAGTTTTGCCATTTCTGGCACTCGAGTCTGGGTGATGTCGCCGATGGAGATGTTCGGACGTTTATATAAAGCCCAATTTGGAAGTTTGTGTATTTTTGGTCCTCGGACGAAGAACCAATCTTTGTGCTAACCTTTGTTGCTTGAGGGGGCGTCCAGTAGGGAACGTTTTTCGATTTTGGCATTGGGTTTTGGGGGTTGTTTGCTCAAAACTTTGACGCCAGGTTCTTGGGAACCTACCAGTTGGTATAAAGTGAAGAAGAAGTCTACAGATGGAGATACGTCGACCTCATGACAAAATGCGATAAACGCAATGATGTTGATATAGGAGTTCGACACTAGTTGGGTGAAGTCGATGCCAATGAAGCCTAAGAGGGTCAAGACGAAAGCATGTAAGGGCATTCGAATGCCCTTCTCCAGTACAGTAAAAGGCATGGCAGTCCAACCGTCTGATCGGTGGTACATCCGATCGGTAGGAGTAGGGGCTTTGAACTGATGGGTCTTAGGAATCTGATAGTGTTCCCGAATCACGGTGAGGTCTGCCTTAGTGATTTGGGAGGGAGTGTTGACATAGGGAAATCGGGCTTCATCGGGGTATTCTCGAATTATTTTCTGAAAGTCAGTTTCAGTTGGGGTTGATTCTAGAGAGGAAGTTTGGATGGTGGTGGCGATAATGGTGGAATCAGTGGTCAATGCGCTGGTGATGGGGTGTTTAGTGGTGGAGGAAGATGCGACGCTGGTAACAGATGGGGCAAAAATGGTGGAAAGGGGAATGGCGGTGATGGGTTCCATATAAGTGGAAGGGGTGCTCTTGGGAACTTGTGAAGATGTCATTGCTGGAGTTTCAAGGAGAGATGGTGGCGGGGATATGGATTTTTGCAAGAGGAGAAAAAGGAGTTCTGAGATTTCAAAATGAGCAGGTGAAACTTTCGAGTTTAGAAAAGATGGGGTTTTGTTGTTGGGTCTTTTCAGTTGCGCCCAGATAATGAGAGACGGATCATTAATGGAGGTCATAATGGGGCGCGTGGGTGGAGCTGAAAGGTTAAAGTGGTTGGGCCGCATGTTTCCAGGTTCTTTGGGGTTTTGTTCTTATTTATTGATAATCATTGTATTGGGCCGTATCTGGAATACTCTTCCATTAAATATTCTATTTGAATGAAAGACTGGGGGGGCAATATTGGGGCCTGAATGTCTAGGCCCGAATTATATGGTAGGTCAGGGTCCATGCGGAATTGTATTACGCATGTGTGATTCTGTTTGGGCAATTAAGGATTTTAAGGAATTAAAGGTTCCTAATTATATTTGATTTATTCTTAAGGAAAGTGTCAGGTTCCTAATCAACTTCCTTTCCTTAAAGGGAATTGTGTTTGGTCATATTCAGGAATTATACCTAATGAGAAACCCTAATCCAATACGGGGAAGGATTCTGAGAAAGTGGTGAGATTACTATAAATACAAGACTTTGCACTGATTCTAAGGTACACACAACTCATTATTATTATTCAGCACTAGAGCTTTTTGCCTCTATTATTAAACATTGTTCAGCCTGTACTTATTCTCACACCGGAGTTATCCTCTGGCGGCACAAGCCGTCAAACTTTTGGTGTGCTTACCGTTTTTGTGCAGGATTGAACGCGCTTTTTTGATTGAGGCGCGTAGACGAATCTTGGCGTCATTATCATTATTTATTAATAATATTTTTTTATAAAACACATTAGAACACCACCTGCCCTACACGGAAACTGAATTAGTTATTACTAAAGATTGCATCAATTTAATAATAATAAAAGTAAACTTGAATCAATTTGAGTAAACTAATAGGAGATCATGATTATGTTATCAATTGAGACACAAGAATTTAAAAACAAAGAATATAAACTAACTAGCATTAAAATAATATTGTTATATGAACAAGAGGAAAAGAAGCAATCTGCCCGCGTATGCTCCTGTTATAAAGTAACCGAGAGACTTGAGGAAAATAAATAAAATAAATAAATCATAATTCTCCCTTCTCTCTGACAAAAATCCTATTTATAGACAAATAAAATGTAATATAATCTAGTGTACATTGAACCGTGTAATATAACCTAAATTTTATCACGTCCATCGTGAAGGTAACCGTGTTGAATATGGTCATGTCTTCTGAGTTTTCCTTTCCTATGTATTGGTCAGAGGAAGTTCCAGAGTGTATAATTCCTTTTGTAAAGTTGGATGCTCAAGTCTACTTTTTAAAAAAATTTATTTCCTCGTCAAAGGATTTGCTCAAAAAAAAAAGTTACGATTTAGAATAACATTACTACTTTATTCAATTCATTTAGATGGGTTTAATTATTCTCACATTTTGATTCAGTATTCTGTTCTTGAAAAAGAACCGACTTTTTTATAAAAAAAAAAAAAACTTTCTTTGCATTTTTTTTATGTTTCTCTTAAATTTTTCAACTTACAAACATAATATAAAAATATTTAATTGTATTTTTTAATAACCGCTAATATCATTCATAGACGTAATGAAATACATGCATACAAGTCATAAAATACAACACTAACCTAGACCAAAGCAGCAACAACTATCAACACAAAAGCACCTACCTAAAAAGGAAATAAACTATACATCAACAAGCAAGTACCATCCCTACAACGAAACCTAAAGAAACTAACCAAAAACTCATGGAGGCTGCCAGCTAAATCTATGTTGAGATGCGTCAATTCTCGCTGATGCACAATTTTTAAGTTTGAAAGTAGGCAAATGCATAGTTATTATGCAACATAGACGAAATTTACAATAACACCACTCTACAGTCTACACACATGAATGTCAACGTTAGTGCACCGGTCTAAAATCATATTACCCGTTTTCTCTCCATTATCCACATAATCGACTCGAAATTTACTGTGTATGTCCCTCTCCCACCCACTTCCCAGCGCAATAATAACCCAATAAGCTTTTGTATTGTTAGTTTTATCCTCGAGAATAAGGGAATACCAAACATCCTGGTCCTCAGTATTGGCAAAGCACAAACAGATTAGCCAGGTGTAATATTTAAGGTATCCCTTACCTAGGAAATAGGATTTGCCAAAGCACTCCAGGAACAGATTACACGGGTACAAATTAAGGCATCCTTTACCATGATAATAGGATACCAAGTTTAATTCATTTCTTCAAACCTTCTGAATAACTCGGAGTTTAGCGCTCCTACTCCGGCAATTCAACTTCTCTTCCTCTTCAGACGGTGTTATGGGCCTCTTGGTGAGAATTATTGCATTTCTCCCTTGTATCTTCTGTCGAATCCATGCTTCAGGTTCATCATCATTGTCACAATTGAGTTTTCTCATATCTTTTGAGTTAGTCTCTTCCTCAGATTCGTCTTCATTTTTGTCGCTTACATTACTGCTAATGATATTAAGAAACGTTTTCTTCACTATTCTGTCCTCCAAACTATGGAAAGAAATGACAGCAAGCCTTCCACCTGGTGCAAGGCAATTGAAGCAAGCATATAGAGAATCCTCTAGTGTCTTGAGTTCATCATTTACAGCGATCCTCAGAGCTTGAAATACTCGTGTCCCTGTCTTTATCCAACCTTGCCTCCCTCCTTAAACAATCAGCTAAAATTCTTTCAGATTAAATACAATCACATATATGAATGGATTTATGACATGCTCTGTATGGATTTTAAATTTAAGCAAGTATATATTTCTCATACGCGGACACTTAGAGGGACGGTCAATAATAGAATGGCATCAGAAAAAGTAGGAAACCTGAAAACTCTGCTCTATTAAGATAAAAGAAACAACCAAGGGAAGGAAACTCGCCTTTTTCCTTAAAAGTTGAACTTCTAATAAGGTCTACCAGTTGACCAGTAGAATGCAGTCCACCACTCAAACGAGCCTTTACAATCTTGTTCTGAAGAGACCGCCAATTGCTCTCTTCCCCATACTCCCGCAGGATTCGCCCCACTTCCGCATCTGGCCATGAATTTAATATGTCTTCCGCCTTCAGACTTGCCTGTCATAGCCCTGTTCCAATCAGTCAACGGAGAAAAAAGTATGAACCCTCTGCCACGGCAAGCAGACAAACCTTGGATGCCACAACCATCAACTTGTGGCCCAAGTATTCTGACGGGTAGTTGTGGCATTTAACCAATTTCATTTATAGCATTCTTGTCATTTTACCTTTGTATTAACCAAAACTGTGTTGTTTTGAGAGCTTTGGCAACTATAATATTTATATAAATATATAGATTGCGACTATGCATAAGATTAGTTCTAAAAATATTATAGGGGGAAATATTGAAGAAAAAAAATTATATCCAAAAAGATATTGAACGAAATTGTGTACCAAATATTTTGAACAATTATGTAATTATATAAATGCTGACATTTTTAATCTTTGGGACTAAGACTATTGAGTCCCCTTTATCATAAGAAATTATGTTCCTAAACTCATTTCCAAATGTAGGAGTATCCATCAGTTCCAAACCATGTTTGACTTTTTGAAATCAATTCGCAAAATTCAAAAATTAAAGTTAGATGAGATCTCTTTAAGTTTGAAAGTAATTAATATAGTAATTAGTAGTAATTTTAAACAATTTACAATATTCATAATTGTATCGACTAAAATTAAATAAATTCATAAATAAATTAATTTGAAAATATCTAAAAGTGACTTCAACAAGTCAAAAATAGCTCCTTTTTTGAGGAATAGAGGGAGATATATATATATATATATATATATATATATATATATATATATATATATAGGGGAATGATTCATGGCACACGTTAGTTATGGACACTATTTCAGCTAACTGTTATTCAGCCGTCCAAAATTAAAGCGAATGGCTAAGTTGATGACCCAGCCGCTACTCCCTTTAGCGGCTAGAGATTTTTTTTTTGCTGGCCGCTACTTCCTCTAGCGGTCAGGAGAATTTTTTTTTTGCTGGCCACAGGAGGGAGTAGAGACCAGGAGAAATTTCTAAAATACTCTCACCCTAGTTAGATTTAAATAGTTTCAATGTACAAAATAGTTGTATAAATAATTTCTGAAGTAATAAAAACTAATATTATCAACTATATATGATGTATTTATTTCTATAAATAATTTTTATAAATATTAAAATTTAAAATTATTAATTATATTCAATATATTTGTTTGTATGAATAATTTCTTAAGTATAATTATTAAAATATAAATACATTAAAAAATTATTACTTAAGAAATTATTCATACAAATAAATACATTGAATATAATTAATATTTTTAAATTTTAATATCTATAAAAAATATTTATATAAATAAATACATTATATATAGTTGATAATTTAATTTTTAGTACTTAAGAAATTATTCATACAAATAAATACATTGAATATAATTAATAATTTTAAATTTTATTATTTATAAAAATTATTTATAGAAATAAATACATAATATATAGTTGATAATGTTAGTTTTTATTACTTAAGAAATTATTTATACAACTATTTTGTACATTGAAACTATTTAAATCTAACTAAGAGTGAGGTATTTTAGAAATTTCTCCCGACTTCTACTCCCTCCTCCGGCCAGGGAAAAAAATTCTCTTGGCCGTTAGAGAGAGTAGCGGCCAGCAAAAACAAATTTCTCTAGCCACTAGATGGAGTAGTGGTTGAGCCCTCACCTTAGCCATTCGATCTAATTTTGGACGACTGAATAACAGTTAGCTGGAATAGTGCTCATAGCTAACGTGTGTCATGGATCATTCCTCATATATATATATATATATATATATATATATATATTTCAATATTCAATCAATATACAGTCTTATCAAACTTACCTCATATGTAATATTCAACACACACATACTGAATGATCCATAGCTAACACTTGGGAGTACTATTCCGTCTAGTGCATCTCCCATCGTCCATAGCTAAATCTAATGCCCCATAATTAAATACTCCATCAGGCTATTAGATTAGATTTAGCTATGGACGGTGATAGATGCACTAGATGGAATAATACTTTCATCTAGTGCTAATTATGAATTACTTCCCATTGAAGAGTGTGTGTGTGTGTGTGTATATATATATATATATATATATATATATATATATATATATATATATATACTCCCTCTGTCAAATAAAAGATGTTTAAGTACATCTATTGCACAAATTAAGAAAAATCAAAGTAGACGACAGAGTTAATAAGCTCCAATTTTACCCATAATGGAGTACATATAAGTACAAAATGATTCTTTATTTTTCCTGAAAGAAGTGACCATATTCGAGTACTTTAGGGGGTTAAATTGTTTTTATATAAGTTTTTGAATTGAATTGTGCACTTTAAACATCTTTAAGGGGCAAATTTTTTTTTTGTACTTCAGATATCTTTTGTGGGAGTGAGGAAGTATATATACATATTATGATTTATTTATTCTTAATTAGATTAGATCAACCGCTATCCATTTTTAATCCACTTGACTATCGGATTATCAGGTTACATGTCAAACATATTACATCTATCGAATTTCAGATCAGATCAGAACTTGATCCATTGTCACCCTGATGCAGAACAAAGTTTGGTTGTACGACAGGGCCGGAAGAGTTTTAAGGAAAGGATAAGAATGGGAAGAAAGAAGGGGGGAATAGGAACCTATCCTTGCAAGAATAGGTAGAAACAACAGAAAAGCACAAAGCTTGATATCAATACATTCAACTTTTTGAATTTTAATGATGGATGAAATCAGCATATAGAGCTTAATCCTAAAACTAAGGTAGCCAAATTTAATAACAAAACTCCGATTAGTCGTATTCTAAGCTAATAATTATCTATTAAGCTTATCTACTATCCTAATAATTATCTAGTACAAGTTACATAAATATAATTACTATCTAATTTCTGTCACAGCCCAAGTCCAACTACCATGAATTTCCTTCAATGCCCAAGCTAACATAGTTTACTTAATGAAAGTATTTAACTGAATTCTATACATATAGATATGTAGAAATGAGGGATTATTGTTTCCAAATTCCAACAAATATTGTTACATATAAATGCAGATCAAATATGAAGTTGAGTTTTCAGCATACCCTAACCAATTTGGCATTAAAGGTGTTGTTATGTTGAGTATAAAAACAGATCATATGAAGTAATTTCACGACTTCATTAAGGATTATTTCTATATTAAAGGAAGTTACACAGTTCATGTTGCAATTCTTACCAAAAGGCATTCAACAGGAACTCATTTCATATTAGTATCATAATAGTGGCTCCTCTTACCTGAGGATTCATTCGCATATCAAGTGGTCCATTATTAAGCACACTGAAACCTCTTTTAGCATTGTTCACCTGCATATAAGAAGAGTAAGGACTGATTTTGGTATTCCAACAAATGAAAATAAGATACTTAAATGTCAATTCTGGAAGGTATTAATTCAAAGGCTATTACTTTATATGGTGATAACAAGATAGCAGCATCAAGTTAGTTGAAATTGGACCTAAATTTGATCTCTCTCCCTCTCTTTCACATACACACGAACACAGAGACACATAAGGAGACATACAAACATGAAAAATCAGAGAAAGATTCAAATAAACTATTATGGAGACAAAATAATTGTATACTATGCACATACATATGTAAAAGAAATATACACACATATATATATATATATATATAGAAGATATATAAGACAAGACAAGAGAATGGAAGGGGGGACACTCAATATCATATTTTTCAAGAGGACAAGAGCTAGACTACCAACCCACAAGTAACATTTTTAAAAGGACCGGCAATGGTTTAAATAATTAAAACCTGCATAATGACATTCCCAAGTCCATTAGGATAATATATATATATACACACACACACACAAAGAGAGAGAGAGAGAGAGAGAGTAGACATACGCAAGACAAAAGAATGGAAGAGGCGGGAGGGGGGACACTCGATATCATATTTCTCATGAAGACAAGAGCTAGACATACCACCCCACAAGTATCAAAGGTAAGGGAAGAGAAGAGCTTCTTTTCTTCTCTCACTTTTCTCAAAAGAGAGAGAACTCTTTGGCAAAAATAATACTTGTTTTCTTTTCTCTTTTAACTAAAACTCCAAGACACACCCTTCTTTTGTTCTCTCTTCTTTTCTCACCCATATTTTGTTTTTTTTCTTCTATTCTTTTTGTTTCTCTCCAAATTTAAATTCCCAAACAGAAGGTTAGTCTTAAATATAAAACCTGCATGGATGACATTCCCAAGTCCATTAAGATCCCATCAACTCCAGAAACTAGAAGGTTCTCATCAACCTCACAAAGCACAGACTTGACATTCTTAAAATTTTCTATCGGGGTATGTTTTTTCAAGATTGGAGTTGAGTCACAAGAATTGGCATGCAAGATTCCATTGATCCGAGCTTGAGCCTTCTCGTGAGCAACAGGATCAACGTCCATTCCAATGTACAAGTGCATTTCTGCATGAGCCTGAATTATCTGTTATTTGTAGCAATGAATAAGAAATTTAGTCAGATAAATTATCAGAAAAAAGAAGCAAACCAAAAAATATCTCTAACAAAGACTACAGTGTAAAGACCCATTCCTTGGCAGAGTACTGATTCTAAGATACATGAAACAGTTGCAACAGATTTGCAAAACAGAAAATCAAACAGGTCGGACTAGAGAAGAGATTAAGTAGTTGAAGTTCCTAGCAAGGCTAAATGGTTGGAACATGTACAAAAACTGACCTGCAACTATAAGTGGTCACTCTCCAACTAGAAGCAAGGATACGGTTTGGGTGCGGGGGCACTGGTGTGTGACATGAAAACTGGGGCTGGTAGTAAGATTTTAAAATTGCAGATGCGGGTGCAGCAGTGACACGGTACATTTATAATTATGTGTAAATATATATATATAGACACACATACATAATATTAATGTCAGAAAAAAAATCACAAAACTAACACTTTATATTGTAATTTTGTTGCTATTTTTTTCATATTTGTAATAAAAACTAAGGTTACTGCTTTGTACTAAGGGGAAGTTTAGAGACTGATTTAAAACATTCCAAACTATGGGAATAAGATTGAAATTTTCAGGAACTTTTGGAGACTTGGTGATAATTTGACAAAATACTAATAGAATGACATAATATTATCGTATTTGTAATTCAGGATTCTAAGAACAGATGGTAGGAGGTGATGGGGACCGCAAGTCAAGAGCAAAGAAGAGATCTTTGATACTTACTATTTGGAGTTTTTATTATGTTTAATGTGAGTCATTGATGTAACTTATTTACTTTATTTATTACTGGGGATTTACGATATTTATGTTCTACGAAGCACCGACTTGGAAACGGGACACGGACACGACACGCGACACGGGATGACATTTTTCAAAAAGAACAGGATATGATACATAGGGGACACATGTCCAATATTAAAAAAAAAAAAAAAGAGTTCACAGGTGCATGTCCAAGGCGTGTCAGAGCGAATTCATGTCGGACATGTGTCTGACACGGATTCACAATCCTCCAAGAAGTGTCTATGAAGTTTATGTTTATTAGGATATTTTAATATTTAGTTAGGGTATTTTAATCATTGTGACTTCCCCAAATCCCTATACTCTCTACAAAAGATTCGGTGGTCAGTTTAACATCTTAAGCTTATATTACAATCCAAAATCATCTTACAACATAATATAATTACATTACATTATACAACCCAGGGTCTGTATTTCTATTACAAAAGCTTGCCACTGTTTATCAAAACCACACACTATGGCCAGCCCTCTCTCGCCCTCTTCTTCCCACTTTCTTCCCAAGATCAAGCTTCAAAATCCTCCCCTTTTCCTTTCCATGTATGGCCAGCCCTCTCTCGCCCTCTTCTTCTCTTAGTTTTGTTTGAGTTTTTGTGAAAAGAGAGTGAATGAACTGAAGTATCATGCTTCTTTTATATTTTCCTATTTTTCTTATTTAGATTTTAATCCTACTTGACCTTTCATGTAGGGTCAAAGCCCCTACAACTTAGGCAATTTCGTTATTTAATCCTCACTTAGTTGTTAATTAACTAGCTTATTACTTACTAATTGTATCACTTACCAAATAGTCGAAGTTTATTAAGTTAACTAGTTTTTATCTTTAATCTATAAGTAACTTGTTCTTCTCTTGAACCATCATGGCCGCCTCTCCGACATTTCCGCCACATATTCTTCCTTGGTCCATATGTGTGCAAGGTGGTGCCCATGTGGTCCGGCCCTTGCACACACATTTAATTTTTATTTTTTTCATTTTGTATTGTTAGTTTAGGTTTTGGTCATTTTTCCAAAATATGCATAACTCCAATACATAAAGTGTATCTTTAGATTACAAAATTAGACTTCTTTTGCATTAACATTCTTTACAAGAATTAGAAGTATCACAGTCATTCAGTCATCTTATTATTCTACAAGAAAAATTAGGGTTCTGAATATCTTTAAATAGGAATGTAATCCTCACAAAGTTATTGATATTGAGCTATGAGCTATTTTCCTCTCTTCTGTAGTTGAGAAATCCTTGAGGTAGTGATATACAGAGCATCATCCAAGTAAAGATCCTTAGGGTAGTGAAGTCTGAAACCTCACCCAAGTTAATTTTCCCTTATTATATTAATTATTTTCAGAAATTATTTATCTTCAAATCTTATCCGACATCATTTTGGTATTAGAGCACAAGACCAGAGCAAAGAAGAGATTTTTTGTACTTATTATTTAGTCTTTACTGTGTTCGATATAGTCTTGGTGATTTGGTCCCTGCCTTGATTTGAAGAGTCAAGGACCTCAGACAATGGCGGAACCATAGCATGGCCAATTTTTTTAAAATTTCACTTTAGCCCCTATTTTATTCTAAAAATTACTTGAAAAATTAACCTCAAACATATATAGAGGAGTGATCCATACCAAATATTTGGGGATAAATGTTTTTTTAATCACTCTACTTTATGTCAATTTACAGTCAATTAACTCGACATTTTTTTCTTACAGTCAACTAACTATACTTTACGTTTCTTAAACAAATTTGAATTTTTGTCAGCGGGGTTAACTATTTTGACGGAATATTGACGTGGAACTGCCACATATTTACTGAATCCTAGTTGAAGCTATTGTTAACAACATTTTACACCTCAACTATAGCCCACCCTCAAATACAAGCATACCCATGCCCACCCGATCCGACCCAACTAATTTCATCCATCAAAAGGGGCAAAATTTATGGTTCTTCGCAACTGCAAGATTAGACATCAAAAGGGGCTATAGGCGACTGGATCATCATTGCTCAACAAAACCTTGAATGTTTAGTTAATTGAATAATGAATACATAATCTTCCCTAAAAAATTAAATCAATTAACTTAAAAACAAAACCAAATAAATAAACGAACATTGCTACATGTTTTCTTATTTCTCCCTCCCTCTTTATTTCACTCATTAAATTAATCAAATTCGTCTTCTTCATTTTCTGCTCAAATTCTCCGTTTCAAATGACTTTGAAGTTATAGATACATAATCTATACGAATATATTATTAGGTGTATAGAGAGAGGAATCAAGGGAAGGGACGACGGCGCAGCCATGATAACACACTCAAATCTGGCGGAGCAGCTGAGGGAGTATCAGATTCGATCCAAGCACGATTGGGCTTCCGTCTCTTTTTTCTCTACTACCTCTAACCCCTCTTCTTCCAGGTATTCCCTATTTTTCTAATTAGGGTTTGAATTATTTATTCAGTTTTGTTTTTCAGTTAATTGATTTTTCTTTTCTTTTTGTATTTTCAGAGGCTTGTTCTTGTTCCTTTCCTCTTATTTGTTTCTTCTGTTTTTTTTAAAATAACAATTTATAAAATATTTTGGTTTGGGAGGTAGAAAAATGGAATGTTTCCTTTCAATAAAATTTCCCTATATTTAATGATTATTATATTTTGGTTGGATTACCATTGCCACATCAATTTTTTTTAACAACTTAGCAGCTTATGTGTCTATTTCGGTTTAAAGTCAAAGGACTTAACGGTTTTTGTAACGGTTTGTAAAGTAAAATTTAGTTAGTCGAATATAAGAAAAAAAAGTTGAGTTAGTTGACTGTAAGTTGACCTAAAGTAAAGTAATGAAAATAATATTTATCCCCAAATATTTGCTACTTCACTATCCGGGTAAATACATTTTTGGCCGTCCATAGGAGAAATAGATGATACAAATTAAAAACAATAAGTGCAATTCGCTAGTATTAGTAGCGGATTGATTAAAAGTTTTAAATTTGGACCACCCAATCTCTTATGACGGCCAGAGATGTGTTTGCCAAAATAGTGTAATAGCAATTATTTGATATGGATCACTTCTCATATATAAATAAGGAAGTGATCATCCAAAGTTGGATGGGAGCTCCTCTCTTTTCAACGCACATCTAGCCATCTATTGCAAGATCCAAAAGCTAAGAAAAGAGCAATCCGTATAACTGTTATTAGGAAGCTAACAAACACTTATGCAGTAGGTAGTTCCACATAGTAAATGTCATTTGTACCATCTGCTCAATATAAGTCATATCCGCATAATAGTTATGCGATAGGATAATTTTTTCATCAGATCTTTTAAGTTATCTACCGCACAACTATTATGCGGTGCGACTTTTTTTTTTATAACACTCCTACCGCACAACTAATATATCATTATCTTGTTCTTCCAAAACACCATCTAATAAGTTGGCATGAATAACGCAGTTAGACAATATGACAACCATGTCTCTTTTACAGATTCAATGTTTGTGCGGAGTTCATGGAGTTCCCTTAACCGGCTTTTGCATGTGCTTACATACAGGTTTTTTTGCCACAAATCAAAATTGCGGAATCATCATATTTATACACCAACCTCGTTTGCAGATGTTCTGCCTACAAAAGTGTCCTTCACATAGAGAGGTTTCTTAACACCAAGATCCCTAAGCCGACTGACCATATCGTAAAGAAATTTGAAATTAAGTTGGAATTGTGCATTACAATCGTCTCTTACATGTGGATAAATCTTGAACCACTCACCCAAAATGTTGTGTGCATGAGCACGAATTGTTCTCCACGGCTAGGACTGAGCAAAAAACGGATATAACCAAATTACCGAACCGGAATAATTTAACCGAAATATTCTAAAAATTCGGTTATTTTTAATATTTCGGTTATATCCGAATTTTTTTACGGTTTTCCGTTAGTTTGTACGGATATCATTTTTGGGTTATTCGGTTAAACCGAATAACCGAACAACACCTGAGTTAAAATAGTCTTGGTTGACTCCCTAGTCAGCACTCAGCCCATTGACCATTCATTACTAATTTGTACTTTACTAAATTCTCAAAGACTCGAACTCTCTTCTCAGATAGATCTCAAGTCTCGTACTCTCTTCTCAAATCAAATCTCAAGTCTCGTTTCCTCG
Organism: Panax notoginseng; assembly: GCA_016801055.1. Taxonomy (NCBI): domain Eukaryota; kingdom Viridiplantae; phylum Streptophyta; class Magnoliopsida; order Apiales; family Araliaceae; genus Panax; species Panax notoginseng. Next base: position 106,219,034 of record CM029021.1, read on the forward strand.
AACTCTCATTCTCAGAGTCTCAGATCTCTCAAGCCTCAAGCCTCAAGTCTCAAGTCTCAAATCTTGAACTCTCGAACTCTCGGCACCGGCGACCCTTCATCTCGAACTCTCAGATCTCGGCGCCGGCGGCAGCTTTCCATTTGTTAAGGTAATTTTGTTATTTACCTTTACTAAATTCTCTGAGATCGATTACTTTTAGGGTGGGTGGGTGGGTGGGTGGTGTCTACATATATTTGATAGGAAAACAGAAAATAGAAGGATTATAATTTCAAATATTGTTGGTTCGGACTTCGGATCGATGTGAATCTTGCCAATGGTGTCACTTGTCATGAGAATCAGAAAAATCAAATAGCTTCATCATTTTTAGTAAGAATGGAAGACATACAAATTGTTGGATGTCATGTTTTCTTATCAATGTTTATTTTAGCTATAAGGTTACCTTGATACTTATTTAGTTATTTTTATCTATTAGTAATGAATGTTTGATAGTTTGATAGTTGATGTCCTTTTTGAAGTCATCAGTGTTCTCTTTGGTTGTTGCTATACGTATTTTGCAGGATATTTTTGTTCTTCCCTTACATTTATTTAGTAGCTTGCAAAGGTGATGATGGTGATTTTAGCATCAGCTGCATCTCAAAAGTCTACTTTTAAGGTCTATGTTTCAATTTTTTAAAAGTCTTTGGTCATGGAAAAGCCTGCAATTTAATATCTATATAACAATCTTCTATGGCCTTTTTTATCTTAAGTTTCCTATAATCTTATTCTGTATTATATACTGCTACAAAGTGATATCAGTTTTGATTTTTTTAGTTATTAGTACTCTTTGTTTATTCTGTTTAATGTCTTCAGATCTATTTGTTTTGATTCATGCACCAATAGTGTACATGAGTTTATTCTGTTGCACTCAATGAAGTTCTGTTATGAGCATTACCATCAAAAATCTTATTCAGTTTAAAAAACAATTTGTAAAACAAACCTTTCATACGCTTTTATGCTGTGATAACTATATTACTGTCTTTTGAGTTTTTTTATTGGCTCTTTTACTATTGAAACATTCACTTACAAGCTATTTAATTAATTTTTAGAGTGGCATACTCAAAGATGGCCGAGGAGGTTTGCAATTTTCTTCTAGCTGATAGTGGATTTAAACTTGTTGGCTACTTGGCTGTTGCTGTTTGGGCTCGACTCAGTTGGCTGGCAGCTGCATGTTGTTGATTGATATTAATCATGTAGTCACTGTCTCACTGTAGGAATTGTTCTGTATTTCTGTTGTTAGCTTGTTGTTGTTATCTGTCGAATGACAGTTCATGTTTTTGTAATATGTAGACTGTAGTTGGCTAGTTGATGCCGTCTTTTGTAATATGTAGGAACTGTGCTGCTGCTGGCTTGTTGCTGCCGTCACTGTACTTGCTAAGTCCTTTAAATTCGGTTATTAACCGAATAACCGAATAGGTTATTCGGTTAATCGGTTATTCGGTTATCATAAAATTCGGTTAGTTGTTCGGATACCTAAAATAGTATAAGTTCGGTTTTCGGTTATAACCGAAATACCTATTCGGTTCGGTTAATAACCGAATGCTCACCCCTATCCACGGCACTGGATATTGCTCGCAAAGCCTCAAATTGGGCTGTTTCCGAACAAAGCTAGTCATCGTTGTTGTCGAGGTTTTCTGAGAGAGCGAAAGTTTAAGTAGCAGTCTGAGCCATGAAAAATGGGTTGTTATTGATTGGTGAAATAGGTTTCGTGTTTGATATAGAAACAATAAGGTGAGCGAGGGATTGAATATAATTAGAGGGAAGAGGCGATCAGAACAGCATCGCGACCCATCGTTGTCGCCGTTGCATTTGATTGGCGGCTAAGTTCAGGCGACCCAAGGTCGCTGCCGATGTGTTTGAGTGGCGGCAAAGTTTGGCAAAGTGTTGTGATCTATTTGAGCACTAGTTTTGCGAAAGGAGTGTTTTAAAAAATAGTCTCATCCGCATAATAGTTGTGCGGTAGGTAACTTAAAGAATCTGATAGAAAAATCAACCTATCGCATAACTATTATGCGGATAGGACTTATTACGTTTGCGAAAGGAGTGTTTTAAAAAAAAGTCTCATCCGCATAATAGTTGTGCGGTAGGTAACTTGAAAAATTTGATAGAAAATTCAACCTATCGCATAACTATTATGCGGATAGGACTTATTGCGGAGGGGTACAAATGACATTTGCTATGTGGGATCACATACCGCATAACTATTTGTTAGCATCCTAATAACAGTTATGCGGATTGCTCTTTTCTCAACCTTTGGATCGTGCGCAATAGACGGCTGAATGTGCGTTGGAAAGATAGAAACTCCCATCCAACCGTTGGTGTGTATTATTTCCCATATAATATATATGCACTCACACACGCACGCATTATATTCACTTAACTAATTTTTTAACTGTTTGTTGGTAATAAATATACGAGTTATTTTATTTTTATAATTTCTGAATTTATTACTCTCATTATTATATAATTATTACTAACTATTTATGATAGACTCATTGATTTTGAACATGAGAAAAGAATAGTTTATACTTTCACTATGTTTAATTAAAAAAATTATGAACCTGAAAAAATATTTAAGCGTTGCTTTAATAGAGGTTAATCTCACTAAAAAAAGTTCATGCTTAATGTGTGTGTGTATATTATTATTATATATCTTTTATGGACTTTCGTAAACATAATTAATTATTATATTAGTATTATTATTTTTTTAATTATTTTTGGCCCTTCCCGATAGGAACTTTTGGTTCCGCCCCCGACCTCACGCCCCATTGCCGAAACATATCACCAACATCATGCACCTCCAATCCAACACATCTGAGCTCGAAGGATCTTTAAATTTTACGAGTAAGCTCGGTTTTCTATTCTCATCCTCATTATCTAGTAGGCTACACAAGTAAAAAAGATTTTTGAAGCAATTTTAGCATAGACGCGGTGGGGTTATGCAATTGCCGCAGCACGATATCTCAGTTCACCCGCACTCGCACCCCTGCTGCACCTGACGCACAGTGCGGCATGTAAGAGTTCATTGAAATAGGATCCACACAAGGACAAGTTGCCGCTACTGGACAACTGGAGAAGATGTAGGGGACTGCAACTAACCTAAGAGCTCTCCTTTGAGAAACTCTCAAGGCAGACAGAATTTCAAAGGAAACAACAGCTGGGGTCCATAGAATTTGATGATAAAAATATGAATAAAACTCCAAAGAAAAGGGGCAAGGTTATTCTAGAATTAGATTTTTGCAACAGAGAATTATGGAAGCTATAACCATATTATGCAGGAAGAACAGTGGCAAAAGTATCATGGGAAAGCCTGGAAGGTGCTGCTCAGGATAGGGACTATAACCTGCCTCAAGAAAGCCTAAAAGTCTAGCATAAACAATCAATCTCTATACTCCTCCTGGGTGACAGCACCTCCCTTTCATTGAAACCAAGCACTGCAATGAGATCAGGTTGTGCACTTAAGCTAACCACCAGGAAAACAAAACCTGTGGCCAAAAGAAACAGAAAGTTTGCACTTCAAGAGGGAAAAGTCATGTCTGGTCCTTGAGGAGTTCAGCGGAGAGTTTTTTGCTTGAACCACCAAACAAAAGGAATACGCAACTATAATTTCCTTGCACTTCATCACACTCAACTGTGGTTCAAAGTTGTCCAAGAAGATAGACACTTCTGAAATCCAACTTTTGAACAGCAATCAGAACCTGGTGTCATCTCGAGAGGGAGAAAAGAGGTGCAACTGTGGGTTGATGATGCGAACACTGATTCAAATTTGTGTGTGGTCCTACAAATGAGGTCTGAGCTCCAGATGCTGGGAGTCCAAGATAGTTTGGAAAGATATTGAAAATGTTGTTGGCATGTCCATAAAAGTTGCAACTTTTGTGTGGTCCTATGAAAGAGGTCTAAGCCACACACATAAGCTGGGAGTCAATATAGTTTGGAAATATGTAGAAAATGTTGTTGGCATGTCTCCAAAAGTTTCCAGAACTTGCAGTACCATGTGTTATTTGGTGAGGAAGATAAAAGGGAAGATGACAAGAGTGCTATCCCTAAGCTCAAATTGGTGAGGAAGATAAAAGAGAAGATTACAAGAGTATTATCCCCCAAGGTCAAAGCTATTACTCTATAAATTCAGAAAATTTAAGTCAGAACTTATATTGAGCATGTGAACATGCCTTGCAGTGGTGAAATTTTGATGTGCAAACTCCAAAATTTCATCATTGATCCTGGAGAAGGTTAATATCCTGACTTGATCAGAATCCATGGGGACATGGATTGTTCTAAAGGGAAGGGTTTGTCACACTAGGCTTATTAATACAACTATGCTAGTTAAGTAGTTGGGGAGTGAGTTAGGGAAAGCATTGTTACCATTACTTTGGGTATTTGTTTGTCTTTAAATACCTTTATTGGAAAGTTAGGTGGCATGTTGATATTGTAATTGTCATTTCTTCCTTGTAACAAAATATTCATCTTTCTCTATATTTTTTCCTTCTCTCTATATTGCTTCCGCTCTAAACTCTGAATCTCTCTCTTTACCTCAATCTATCTCTAAATCTTTCTATTTCCTCTATATCTTCTCTACTCTCCTCCTAGTTCTCAAATTCCTCTCTAGATCTACCAAAGAACCATAGTTCATAGTGACAGAGCACGCGCTTGTAAATGCGTAAACCAAAGGCCTAGAGAGATGCAAGACAACACACACTATCTTTGAACAAGTGGAAAGATATAAAACAATTTCAGCATGAGTATAATTCAGTTCAATCCCAAATATTTTTTGGCGGGGCCTGTAATTCTGAAGAATATGAAAACAGCCAGAATTCCAAAGGACCTTATCCTTGCCCCTTCCAAAACAGTAAATTCATATTTAAAGCATTGATTCACCATATATTTAGCCTTCTCCAAACTTTGGTAGTGATGCATTTCTACAATTATACCAATATTCACTACTATAATTTACCAATGTAACATATCAGGACAATAACCTATAGATATCTATTAACTTTACTAATATATGGTACTAAGAGTTGTAGCACTAGTAGATTTGTAACTTTCAGGTTGTATAATTGTATTTGTGTTCAAAGACTTAAATTGAATATATTTTGAAATTCGAGTAATAGAGTGAAGCTATAATATCAAGTAAAATATTTGATGTGCCCTCCAATAAAATGAGTGAGTGGCATTAAGAGATCTACGTAGGTGTATTTGAAAATATCATAGGTAATTGAATCTTAACTAGTAAGGATTCTACTTGTAAAAAGCCATACTAAAACATGTATATCTCCCTATCTTTCCTTGGGCAGAGCCATGGAGAACTTATTTAAACTACATAATGAGGGAGTAAAAGGAATAGAAACAAATCCAACAGTATGGAGTATATTTTTAAAAAACTAAATATGAAGTAAAATTATAAAATCAAGTGTTAATCGAAGTGAAAAAGAAAAAGAAATCTACATATATATATATATTGCTTATTTTTCATTTTCTTTCCCCTCACTTTCTTTGAGGTCCAAGTTCATCCAACCACTCTTTTACATTTTCTGAATCCATATAATACACCTAATGGAGCATTACTAACATTACCTTCTTGCTCCGTGAGCCCACAATTCAGGTATAAATAATACAGAAGAATACAACAGATCGATCCACAATTTATATTCCAAACAAAAATGACAACAAACAGTACTCAATAGAAACAAATTCTCAGTATATTTGCATTTTATAATAAATTCAAAAGGTGAAAGGTCACAAATTCTAAATATATCGGTACTAGTATGAAATTATAACATCTCGATTTATCAAACCACCAACTGTTATAGCATCAAACCACCAAATGGTATCCTCATCAAAACTATGCTAATAATCAATGCAATTAACATAAATATTGAACAGTATATTATCAATTCTAATCGAGTTCAATACAACCCATTTATCAATGTAGTATTATTCACATTGGAAATTATAAACAAAATCCACTAAACAGTACCCAATTGTAAATAATGTAAGAATGAAGTACTAACCGCCGAGGAATGGCCAGCAGCTCCGAGGGTACAATCGACAAAAGAGCGGAGCTGAAGAGAAGCAAAAACCTCCAAGACCTCACCAAGCATCACCGGAATGTGGGACCCACTATCTCCGAATTTCAGAACCTTCTCCTCGTCGAACTCTTTCTCTGAACGCGTCCTTCTCTTTACAACTGACTCTGCTAATCTTCTATTACTAGTACTAGTAATATTACTACTAGTGTTCTTTTGCTTACATTTGTTATTTTTAGATAACTTGGTGGTAGTGGAGAAATTGGTGATGCAGAGACAGCGGCGGAGGTGAGAAAATTTGGGCGGCGGCCGTGAAAGTATGACGGGGGAATGATAGAAGAGCTTTTTAAGGAGTGATGCTGCTGTCGGAGCTGCCATGGCTACGCTCATGTTTGGTTGCAGTGTTCGAAGGTTTGGGTAGCAAAACGCGGAATTCTTAACGCAGCAGCCGGGCGTTAGGTCTGGGCTCCTTTCTTGTTTTGGCGCCGCAGTGAGATCATTTCCGGGATTAAAGCATAATTCAGGTCAACTTATAATAACTAATTTTTTATTTTTTTTGCCGTCAACTAACTATATTTTATTACTTTTTACATTAATTTAAATTTTCATAGGCGAAATTAACTATTTTAACGAAATATTGACGTGAAAGTGTCATATATTACTGAATCTTAGTTGGAGGGTACGGTTAACAACATTGTACACATCAAAAACAAGTATAATTAGGGGTGTTCATGGTAAAAAATCGGATCGGACCCGTCCGAACACAATATCGATAGTAATTAATATTGAGTACTGATACCGGTACCGGTTGAACCGGTATACCGGATCGATTAGTCGGTCCGGTACCGGATCGGTTCCGATTTTTACCGGCTTGTACAGAATTTCAGCCCAAACAATTTCAGCCCAAAACCCGGATTTTTAGCCCAAAAACTTTCAACCCAAAACCTTAAATATTGGGGTCCTTAACACTAATATACAACAATTAGAAAATATTTACAAAAAAAATACATACACAAAATAATTATAAAAATGATGCAATTCACATTAATAAGGAAACCTAAAATTAAGGAGAAATAACTGCCATAATTAATAATTCAAATTCAAAATATCTGGGATCTAACAACAAAAACAAAATCAAATTCAAAATAATAATTCAAATTCAAATATTCAAATTCAAATCTTCATAGAAAAGACTGCACAAATTTTGTACTTCAGATGAGGTGGCGGAGACTACTTCAGAGGAGGTGGCAGCTTCGGAAGGAGGTGGTAGTGGTGGCTTCGGAGGCGACGGTGAAGGTTATGGAGGAGGTAGCAATGGGAGTGGTGATGGCGGAGGTGGCGGTGGTGGCTCAGGTGGTGGTTACAGAGACGGTGAAGGTGGAGGTGTAGGATGGGCGGTGGTGGCGGGAGCAACCATTTTCCGGTAATAAAAGGAAATTCTCAAGATATTGCAGAGGAGAAGAACATTAGTAATGCCATGACACCAAAGAGCAATTAGAGTTCATGACATGGACAGAGAGATAAATGCATAATTAGTGTCATCATGTAATAAGCTAGCTAACTACTTAATAATAGCACTGGAACACCTTCAGTTTTAGTTTTATAAACAAATTTTGTTTTCTAAATAAGAAAGAGAGAGATAAGAGAGTGATGTGTAATGTAATGTTGATAACCAAACATTCGTACCAAAGTAACCAAACTTTTATACCAAGGTAACCAAACTTTTATACCAAGGTAACCAAACATTTATACTAAGGTAATCTTGAGATGAAAATTTGGTTATCAACTGCACTATAAAAAAATTGCATGTGTGAATTGGTTACCTTGGTATGAAGGTTTGGTTACCTTGGTATGAAGGTGTGGATTGGTTACCTTGGTAACCAAACTTTTATACTAAGGTAACCAAACTTTTATACCAAGGTAACCAAACCTTTATACTAAGGTAACCTTGATATAAAAATTTGGTTATCAACTTCACTATGAAAAAATTGCATGTGTGGATTGGTTACCTTGGTGTGAAGGTTTAGTTACCTTGGTATGGAGGTTTGGTTACCTTGGTATGAAGGTTTGGTTACCTTGGTATAAAGGTGTGGATTGATTACCTTGGTATGACAATTTGGTTACCTTGGTATGAAGGTTTGGTTACCTTGGTATAAAAGTTTGGTTACCAATTGCACTACGAAAATGAGGATGGTTTTTCTGAAATACAGAGTAACAAAACTGGAAATTTTTTAAAGAAACCCCAAACTTTTAACCAATCGTAATGACTGTACAGTAATACATGAAAAGCTAACAAAGACAAAAAGAATGATGCTTGTAAAAATTCCAAAACACTCTTCTGTATGTAAGAGATAATAATTTTCTCAACTCTCTCAAACAGAGACGCTCGACTAGTTTTTCGGAAGTTGGTTTCAAGAACAGATGAATAAACCTACCTCTTCTGGCAAGAAAAAGTTAAAAGCAACATTGAACAAATCAAGATATGGAGATTGGGGAATTATCTATCCCCCTATGTGATGTGTGGTGTGTCTGAGATATAACCTTAACCCTCTGAGAAAGATAATGGAATTAACCCTAAAAAATCAAGACAAATTTCTTCAAGATGTGCAGATGTGGTTGAAGTATAAAAGGAAGAGGATATAGAGAGAAGGGAAGAGGATGACGTGAATTATATGGGAAAAAAGAGAGTAATAATTAACAAGAAGAGATAAAGGAGATAATCATGGGCCACAATTAAAGGATACTCAATTATAATAATTTTGTAAATAAAAATGATGAAGTGTCATATTTTTGTAATTATTTTATAGATGTATGATTATTGTAATTATTTTTAAAAATGTACTATAATATGTAATTACTCCTAAATATTGACTTATTTTTAAGCCCAAAATTATGTCAGCCCAAGGGCTTAGTATTTAAGTATTTAGAACAGCCCAAACCCAAAACTATAAGCCAAGAATCAGCCCAATTGATATTCATTATCACATGGTAATTATTTTATAAGGAAAATCTCCTTAAAGTTTTACCAATTTATCCAATATGGGACTTAGAGACAATTAAATAGTAAAGCTTCACTTGGTAGTGTTTATATAAAGAAAACTTTCTTAAATTTTTATAATCTAATCAATGTGGACTTAGAAACAAGTTATGTAAGATAGTGCCATAAGTTCCCTTATGTTATGTGATTTTCTTGGCATTCATTAGTGTCGGATTTGATGAGAGTTTAAGTTGGTATTTACATTCCAATATTAAATTTACATCCCTATATTAAATAATAACAATTTGATTACTTGTTATCTTGAATTCATTATTACATATAATCATTTTATAAGCAAAATTTACTTAAAGTTTTAGCAATGGTGTTTTTATAAAGAAAACTTTCTTAAATTTTTATAATTTAATCAGTGTGGGACTTAGAAACAAGTTATGTAAGATGGTGTCATAAGCTCCCTTATGTGATTTCCTAAGTTGGTATTTATATTGAGTAATAATGTTTTGATTACTTATTATCATGAATTCATTATTAAATGGTAATCAATTCTTAAATTCATTATTACATGGTAATCAATTTATAAGGAATATTTCTTAAAGTTTTACCAATTTAACCAATATGGGACTTGGAGACAACTAAATAGTAAAGGCTTCACTTGGTAGTGTTTTTATAAAGAAAACTTTCTTAAAATTTTATAATCTAATCAATATGAGACTTAGAAACAAGTTATGTAAGATGGTGCCATAAGTTCCTTTATGCGATTTCCTTGGCATTCATTAGTGTCATTATAATGGATTTGATGAGGATCAAGTTGGTATTTACATCCCTATTACTTATTAGTGTTATTATAATGGATTTGATGAGGGTTAAGTTTGTATTTACATCCCAATCCCAATATTTTTATATTATATATTAATTATTAATAAGTAATAATACTTTGATTGCTTGTTATCTTGAATTCATTATTACATGATAATCAAATTATAAGGAAAATTTCCTTAAAGTTTTACCAATTTAGCCAATATGGGACTTGGAGACAACCAAATACTAAGGGCTTCACTTGGTAGTAATGTAGTATGCCATCTCTTGTCTAATAAGTCCCACATTGAATGACCACTACTGCATGTAAGGAAGCCACACCAAATTTCAAATACATCCCACATTGTCTAGTATGCCATCTTTTGTCTTACCTCTATTCTATAAATAGAGGAGACTTACAAGTTAATTTTACATGGTTAGACAAAAAAGTTTAAAGAAAGGTTCTTTCAAGTTATTTTTTAAATACATCCCACATTGTCTAGTATGTCATCTCTTGTCTTACCTCTATTCTATAAATAGAGGAGACTTTTAAGTTAAATTTACATGGTTAGACAAAAAAATCTTAAGGAATTTATTTTTTTAATATATTATTTAAAAAACCGGTACAATCGGTTCGATTCGGTATTTACCGGCCAAGCCAAACACTCTACCAAAACTGGAATCGAAAATCTGGTATGTACCGGTACCGAACTGGTTCATCTTTGCACCGAACCAGTTCGAATCCGAACTGACCGGTTTGAACCGGTTCGGTATCCCTAAAAATCGAATAAACCGACCGGTTTGAACACCCCTAAGCATAACCATGGTAACTTGACCTAACCCAACGAATTCCATTCATGATAAATAAATAAAAATTAATATTTTCATAACAATTTTTGATATTTTCACATAAAAATCATCGTTATAAATTTTATAGTGACGATTTCATGTGAAAATAGTATTCTCTGTTGTGAATTTATCAGTTTTCTAAACAAAAAATCAGACATCAAAAGGGGCAAAATTTAAGGTTCTTTGTAGTAACAGACATCAAAAGAGGCATAAACAACTGGTTTGAAGTAATTGAAACTAAGAATTCAATATTTAGGTGCATTTAGAGAAAATGAGTACCTCAAGTGGGATAAAGATCTATTATAGAAGGAAAATGGTGACCAAATCTACAGATTCTGAGCGCGACTCCTTATTCAATCCCATTGTCTGCGGTTGTGGAGTTGTTGCACCCATGTAAGAAGCATAGAAAGATGGAAACCCTAAATTTAGGTAGAAGATTTCTTGGTTGTTGCAGATACAAGATATGTGAATTTGCAAAAAATAATTAAAAAATTGGATGAAATAAAAAGGGGATTTTTTAGTCACAAATCTTCCTCTATTGTTTATTTTAAGCAGGAGCTAAAGATGTATTGTTAATTTTTCAAGTGGTGTGACCCTCCATTTACTGAAAGATCAAGGGAGTTGATAAAAAAATTGAGTGATGAACTATGTGTCGACGCCGGAAATTTTTTCATAGGTTGTGTTTCTACCTTTTTAAATATTTTTTGTTTTATTTATTATCACATTTAAAGGGTGAATTTTATGAAGAAAAAAACCCTACATAAATGTTGATGGGATTTTGAAAGGTTGATTTTAATGCAGGGTCAATTAGACAGAGTCACCAGTCGGTAAAGATTTAAATGGATGTTACCAACTCATTCAAAATTTAGAATTTTCGCAATCAGGAGACCCTGAATGTGAGTTCGTAAAATTGGTCTGAAACCGATTCATAAAGTTTGGGGGCCTGCTTAAGCGAGGGGAAGATGTTAGGCACCCTGACTTTTGTGAAAACACGGTTATCGCTTCTTAATGTTTTCCTAAATAAAGTGTGAAATGTGTATGTGTGTGTGTATGATTTGGGAGAAAATATAGGATACCGCCACCTAGCTTTGAATCAAAATCGTGAAAAGTGTGTTATTTTGAAAGTAATTTTGAGTCTCTTTGAACCTATGCATGAAGGATTTGATACGAAGGAAAAGTTTCATTTTAGTTTTTGATTTGATAAAACTACTTTGGGGTGATGTTTTGGAAAACATGGTTTTCAAACCCTTTTTTTAAATATGAATCGAGGTTCTTCATTACTTTCAATTTTAGCATAGAATTATCCTAATAACCTAGGTTAATTTAATTTTACAAGATCTTTGTTAGTTAACTTGAAAAATCGTTTTCGCCTCACCGAGAAATAAAATCAAGCATCACATAAAGGGTTGGGGCTACCCACGGGAATGTAAGCCATCTAAATAACCCTAAACATCTTGTTGGGATATTTCACATGAATTCCACATTGGATAAATTCAAGAGTGTAGATGGGTTAATAAGTATGGTAGAGCTTCAACCTAATAGGTTAACCTTTTAGGTAAGGAGGTGGTCCAATATACTTATTGGGTCCGTCTACACAGGTGTGCGCTGCTAGGTGATGAATTGATATGGGATGGATCGTACAATTCCGCTACAAAATGGTTTTAGAGCCCATGATGGTTCGATGAGACCAAGTAACAACTCCAAGGTGCGAGGGGAGTGCGAGGGTAAAAAAATTTGCAGGCCTCGTGGGAGTCCATGTATCAACTCCAGGGTGCGAGGGGAGTGCGAAGGTAAATTCGCAGGCCTCGTGGGTGGAGCAAATAGAGTTAAATCAGGTGGAGCACGGGATGATTTGAGTCGGGTGGAGCGGGCTTAGGATGGCTCTAGGGAAGTTGATGAGACACGTTTGCCCCGGGCGTGGTGGAGTAATATTAGAGTCAAGCAAAGCTCTTGAAGGACTCAAATATGAAGTATTTGAATCGGGTGGAGCAGGGCTCAGGATAGCTCTAGGAAATTACTAAGACACGTTTGGCTCTGGCGTGGTGGAGTAATATTAGAGTTGAGCAGGGCTCTTGAAGGATTCAAAGAAGGTGTACTTAATGGTGAATACTCTAGTATGATACTTGTGATGGGTATTCAAGTGAAAGGTGGAGATTGTTGGGATATTTTACATGAATCCCACATTGGATAAATTCAAGAGTGTAGGTGGGTTAATAAGTATGGTAGAGCTTCAACCTAATAGGTTAACCTTTTAGGTAAGAAGGTGGTCCAACATACTTATTGGGCTCGTCTACACAGGTATGCGCTGCTAGGTGATGAATTGATGTGGGATGGATCGTACAATTCTGCTACAAAATGGTACCAGAGCCTATGGTTCGATGGGCCAAAGTAACAACTCCAAGGTGTGAGGGGAGTGCGAGGGTAAAAAAATTCGTAGGCCTCGTGGGAGTCCAAGTATCAACTCTAGGGTCCGAAGGTAAATTCGCAGGCCTCGTGGGTGGAGCAAATAGAGTTGAATCAGGTGGAGCACGGGATGATTCAAGTCGGGTGGAGCGGGCTTAGGATGGCTCTAGGGAAGTTGTTGAGACACGTTTGCTCCGGGCGTGGTGGAGTAATATTAGAGTCAAGCAAAGCTCTTGAAAGTGAAAGGTGGAGATTATTGGGATATTTCACATGAATTCGACATTGGATAAATTCAAGAGTGTAGATGGGTTAATAAGTATGGTAAAGCTTCAACCTAATAGGTTAACCTTTTAGGTAAGGAGGTGGTCCAACATACTTATTGGGCCCGTCTACACAAGTGTGCGCTGCTAAGTGATGAATTGATGTGGGATGGATCGTACAATTCCACTACACATCTCACAATAATTAAACTTCACTATCACAGGGCGTTAAATTCAATTTTCGTGGGGTGGAACCCTCGATATCATTTTAAGACCTGAATTTAATTTACAATGATCAAATAACAAATATTACAGTTGTAAACTATGTTTATATTGGGCATTAGGTCATGGTCTGGTGGAACGTCCTCGATCCATTCCGAAGCTCACATGATTCAAAATTTCAACGAATGATACATCAAAAATGAAAGTTAAGATCTAGGAAAAAAGGCTCCCGAAGATCATAATCCATAAATCGTACAACGAAGCCGACATTCCGAGGGACTATTACGTATCAACTGGATCCAACTAAAGGACTTAGAATCTAGGAAATGAGAATTCATGGATCTAAGATCTTTTAAATCCAGCGATGACGTAATCAGGATCTAATTGAAAATATATCCCATATTGGCTATCAGGTGATTCAATTATCAGAATCCCTTGACAACTAAAAGGTGGGATCCCATCACCTCTAGATATGAATCTAGGGTATGTGGGGTTGTGACACCCCCAAATTCCGGTATTTCATTACCTCAAGATTTGGTGTTCACTTAATCAAAACATTCATATCTAATTACCAAATCATAATAAAATTGAATAATAAAACCTGCCCATACAGGATTATATTAATAAAAATATCTCCCATGTTATCTAACCTTTAATTACAATCATTCAAATGTGGAAATTAAATAAATACTTCATTACATCAATCAAATTTAAAGTCTGATAAATAATTGTCAACATATTACAAGTCTTCAATACATGTTCATCTTCCCCTTTCCCTTACTAGTGCTAGGTACATCTACCTTCTCATCCTTAGATGTAATAGTTATATAAGCAAGAGTGAGCAAACAAAGCTCACTTGAAATAAGAATGGATAAACTTTACAACATTTGCTAAATAATAGGCTCAATAGAACTGAATGATATGTTCTATTAACATTCTGAAATATACTACTGAGGGTCTAATGACCACGAACCATGTCCACAGTTATAAGTAATCTTTCAACTTTAACTTTAACATTCATATGACTATAAGGACTCCACGTACTTAGGGGGATCAACCCTTCATACAATGTATTGTGCACAACCATTTCAACGCTAAGCGTAAACCCCTAATAATAGGGTTGTTCATCTCAGTATTAAGATTACAAGTCCGCACCAAAGTAAGTTTGGTTTGGATATACTTCAAGGTAATTTAGAATTCAACGGACATCAACTAAGGATTAGTTGAATAAAAGGTAACAATACTATGTTATGGAATAATCATAACTGAATAAACATTGCATTCTAAGTTCATGCTTTAGGAATAATCTAATAGCATAAGTGTTGAATAATTCACATACCTTGCTTTGAACAACACTAAGCTAAGGTTAAAATCTTAGAATTTAATATCAAGCATGCATAATAAGTAATAACTTGAACGATAAACTTGCTCATCAGAATAAAGGTATTTGCATGCTAAAATAACAAGTTTAGGTTTAGGAAAAACTTGCCCAATTTAATAATAGAACTAACTCAATGAAAATGTAGAGTTAGAGGAAATTGCGTAATTGTAATTGAATTAGAAACAATAACATTGCTCAATGTTAAGAGACAAGATTTAGAAAAACTTGCATCATTATAAACAATCTAGATACAAGGACTTGTTCAATGAAAGTAATCTTGCTCAATAAGGTATATAGTTAGGAAACTTGCATAATTATTATAAGAGTAGAGTTAAAGAACTTGCTCAATTTAAAAAGATAGCTTTAGAAACTTGCTTAATGTAAACAGATAGGTTTAGAAACTTGCCTCGAGCGTAAGCTATAATATTAACTCACGTTCACCTACATATAGGTTTAGAACCATCATCTATTAGATATACTAACATTCACGTTCCAACATAACACGCATTTCTAGTTAGACTTATTATTTTAGCAAAAGTCTTAAGATACCATGCACATATCAGAAATTATAAGTGTTAACCTTCACAACACTTGTTTACTAATCATCATGTTCACTAAGTTCTAATATACCACATTCATCAATTACTAATCATTCAAACTTTGACTCTACTAACCACATATCACGATTCTGTTTTAGCTATATTATTACATGTTTATTATACTAACACATCATTAGACCAACGTATGTCGCTATCCCGAAGAATGCAGCAGCAGCAGACTGCTCTGTCTCATATCAGTGTGTGGCGCAGCTACGCCACACACAGCGCAGCTGCGCAGCTTTTTAGCCTTGGCACCAGCGCAACTGCGCTGGTGCACAGACAGAGGCAGACACGGCATGAACAGTAGTCGTTTTTGGCCCAACTAACACGAATTTCACCCACCAAACAGTGAAATTAACACAGACAATTGATATAAACTAATCATAAACATGTTTGCTAACATTTACAACCAATTAGAACAATTTAACTTCAACTAAAACTAGTTTAATTTCTCAAAATTCATATTTTCATACTAAAACTCCATTTTTGACATCTCTTGCAAAAATCATCACTGTAATCTCTATACTTGGCCAAATTGCTTTGTTCAAATTATGTTATGCTCATTTCTTAATGAACTAACATATACAAGACTCAATTTACAGTTTAACATATGAATTGACCATCAAAATTGGTACTTACATGAGCCATATGAAAAAATACATACAAACATACACTGTCGTTAATTTTTCTTCTACTGTTAACCCAAGTAGCATGCAATTTCTTGTTTAAGCATAAACTCTAGCATCATAAACACATATACTCACCATAATTTAGTTTTCTACAACAATTCAACACATTTGCAATTCACAGAAAATATACAGTTTGCTGAAGAACATATATATATATATATATATATATATATATATATATATATATAATACTAAGGTTTAGATACAATACTTTCAATTTGTTTGCATTCCTTGCTAGAACTATTTAGAATTCACAGCTCTCAAAACTCTATTGCAATTCTCTCTAAAATCCTCTGTAACTTTTTTTCTCTCTTTTTTCTTTCCTCAGTATAAGAGTTAAGCTACTAAGCGTAAACTAACTGATAGGCTAGCCAACGTAAAAATAATAATATGCCTACTAATGACCTTAATAAATTAGCAGTTACCAAATTAATATATATTATTTATATTTTATTTATTTAGTTTATTATAATTCAAAACTAAAAAGAATTTCAAAAGCCATAGGGCTTTGTTTGGTAAATCATTTAAAATTAAAGAGTTTATATCCTTAAGCATTGTTTGGATAAAACTAAATTAAACTACTTTAATTTATTTTAATACTTCTTATAATATAGTTATTTGTCACACTATATTTAATCAAGCTTTCATACTTAATTTAATTAATTCAAATAACAATTAATTAAATAAACCATTTATTCACATAACTCAACACAAATAATTAACCATCAAATTAAAATATCAATATAATAATAATTTCCTTAACTCATTAATTATTTATTTAACAAATAAATAACCAAATAAAATCAAATAAATTAAACAAATATTTATTCAACAATAAACACATCCATTAAATATTTATATAATTCAATAAATATTTAATATTACAATAAAATTCTGGAATATTACATCATTCCCTCCTTACAAGGATTTTGTCCTCAGAATCACAATTCAAACAATCAAATCGTCACATTCTTCCTTCTTACAAAGATTTTGTCCCCAGAATCGAAGACATAGATTAAACAAATAACTCAGGGTAATTTTTCATTATTTCAGCTTTGAGTTCCCACATTGCCTCTTCGACATTGTGGTTTCTCCATATCACCTTCACAGAAGGTATCACTTTATTTCTGAGCACTTGTTCTTTCCTATCGACTATTTGGATATGAATCTCTTCATAAGACAAATCTTTATTGCATTGCAATGGTTCGTACTCGATAACGTGCTTGTAATCGGGTTTATATGGTCATAACACCGAAACGTGAAAAACATTATGAATGTTGTCCAACTCTGGAGGTAGAGCTACCTCATAAGCCACTTCCCCCACTCTTTGTATTATCTCGAAAGGTCCAATAAATCTTGGGATGAGCTTTCCTTTCTTGCCAAAACGAATTTTTCCCTTCCAAGGAGAAACTTTTAGAAAAACGAAAGTTCCTACTTCAAATTCGTGATTCTGCCTGTGTTGATCGGCATACTCTTTCTGTCTGTCTTGGGCTGCTACCAATCTTATCCTGATGAGTTTGACAACCTCAGCAGTTTGTTGAACCAGTTCTGGTCCTAACAGTTGGCGTTCACCGACTTCATCTCAGCACAGTGAAGTTCTGCACTTTCTGCCGTATAATGCCTTGTAAGGCGGCATACCGATGCTCGCATGGTAACTGTTGTTGTAGGAAAATTCCAGCAACGGTAAATGTTCTTCCCAGCTTCCTTTGAAATCCATGATGCATGCTCTCAGCATATCTTCCAACGTTTGGATTGTTCGTTCGCTTTTCCCGTCGATTTGCAGGTGATATGTTGTACTCATTCGCAATTGTGTTCCCATACATTCTTGTAGTCTCTTCCAGAAGTTTGACGTAAATCACGGATCTCTATTTGAAACTGGCACTCCATGCCCTGAAACGATCTCTTTAATGTACAACCTTACAATCGATCAAGATTAAACCTAATCTTTACTGGTAAAAAGTGCGCTAATTTTGTCAGTCTGTCCACTATCACCCAAATCGCATCGCATCCTCTCTGAGTAGTTGGAAGACCCACCACAAAATCCATTGTGATGTGTTCCCACTTCCATTCCGGTATTTCTAATGGTTGAAGTAATCTGCTTGGTCTTTGATGCTCGGCATTGACTCTTTGACATGTCAAGCATTTCGCCACGCATTCGACAACGTCTCTTTTCATGTTCGGCCACCAAAAATGGTGCTGCAAATCTTGATACATCTTCGTACTTTCTGGATGAATCGAATATCTTGTGTTGTGTGCTTTACTCAAGATTTTATCTTTAAACTCTGGTACTGCTAGAACCCAAATTCTTTCCTCGAACCGTAATAGTCCTTCGGTATTGATCTTGTATTTTACTTCACTACCCTAAACTATTTTCTCTTTCATCGTTTCACATTCTTTATGTTGTAGTTGAGCGTTCTTCACTTTGTCCACCAAAGTTGGACTAGCTTCTATTTGGAATAGTCGTTCGTCGGATTCCTTTGGAAATTTTATTTCCAACTCTAGCTTTGCCATTGTTGATATAAGCTCCTCTTGAGTGGTCATCAACATCAATTTTTCCTGACCTTTCATGCTTCAAGCATCTGCAACCACATTTGCTTTGCCCGGATGATAAAAGATCTCACAATCGTAATCTTTTATCAATTCCATCCATCTTCTTCGACGCATGTTTAGGTCCTTTTATGTGAAAATATACTTCAGACTTATATGGTCTGTGTAGATCTCACATTTTTCTCCATAGAGATAGTGTCCCCATATCTTCAGAGCAAATACTACTGCAACCAATTCCAAATCATGAATCGGGTAACCTTTCTCATAATCCTTCAGTTGTCTTGATGTATACTCAATAACTTTGCCGTTCTGCATATGGACACAACCCAACCCTTTATGTGAGGCATCACTAAACACCACAAAGTTTTCTGTACTATCTGGTAACGACAACACAGGTGCCACACTTAATTTCTTCTTTAAATCTTGAAAACTCTTTTCACATTTCTCCGTCCAAATAAATTTTACCGTATTTCTTGTCAAATTTGTTAGCGGAGTGGCTATCTTAGAGAAATCTTGAACAAATCTTCTATAATAGCCGGCCAGTCTCAAGAAACTCCTCACTTTTGATGGTGTTCTTGGTTGTTCCCAATTGATTACAACTTCCACTTTTGATAGATCCACTGAAATCCCATCTTTGTCAATCACGTGCCCAAGAAATTGCACACAATCTAGCCAAAATTTACACTTAGAAAATTTCACGTACAACTTTTCAAAGGTTACTTCCTAAGGCTTTTCTCCACCTAAGGTTCATAACCTAAAGCTTTGATACCAACTTGTGACACCCCCAAATCCCGGTACTTCATTACCTCAAGATTTGGTGTTCACTTAATCAAAACATTCATATCTAATTATCCAATCATAATAAAATTGAATAATAAAACATGCCCATACAGGATTACATTAATAAAAATATCTCCCAGGTTATCTAACCATTAATTACAATAATTCAAATACGGAAATTAAATAAATACTTCATTACATCAATCAAATTTAAAGTCTGATAAATAACTGTCAACATATTACAAGTCTTCAATACTTGTTCATCTTCCCCTTTCCCTTACTGGAGCTAGGTACATCTACCTTCTCATTTTTAGATGTAATAGTTATATAAGCAAGAGTGAGCAAATAAAGCTCACTTAAAATAAGAATGGATAAACTTTACAACATTTTCCAAATAATAGGCTCAATAGAACTGAATGATATGTTATATTAACATTCTGAAATATATTACTGAGGGTCTAATGACCACGAACCATGTCCACAGTTATAAGTAATCTTTCAACTTTAACTTTAACAGTCATATGACTATAAGGACTCCACGTACTTAGGGGGATCAGCCCTTTGTACAATGTATTGTGCACAACCATTTCAATGCTAAGCGTAAACCCCTAATAATAGGGTTGTTTATCTCAGTATTAAGATTACAAGTCTGCACCAAAGTAAGTTTGGTTTGGATACACTTCAAGGTAATTTAGAATTCAACGGACATCAACTAAGGATTAGTTGAATAAAAGGTAACAATACTATGTTATGGAATAATCATAACTGAATAAACATTGCATTCTAAGTTCATGCTTTAGGAATAATCTAATAGCATAAGTGTTGAATAATTCACATACCTTGCTTTGAACAACACTAAGCTAAGGTTAAAATCTTAGAATTTAATATCAAGTGTAGACACTTGAAATTTTCTGCATACCTGTCATTAACATTGTAGGAGGGCAGATTCGTCTTTCAGAGATAACCCTGGAAGACAGCTCACATCCAGTCCGGATACTACCGGCAGTTCAGTCTCAACCCCGGAATACACACCAGGAGTAACAGTTTCAACCTCGGAGATAACCCCGAGGCATGCAGTTCCAATACCGGAAATTCTACCAGAGAAGACCGATTAATCTCGGAGATAACCCTGAAGTATCCAGTCTCAGTCCCAACACTGGGAGTAGCAGCTACCAACCTTGGTGATAACCCTAAGGAATGCAGTTCCGGCGATGACCCCAGAAATGCTTGTTTCAAGTAAATGCAATCAGCTTCAACCTCAGCACTCACACCGAGGCACTTAATACCAAACTCGGACCTAACCTCGGGAAGACAGGCATACCTCAGAGATGACACTAAGGACCTTCAACACTTGTATCAGCCTAATCTTAGAGATAACCGTGAGTAACGTCTACTTTACCAGCCCAAACCGACGATAACCCCGGTGAGGGGCAAAGTCATCATCTCGCCACCTCGACGCTACATCACGTCGTCTCAACATTTCATACATACATTTCTACACGATAATGTTCCACAAGAATCAAGGAAAACCAATCCCGAGTGACTATTACGCAGGGTAACAGATAGAATTTGGAGCTTGAAGACCGAAGGGCACCGTCCCATCTTCCTGACTTCGTACAACCTCTAATCCCATGCCATTGTATAACTCTCGACAACGACGGTCTGAAATAGGTCTTACATACCACAGTCGAATGTTTCTGAAAGTTTGAGCGGACATTATAGTGCCTACGTGCACGTACTTCGAGATGACATGACCCACGAAACTCGGGGCAACCCGGGCAGCCTCAGGTACACCTGAGGCTGGCCGGAGGTACACATGCGACTCTTCCCTCTATAAATAGAGGGCTTAGGGTGGCCATTTGTAAGAAAAAAGAGGCGAGGAAGCCCTATCAAATTTGCTCCGTACTCTGTCTATATTGAGTGCTTTCTCATTTCAAACACTTGTGAGCTCACATATAGCTACTTTTGTACCGGCGGGAGCCGAGTTTCATCCACTTTGAAGATATAGAAGTCTTTTTTGGCAGCTCACTGTAAGCTTTCTCACACACTTTAAAGTATTTCTCTTCATCTTTGCACACACCCTTCTACACGTTGAGAGTCGTGTTGCGTGTGTTTGCCCGGACTTCGGTCCGTGGTTTTATTTCAGTTTGTATATATATATATATATATATATATATATATATATATATATATATATATATATTAAAGCAGTAAACGCTCCAGACCGAATTTGTAACATTCCAGAATTTTAAAGTGTAATATTAAATATTTATTGATTTATATAAATATTTAATGGATATGTTTATTGTTGAATAAATAATTATTCAATTTGATTTGATGTGATTTAGTTAATTATTTGTTGAGTAAATAATTAAGGAGCTAAGAAAATTAATTGTTATGAGATTTTATAATAATTGAATTTAATAAATAAGCTAGAGAGCTTATAGTGATTTTAAATAAGTAATAATATTTTAAATGGAAAATTGTAATTTAAAATATTAGTTGGTTAAATAAAATTATAATTATAAAAGAAATTATAATTATGTGATAATGATTTATGTGTTAAAGTAATTTAATAGATTAATGTTTAATTGATTTAATAATTAAATAAAAGTGTGATTAATAACCTTGCTATAAAGGAGATATTAAAATAAATTAAAAGAGTTTAATTTAGTTTTGCCAAACATGCCTTTTTGCATAATAAGTCTTTAATCTAATAATGTTTTAGCAAACAAGGTATAAGGATTAATCCATTTATTTTAATTCAATTTACCAAACAGGGTGTAAGGATTAAATGGGTTATTTTATTTAGATTAGCCAAACAAGCCTTATGGCTTTTAAATTTCAAAACTTACATAACTGATATATTTATATCAGTACTTATATTATATCATTAATATATATTATTATTATTATACGTTATAATGTTCTACGTATGTTAGAGTTAGGGAGAAGAAAGACTCAGTTGAACTTTACAGAGAGAAAAGAAGAAGAAGAAAGAAATACAAAGAAAAAACTAAGAGAAAACTAGAGAGAATTCTTAACAGGTTTTGGAGAAAAGAATTTGGAGAAAAGAGTAGTATCATCTTCATAATCCAAGGTAGGAGCTCTATCTCTTTCTTTAAAAACTTAATTTTTCTTCTTCCCAAAAAGTTCTCTGTAAAATATTTTGTATGATTAATTATTGATATACATGTATAATTTGGTATGATAATTGTTGTAAAAGGTTTTTATGAGTTATATATGATTATAAGATATACTAGTTCATGTATGTATGTATTTTATGAAGAAATTATTTTACAGAGAGTTTTTATGAATGAGTATGGCTTTAGTTAAAATAGAAATTAAGGTTTTATTAGTTGTTGTATTGATAAATTGATGATAAGAATTGCTAGAGTATGTAAAATCATAATCATGATGCTTAGAATTTACTGTTTTGGTTGAATAACAAAATCACAGTATTGATTTTCATGGAAGATATCAAAAATGGAGTTTTTACCAAAAACATTGAAATTGGGTATTGAATATTTGATGTTTGTGTTAATTTATGAGTAGAAACATGTTAGAAGCCTTTATTATATGTTTATATGAAGTTTATATGTAAAATAGATGATAAACATTTTATTAGATTCGAGCTTTTTGGCCAATTTGGCTTTTTCTATGATGCTGCCGAGGCTGTCTGCCGAGGTCTGCAACGCAGCGCCGCGGCGCGAACCTGCAGTACCTTTGTGGCGCCGCAGCGCCATACTCACGCCGCAGCGCGACCTTGTAGCCTTGAGCTCCGCGCCGCAGCGCCATGACCATGCCGCAACGCGAGCCACAATGTAAACTGTGGCGCCGCGGCGCGAGTTAGCAGAATGTTCTGACAGTTTTGTTTTAGTGTACAAAACTTAAAAATAAATGTTATGTGTTAATAATAATAATGTTAAATGATAATTTCAGTAGTATTAAACTATGAATAATCATGTTATTAAGTGTTACCTATTTGTAACATAGTTGATTATGTGAATGGGTAATTCAACCCATATGATGAATATAATTGTTTATATAAATATACAATGTTGGTAATGACTAACTATGTCAATGTGGCATATGTATAGGGTATTAATTCAAGTGTAAGGGTTTAGCTTGTGCTAAAGGCAATTTTTTTTTCTAACTCTATTCTTATAATCGAGCAAGTGTTTCTAATTCCTTGTCTTGTTGAGCTAATAATTGTTGTCAATTCAATTACCTTATAATGATGTAATCTATCCAAACTTTGGTTGGATGTTGAACAAGTTATTCTTGTATTTCAATTATTGATTAACATGCATAATTGAATTTACCATGCATGTTTAGTATTAGATTACAATTTAACCTTGGCTTAATATTGTTCAAGCAAGGTATGTTATAGTTATTCAAATTATATGCTATTAGATTATTCCTGAAAGCATGATTTAATTACTATGATTGATCCAATCACGATTATTCCATAGTATAGTGTTTTATTCAATTACTCCGTAGTTGATGTTCGTTTAACTCCAAATTTCCTTGAAAGCTTATCCAAACCAAACTTACTTTTGTACGGACTTGTATTCTAAATACTGAGATGAACAACTCTTTTAATAGAGGTTACGCTTAGCGTTGAAATGATTGTGCACAATACATTGTACGAAGGGCTGATCCCCTCAAGTACGTGGAGTCCTTATAGTCTTATGACTGTTAAAGTTTAAGTTGAAAGATTACTTATAACTGTGGACATGATTCGTGGTCCTTAGACCCTCAGTGAATGTTAAAGTTTTCAGAAAGTAATAGAATTTATTGTTCAGTTCTATTGAGCCTAATGCTGGCAAATGATGTAAAAGTTTAATGATTTAATTATTGTTATTTCAAGTGGGCCTTGTTTGCTCACTCTTGCCTGTAAACTTTCTTACAGCTAAGGTTGAAACTGGTGACGTACCTAGCACCAGTAAGGGAAAAGGAAAGATGAATAAATACTGAAGACTTGTAATAGTTTGATAGTTTATTTTCAGACTTTGTTTCAAAGATTGTAATGATGTTTATATTAAATTTCCGCATGAATGATTGTTTGTAAAGGTTAGATAACCTGGGAGATTTTTATTTAAGTTTAATCCTGTATGGGCAGGTTTGAGTATTCAATTTTATTATAATTGGGTAGTTAGAAATGAATGTTTTGATTACGTGAACACCAAATCTTGAGGAAATGAAGTACCAGGATTTGGGGGTGTCACAGGTTGGTATCAAAGCTTTAGGTTATGAACCTTAGGTGGGGGAAAAGCCTTAGGAAGTAACCTTTTGAAAAGATAGCGGAGATAACTCTTATCAAGTTTTAAGAAAGAAGTAATAAAACACTTATGTGCTTATGTGTTTATATTTATGTACTCGTGAGTGGCGAGTAGTAATGATTAATAATTAAAACTTTAAAACTTTGTTGTCAGGATGACTAATGTCGGAGAATCCAGTCAGGATAGAGAGGAAGGACCTCAAATGATGCCTATAGAGGAGGAGCCTTGCGATATTCAGGTAGTTTGGGAACAACTATTGCCACGGGAGTCAGTCCCGTTGGTCACAGTAGTTGAGGAGGATGATGATGTGGAGTCAGACGAGGAGGATCCCGTTGAGTTGCCACAGGAGGATAAGGATGATGATGTGGACACGGATGAGGAGGATCCCATTGAGTTGCCACAGGAGGATGAGGATGACGAGGATGACGAGGATGAGGAGGAAAGGATTCCACTTAACTCGATTGCTGGACGTGTATACGATGAGGTGCATGACCGTAACGTGGAACTTCAGGATACAGTTGAGGAGTTGCAGGAGATAGTAGCTGAACAACAGACTGCAATGACACAAAAAGATGGCGAGATCCAGGATCGTGAGGAACGACTGACAAACGCCGAGGAGAAACTAGTACAGACTGAAGGAGAGAAAGAACAATTGATCGAGATGGTTGCTTAACTGAAGAGCAAGCTGAGAGAAGAAGCGGCTAAGAGGGTAAGAGCTGAAGATGCATACGAGGAAGCTTATCAACGAACTGGAAGAGCAATAAGGAACTCACAGGAAAAAAGGGTGAAGATGGAAGAAATGGATAAAGTATTCGGCACTGCAATTAATCGAGCTCAAGAAAGGGTAATGGGATATCTGATTCAGTTCGAGACGCTGCCATCATTCGTGTTAGATCGCAGAACAATGTTTCGAGTCATGGAGGAAGAACGTGATAGGGCTAAGAAGTATCTTAATAGATCATCGTAGAAAATGTGCCTGTAATGCAAGTAATAAGTATTAAATAATGTGTAAATCCCTAGTGTTAAGTAACCATGGGATATGATAATAATGATGTTGTCCTGTAACTTTTGTAGTTCAGGAAAGGAATGTAAATCGCAGTGATCCTATTATTTTTATGTTTTCAAAGTAATGATGAATCAATAAAAGTTATTATTTTATTCAAAGTGTTATGTGCTATGTGGTTATTTCTTTTATAGAGGTAAGTTAACTAGAAATACTTAAAGAAGTTGAGTAATAGTCTAATAAATATTTTATTTTAACAGAAAATGCCTCCCAGACGTCAACCAACACGATAGAGAACCACTGAAGGAATTAACAATAACGACAATGTGGACGGTAACCCCGTTCAACAACTAGTGACACTACTGACGGGAGCATTGCAAAGCCAACCACAAAACCATGGTATAACGTTTAAGGACTTCAAGGCGGTTGGACCACCTGAATTTCGTGGATCCATGAATCCAGTCGAAGCACAAATCTGGATTATGGAGATAGAAAAGGTGTTCGATGTCGCTAGGGTAGGGGATGACCAGAAGACTGCTTTCGTAACTTTCATGTTGAAAGCAGAAGCTAGTTATTGGTGGTAGGCCAATAAAACTCATGAAGGGCCAGGAGTGATGACCTGGGATAGGTTTAAGGAGTTGTTCTTCGAGACCTATTTCCCGGAGAGTTCAAAGAGTCAGCTGGAAGTACAGTTTCTGGAACTGAAGCAAGGGACGATGACGGTGTCTGAGTATGCCGCGAAATTCAACGAATTGGCGAGGTTTGCGCCATATCAAGTCAGCACAGACGAACGTAAGGCGAAGAGGTTTGAACAGGGATTGAAACCCTGGTTGTATAGTAGGGTTTCTCTATTCCAGTTGAATACATTTACAGCAGTGATGGAAAAAGCAGTACTCGCTGAAGGTGGAGGCGAGGCGGTGACAAAGTTCAACCAGGAACAACAGAAGAAGAGGAATGAGAATGAGACTAAGAATGGGAGTGGTAGCGGTGGAAACAATAACAACAACAACAACAACAGCAGCAACGGCATGAAGAGGAAGTGGAATGGGAGTATGGGTACTGGAAACCAACAGGGTAACCAGCAAAACAAAAAGTTTGAAGCATGTGCGATATGCGGGAAATTTCACAAGGGTGCGTGCTTGCTGGGGAAACGAGTTTGCTATAATTGTGGCCACGAGGGTCACATAGCCCCAAATTGCACTCAACCGAAGAAGAATGCGTGCTTCACGTGCGGATCCAAGGATCACTTTGCTCGTGAATGTCCTAAGAAGAAGGAGGGAGTGACAATCAGGAGTAATAGAGGTAACAATGGAAGTACATGGGCCATTGCAGGACCTGCAACATCAAATAAACCCACAGCCAGAACCTTCAACATGACTGTGCAAGATGCTGTGCAATCAAAGGATGTAGTGTCAGGTATTATCCCAATCAATGATATTGATGCATATGTATTATTTGATTCAGGTGCTACTTGCTCGTTTATATCTGATGAATTTGCTAAGAGGTTAGAATTGCCTAGAGAAGAACTGAATTTTCCTTTGAACATAGAAATTGCGAATAAGGAAATAATCCCTGTTAGATTTGTATACAAGAACGGTAGGGTGAACATTAAGGGGAATATTTTGTTGGTAGATCTGATTCCGGTTAGACTCGGGGAATTTGATGTAATTTTGGGAATGGATTGGTTGTTCAAATATGGAGCAGTAATTGACTGCCAAAAGAAGTGTGTAAACCTTATGACTCCGTCAAAGGTAGTATTTTATGGTAGCAAGTCGCCTAGACAAATGAAATGTCTGACGACTATGCATGCCAAGAAGTTATTGAGTCACGGTTGTGTGGGCTGTTTAGCTTACATAGTCGATACTCAGAAAAAAGGTGTGAAATTAGTAGAAATACCGGTAGTGAGAGAATTCAAAGACGTGTTTTCAGAAGTTTTGCCAGGACTTCCGCCGGACAGAGAAATTGAGTTCGTGATCAACTTAGTGCCGGGAACAGCACCGATATCGAAGGCCCCGTATAGAATGGCTCTAGTAGAAATGAAGGAACTGATGGTACAGTTGTAAGAGCTGTTGGACAAGAAATATATTCAACCAAGCGTATCGCCGTGGGGAGCGCCAGTTTTGTTCGTGAAGAAGAAAGATGGATCAATGCGTCTTTGCATTGATTGCAGGGAGTTAAACAAAATCACTATTAAGAACAGGTATCCGTTGCCTAGAATAGATGACTTGTTTGACCAATTGAAGGGTGCTAAATACTTTTCAAAAATAGATTTGAGAAGTGGGTATCACCAGTTGAAAGTGAGGAAGGATGATATACCACAAACGACATTCAGAACTCGGTATGGACATTACGAGTTTCTGGTGATGTCTTTTGGTTTAACCAATGCACCTGCTGCGTTCATGGATTTGATGAACATGGTGTTTAAACCATTCCTAGACAAATTTGTAGTGGTATTCATCGACGACATTCTAGTGTTTTCCAAGACTCAAGAAGAATACGTGGAACACTTACGTTTGACATTGGAGACACTAAGAAAGGAAAAGCTGTACGCGAAATTCTCTAAATGCGAATTTTGGCTCGACCGTGTACAATTTTTGGGTCATGTTATCGACAAGGATAGGATTTCAGTGGATCCATCAAAAGTGGAAGCTGTAATCAATTGGGAACAACCAAGAACACCTTTTCATGGAAATATTCTTCTGAGCATTCTTTAATTTTACTCTACAAAGAAGTATTATGTTGACAATTTGAACGTTATCAGTTCCTAGATAAATTAATTCTTGAACTTGTTTTATTGAATTCTTATATCATTGTCATCATCCTCACGTTTATATTATGTTGAAAGTCATCTGTGGCCTGTAGTGCATAGATGGACTTGATATGATTATGACCAGGGATTATTCGGTATAATCATAACCGTAATGTTACAAATGATGTGGAAAAAGTCCTCATTGGCCCATAGTGCATTGATGGACAATTTTTGGTATGATTATGGCTATGGATTCTCTTTGGCCATAGTGCAAAGATAAATTATTTTATGGCATGATCAGGACCGTTGATGAAAACATGATTATCTTAAGCCGTAGTGCATGGATAATTCGTGGTCGTGATACTAAAGAATATCTTTGGCCGTAGTGCAGGGGTGATTCGATGATGTGGATTATTTATTAAGCTGAGTCCCAGCGATAAAAGTGATGAAAAACCTTTTAAATCATAGAAGATAGTAGATTTTATTCCCTACTTGACTCTTCTAATGGATTGTTTGTTCCGCTGCAGTTAAACTTGATGTTTGTTATATTTTATCAGTTTAACACTGTTGAAGGCTAATGATAATTTATTCTGCATTATCTTAGTCATAATATTTCTTACTGGGCTAGTTGAGCTCACCCTTTCTTTCACTGTTCTCTTCAGGAAATGAGAACGTAGCTGGGACTAGTCGGGGAATAGAGTGATGGTCCTAGATGGTGCATTAGTAGTTCTCACTATTCTGTAAAATAGTGTGATAATAATTGTAATGAGGACTCCTTTTGAGTTTGTATACTCTCTAGTAGACAATATTTGTATTCAAACTCACAGTTTATGTTTTTTCGTATTGTACACGACAGTTGTATTATTAAGTTGTATTTGAATTCTGTACCATGTATCTGGCGACTCAAGATGGGTGATGTATACCTAATTTTGGGGGCGTCACAGTTGGTATCAAAGCTTAGGGATATGATCCCTGGCTAGGATGTGAGAATAGTACTAGGAGGGGAGAGACGGGAAATTCTTTTGCTAGTATGACCTACCTAAGTTTTTTTGGTATTTAATTGGTCGGTCAAAATATAGGGATAATATGTTACATGTCAATTAACCTTTGTTTTGTAGCAGTATCTGAAAATGACATCCGAGAATGTTGAGAATAGCAATGGAGCACAGGAGACTGTTGATTCTCCACAGATCAATAATCAGGACAATGTGCAACAGGATGACGATAATCCTCCTGTAAACAACAACACTGATCAATTGACAAATGACGATACATTTAGGATCTTTTTAGAATTCATGCAACATCAGGCGAAGGCGGCTCCTGTTCATAATGCAGGAGGAAACAATGGTAATCCACGGTTGGTCACCGCTAAGCAATTCAAGGAGCTGGGACCACCAGAGTTTTTAGGAAAACCAGAACCACTTAAGGCGGAGACGTGGTTAAAGCAGATCACCAAGATATTTGATGTCTTGGGATGCTTCGAGGAGCAAAAGGTTCCTTTTGCCACCTTTATGTTGCGTGAAGAGGCAGATCACTGGTGGGAATCTGTAAAACGTACCCAGCCTGACGCACTCAAGATGTATTGGGAGTAGTTCCAAGAGCTGTTCAATGACAAGTACTTTCCTGAAAGCATTCGTCATATGAAGGAGGTGGAATTTATAAAGTTGGAGCAAAACAACATGACCGTGTCGCAGTACGAAGCCAAGTTTGCCGAGTTGTCCCGATTTGTGTCCCACTTGGTTGATAATGAAGAGAGAATGACGCGAATATTTTTAAGAGGTTTGAAGCCGGAGATACGTCAATATCTTATTTCTCATAAACTGTGTTTGTATTCAGATGTTGTAAATAGGGCTCAGTTAGTGGAGCGCGATAACGAGTCAACGCAACCAAAAGAGAGCAGCCGAAAAAATGATAACCCGGTTATAACAGTTATCAAAGTGGTGACAATAAGCATGGAGGGAATCAATATGCCAGAAATGGTAACCACTTCGGTGGTAATCATGGTCAAAACAATAAGAATGAGCATTTCAAGAAGATGAGATTCAATAATGATGGAAAGACGTCAGCACCAGCACCTGTTGTTAAGGAAGGAGAATGACCACCTATCATATGCTTCAAATGCGGAGGGGAGGGACACATCAGTCCAAACTGCGCGATGCCGTCCAAAACATGCTATAATTGTGGAAGAGAAGGTCACTTAGCCCGATTTTGTCATTCACCGAAGACAAGTCCAGCTAGGATGGAGGCACCAAAGGATGTCCCAGACAAGCCAAAGCCAGTAGTTTAAGAGAGAGCATTTTTTTTTCGTGATGAGGAACTTGGATAAAATTATCACGGGTATGTTAGTCATAAACTCCTGCGAAGTCTATACCGTGTTAGATACCGGTTCTACTCACTCTTTTATTGCACCTAGTTGTGTTCAATGTTTGAAGTTAACTCCGGAGAAGTTAGACTTTGATATATTTGTTTAAACTCAGTTGGGAGAAACCTTCGTTACCTCCACTATTTATAAATCTTGTTCAAATCAACACTTTCACGTTACCTGTCGATCTTATCTCTTTGAAAATACTTGCCTTTGATGTGATTTTTGGAAACGATTGGTTAACTATTCATCATGCTTTTCGTAAGGTTGTTAGCTTTCATACTCCTAAACAATCTGTTATGCGAATTCAAAGTAACCAAACCATTAAAGTCAATCATTGTCATATCAAGCCATAAATAAAGAGCCCTGATCCTTTCGTTGTTGACTTTCTTGTGTGGAATGCACCGAAGCCAAACTTTCTGTAGGCAATGTCATGAATGACGGTGACAAGTTGATAGGTATCAATGTGACGTGCTATCCAAGTCTTGGATGAGAGTCACAGTTTTGAATGATATTTCTATTGCTAATAAATTTCCTGACGTATTCTTGAAGACTTCTTAGCCTACCCCTAGAGCGTGAAATCGAATTTTGTATTGACCCTAGTACAAAATCCATTTCTGAAACCCTAAAATATTTTCTTCACCTAAAACGAACGCGTAATGTGCCAAAGACGTTGGCTCGAGCTGTTGAAGATTACGATCGTACCATTCAATATCATCGTGGGAAAAAATGAACGTGATAGCTGACGCGTTGAGTAGAAGATCGTATGCGTTTACGAGTGTGATGTTGTTAACACAAAGACCCATTTCGTATAACTTACAAATGATGGAGATAGAGTTAAAGACTCTAGGGACCCACGTGAAGATAACGAATATACGATTAGAATAGACTTGAATCGATAAAGTTAAAGTTGCTCAAGCTATATACTCAGAGCTGATGAATGTGAAGAAGACGGTTCAAGAGGGCGTTATTCTAGAAGCAAGAATCGATGAAGAGAGGAAATCTCAACCCTCGATTTTATTGGCCCATTTGAAATCCTTGATCAAGTAGGAACTGTGGCCTATAGACTCGTTTTACCGCCAAGTATGTCGCGTGTTTATAACATTTTTTTCACGTATCGATGTTACGTAAATATGTGGACGACCCGAACCACGTTATTAAATTAGATCTAGACGAAATAGCAGAAGATTTAACGTATGAGGAGATACGTATTAAAATCTTGGATAAGAAGGATCGTATTCAACACCCAAAGGTTATACCTCAAGAATTAGAATCTGAAATGAAGTCAAGGTATCCTCACCTCTTCGGCATACCAGGTACGTACGTAAATTTTGAGGGCGAAATTTCATAAGGAGGGGAGATTGTGAGACCCCAGATTTTATGAATAAAGATTTAATTTTCTCGAAATAATTTTTTATTATATTATGGTGTTGATTTGATGTAATGTTATAGTTGTGGGTAATATTTATAAATTTTGCAAAGTAAGCAAGTGGTTGTATAATATTCGATTGGTCGGGGAATATTCTTTTAGTCGGAGAATATCCGTACGACGATACAATCATTGGTGGACCCCACAACAGAATTATTGTCAAATAGAGAAAATGAAAAAAATACTTTATGAAAATAACGACGGAAGTTTTATCGTTAACTGTTGAAACACCCGGTGTTAAAGGTACAGTAATACACATGGTTGCATAGTAGTACACGGTATTGATTATTGATACTTATGTGAGAAGTCACTCAATATTGTTCAATCGGGTATTCGAGACACTTTTCGTGTCGAAGTACTATTCACGAGTTACTATTCATGAGTTACTATTCACGAGTTACTATTCACGAGTTACTATTCATGAGTTACTATTCACGAGTTACTATTCACGAGTTACTATTTACGGGGTACTATTGATCACCCGTAAAATATATTTCTTTTCGGTCCAAATCATTTTTGGGTATAATATTATTCCATGAGGAGATGTGCTAATTTTTCAGACCGTTGGTTGAAGATATAATAGTAAATCAATATGGACCGCTGGTGGAAAGTTATAATAGTGAATCAATATGGATCGCTGGTTTAAAGTTTTAATAGTAAATCAGTATGGACCGTTGCTTTAAGTTTTAATAGTAAATCAATATGGACCGTTCGTTTAAAAGTAAATCAATCTGGACTATTCATGAATTTGTTACTATTCAGTCCATTTTCCTATAAATAGAAGCTCATTCCTTCATTATTTCTTACGAATTCACTGAAACTCTAGAGAGAGAAATTATAGAGAAACTATAGAAAAGTATTCTGCTACTTCCCTACTCTTATATTCAGTTTCTTTTACGGTAAGGGGTATTATTTCTTTTGTATTCATGAAGAGAACTTCTGTTATTCCATTATTTATTATTCTGTTGGAATAACCTGTATACGCGGGATACCCTATACTTGGTGAAATTCTTCTGTTATTTCATTATTTATTATTCTGTCGGAATATCCTGTCTGTGCGTTTACGCCGGACCTGGTTCCATTATTTATCATTCTGTCGGAATATCCTGTCTGTACGTTTATGCCGGACCTGGTTCCATTCTTTATTATTCTGTTAGAATATCCTGTCTGTGCGTTTTACGCCGGACCTGGTTCCGTTATTTATTATTCTGTTGGAATAACCTACCTGTGCGGTCTATCGGAAGCATGGTGATTTCTTTTGTTATTCCATTCTTTATTATACTCAGTTGGTTAAAACTTTGACATTTCATCCAGTATCTTTTCATTGAAATATTCTTCTGAGCATTCTTGAATTTTACTCTACAAAGCAGTATCATGTTGACAATTTGAACGTTATCAGTTCCTGGATAAATTAATTCTTGAACTTGCTTTATTGAATTCTTATATCATTGTCATCATCTTCATGTTTATATTATGTTGAAAGTCATCTGTGGCCTGTAGTGCATAGATGGACTTGGTATGATTATGACCAGGGATTATTCGGTATAATCATAACTGTAATGTTATAAATGATGTGGAAAAAGTCTTCATTGGCCCGTAGTGCATTGATGGACAGTTTTTGGTATGATTATGGCTATAGATTCTCTTTGGCCGTAGTGCAAAGATGAATTGTTTTATGGCATGATCAGGACCGTTGATGAAAACATGATTATCTTAAGCCGTAGTGCATGGATAATTCGTGGTTATGATACTAAAGAATATCCTTGGCCGTAGTGCAGGGGTGATTCGATGATGTGGATTATTTATTAAGCTGAGTCCCAGCGATAAAAGTGATGAAAAACCTTTTAAATTATAGAAGATAGTAGATTTTATTCCCTACTTGACTCTTCTAATGGATTGCTTGTTCCGCTGCAATTAAACTTGATGTTTGTTATATTTTATCAGTTTAACACTGTTGAAGGCTAATGATAATTTATTCTGCATTATCTTAGTCATAATATTTCTCACCGGGCTAGTTGAGCTCACCTTTTCTTTCACTGTTCTCTTCAGGAAATGAGAACGTAGTTGGAACTAGTCGGGGAACAGAGTGATGGTCCTAGATGGTGCATTAGTAGTCCTCACTATTCTGTGAAATAGTGTGATAATAATTGTAATGAGGATTCCTTTTGAGTTTGTATACTCTCTAGTAGACA
Source organism: Panax notoginseng (assembly GCA_016801055.1). Taxonomy (NCBI): domain Eukaryota; kingdom Viridiplantae; phylum Streptophyta; class Magnoliopsida; order Apiales; family Araliaceae; genus Panax; species Panax notoginseng. The sequence goes on from CM029021.1 coordinate 106,253,636, forward strand.
ATATTTGTATTCAAACTCACAGTTTATGTTTTGTCGTATTGTACACGACAATTGTATTATTAAGTTGTATTTGAATTCTGTACCATGTATCTGGTGACTCAAGATGAGTGATGTATACCTAATTTTGGGGGCGTCACATTAACTGTTGTCGGACTTTGTTCGATGAGCTTGGATTTTACATCCGGAGCGTTTACTCGCTTTTATATATATACTTATATATATGAACTGTTGTTGAACTCTGTTCAATAAGCCTGGATTTTACATCCGATGCGTTTATTGCTTAGTATATATATATATTTCGTCCCACCTGGAGTTTACTTCGTGGTGGTTGATCGCTTTTACAGCTTTCTTTACGTTTCGTCCCGCCTAGAGTTTCCTCCGTGGCGGTTGATGACTTTTACATCTTTATTTACATTTTTTTGATCCCCCATGGAGGTGCTTCGTGGTGGCTGATCATGTCTGTATATATATTTACAGCTTTAAAATATATATCTGCTTATTGCTTTCATACAAATTACAGTATCACGTGCGCCTAGGAATCATGTGATCACAGATTCAACCTATTGGATCTAGATTCGGTTCCCGTGATGGACATTTTCAGCAGTAAGCAGCTTGTAAATTTTTCTGTGGTGTCTGAATTTTCTCAGATGGTTTTCATACCCATGAGGAAATCGGCATTATTTTGTACATTATTTTCTTATAGATGTTTCGCATCCCGAAAAAATAAAATCAATCAAGCCAAACACTTAATAAAATGGAATTGTAAAAGGTCTCAATTACTATTGAGCACAAGAGTTTGAAAAACCTCTTTTATAAAACATCACTGCCATATCTTGCTAAAAATTGAATTTTTACATAAATTCAAACCCTGTGTATATAGGTGCGAACGAAGCCTCACACCACTTTAAATAAATAGCACATTGACCCACACACACATACACACATTCAGATAATAGTTTCTTGAAAAGAGGCGGTCACCGTGGTAACACGAATGTCGGGGGGTGCCTAACACCTTCCCTCCGCATAATCAAGTCCCCGGACCCTAATGAACCTCGGTTTCACTGACCCGTTTGGCAGTGTCACATCACTGGGTTAATGTGCAAACCTTTTCTCGGTTGTGTTGGTACAACCATTTAAAAAACCAACTGGCGACTCTTAACAGTCCATCGTCGACATTATACATGTCAGACCTTTTTCACTTGTTTTTTCAAACAAATCTCATTTAACATGAGAACACCAAAGAATAAGTAACGGAAAGGGACAACTAAAAATCCTGACGTCGACAGGTGGCGACTCTGCTGGGGACTCCAGTAAGAGGACTTAAGTCGCTATTCCAATTTTTTAAAAACTATTATCTGCTTTTGTGTGGATGTTTCATTTACATTTATGATGAATGTGTATGAATGCATTTACTTATTGCACTTAGTGCTTCGCACCATATCTGCTTGTGATATTAGTGCTTTGCACATGTCATCATTTTCATACGGTGAGACGCGATGTATGTGAACGTATGTTGTGTGGTCCCTCCACCAGGAGGCTATCCTGTCGGTGTTTGATTACTGGACTCGTAGGAAGACTAATTCCCGCGAGGCTCAGGAAAGGCACCACCCCAATTTGCTCCAGTTGAAAGACCAGATTAATTTTTCGTTGAGTAAATTGCGATGATTTGGGAACCTTCATGCCAAAAAGCCGCGAGAGTAACCTAAGATAGGTCAGCCTCTGATAAACCCAATACGGAGGAAAGTCTCTTCATGCTTTCTCATTTTAAATTACTTGTAAAATCAATTACTTGTAATTTCATTCCATATTCATCTCCATGTAATGACAAATATGAAGAAATGCGTACATATACATATTTAACATGCTATCCTATATTACAAACAGATGACATCCATTTTGCAGGATAAAATTCCTAAAACGGACACATCACATAGCATGTTATTATACACACATTCCCTAAAGACTAAACTATGCAAATCTTTTGCAGGGAACCAATCGGACCTACTACCCGGTCAAAATCCAAAAAGGCTGCAAGCCTACAGTCAATTATGTCGTCATCTGACCAGACTGTTCTTAATCCAGTTTCTCGCAAAGAATTCGACGGATTAAGCAAACAAATTACAGATTTGGCTGTTCTACTTAAAGAACTACACCAGTCTACTCAGGGTCCAAAGATTCCCGTACATGCTGAATCCTCTACACAAGGGGGAACCCAGGTCATTACAATACCTGAACTGCAGTTGGATATGACCAACAGAATTCATGATGCCACCCATCTCACAGGAGATCTAGACACCGGTCACATCAGAAAGAAAGTCCTCCAAATGGAAGAAACCCTTCGTTCTATCAAAGGAATTGGAACACACGGAAGTGTTTCATATGCTGACCTGTGCATATTCCCTGGTGTTCATTATCCAGAAATATTTAAGACTCCTGACTTCGAAAAATATGATGTTGTAGGAGATCCTTACAACACATTTGAAGGTATTTATTGGAGAACTCGGATCTTATGCAGAGGACGAGAAGCTCAGAATGCAGCTGTTCCAGAAGAGTCTGACTGGAGAAGCCCGTTTGTGGTATACCAGATTAGACAACTCAAAGATCCATAGCTGGGAAGAGCTAGCACACGCCTTGCTCACACAATACAGCTTCCAGTCTCAGATGGCTCCTGACCGGTATCAAATTACCAAGGTCAAGAAACAATTTAACGAGTCTTTCAGAGAGTAGGCTCAAAGGTGGAGGCGCCTGGCCACCCAAGTTATTCCTTCCATGACGGAATCAGAAATGGTCATGACTTTCATAGACATACAAGAAGCTCCTTTCTATGAAAGAGTATTAGCCGGCATCGGTAAACCATTTTCTGAAATGATCAAACACGGGGAGATGGCTGAGATGGGATTGAAGTCGAGAAAGATTCAAGACCTAGCTGCCCTTAAAGCTGTTGCTGAATACATCCAATCCAAAAATTATGGAAACAACCCCCGGAGAGTCCAAAAAAAGAAAGAGGAAGATGTTTCCCTGATACTACAGGGTCAAAAGGGCAATCAGAACATGCTTATCCAGAGGAGAAATTACACTCCCTTTCAAGCACAGTCTTCAAACCCAAAAGGTGGAGAAGTCAAACGCCCTCGAGTGTTCACACCCTTAGGGGATTCACTCGAGAATATTCTCACTCTTCTGACGCCGTAGAAGAAAATCACGCATCTTCTTCCACCAGCTAGCCCTAATGGACGGTGTTTCAATGCTGCTCGGAAATGTGCTTATCATGCCGGGGCACCTGGACATGACACTCAGGATTGTTGGGCCTTAAAACAAAAGATCCAAGACCTGATAGACAACAGTGAGATCGTGGTCACAAAACCAGATCAACCTCACGTACAAGACAATCCTCTTCCTCAACACAAAGAAGAAGAGGTCAACATGATTAATTGGAGCAATGGACAGAGTTCCAATTTCAACTGCGAGTCCTCCCAGACCCCCAAAGACGGTGTTGACAAGTGGGATTATGCCAAGTTCCAGTTTGCAATGGAACGTAAGATGAAAGCTCTATGCAAACAGATTGAGCAATTGGCAGAACTGGTGACTTATCAACATCAAGTTACACGCCAGTTAGTCAGTCATGAGCATGTTAGTCTCCTTCCTCTTTTCATGAATATTCCATCGTCACCTTCAAAAAATGAAACGCTGGAGGACAAAGTGACAAAGAGAGCGAACGCCAAAGCCCGTCAGGCTTTTGCCAATAGAAGGGAATTTATATACCTGGGCCAACCCATGGAGGAAATCCTTCAGATGCTTATCAATGAAGGAAGGATCACTTCCCTTCTACCTCCAATCAATCCCCGTTCAGGACGGTACAATTCTGATGAAGTATGTTAATATCACTGCCATTCTCGCGGTCACAGTACAGAAGAATACTGGGCACTCCGCCACCTTATCTAGAATCTAATTGACAGTGGTGTCCTGTAACTAGAAGACGATGATACTGTGCTACGTGAGAGTGAGAATACCTGTCCTACTAAGTGGAAGGGATTGGTAGCAGTCATATCCACAGAAACTGATGGGACTAGCAAACCACTCGCAATATCAGCAATTCAATTCAGAGGAAGCAACAATCCCTTGAAAGTGGTCGCTCCAGAGCCAATCAATTTACCATGAAGAGCACAATATCCTATTGTTTGCTTACACAAAGTGCCATGGAATTATGGATAAGGTGAAGGATCCACCTCGCATACAATTGCTGCAGTATCGAAGGAAAATCCACTGTATCTTCCCCAACGGGTGATGAAGTCTACCATCAAATCAAAGGGGAAAATACCCATGGAGAAGATTGAAAAATTCCTCCGCACCATGGGTCATAACGAAGCCAAGGTGGTTTTAAGCTTAAAAGAAGCTCCACACCAAATTTTAATTCTGGATTTAGTCTTGACTTCTGAGGATCACCAGACTATCTTGCTAAAGGTTTTAGAAGAAGTCTATCTACCAAAATCAGTGGATGCAAAAATATTTCAACATTTGGTTGATCACATTTTCAACAACAATGTGATATCCTTCACTAATGATGACATACCGCCCGAAGGGACCGGTCATTGCAAGTCGTTGCACATTGCGGTCTTGTCCTCCGGGTACATGTTAGCTGGAGTCTTGATAGATGGAGGCTCATCTCTAAATATCTGTCCATATGTTATATTAGTGAAGATGAATGTCAATCTCAACCGAATCAAGAGAAGCCATACCGTTATCAAAGCTTTTGATGGAGCCCGCTGAAATTCAGTCGGCGTAATTGAGCTGCCAATCGAAATTGGTCCCCACACATTCCGCGTGTCTTTTCACGTACTCAAGATAGATTCAGGATACAACCTGCTCTTGGGAAGACCGTGGATTCATATGGCCGGGGCAGTCCCCTCCACCCTTCATCAACAGTTGAAATATATTATCAACAATAGCCTAGTCACGGTCAACGCTGAACCGGAATGTCCTCCACATAGTGACATACCATACATCAACGTCAATTCAGATGTTGAACCTGTTAGTTTTCATGCCTTGGAGGTGAGCAACACTCAGTACCATGCTATTGGAGCGCCACCTCTCACACCCAAGATTTCTGCCGAAGTAATGTCGACTACTCAAGAAATGATATCCTTGGGTCATCAGCCAGGACAAGGGCTGGGTAAAGATCATTAGGGTATCAAGTACCCCATCTGAGTTATCAGGAAAACTGGGACAGCTGGGCTAGGCTATTCTGCCAGTTCTAGTCATAGGAATCCTCATAAGCATCAGCAGATTCCTTCAACTTCAATCACGTGGCGATTATCTTCATCTTCGAATTCTGAGTCCGCACAACCTCTTGTAAAGGTGCCAGCCAACATGATGGCTATGTTATTTCCCAAGTTGGTACCGGTGAAGGCGAAAGAAGTCTTTGTTTCAGATCCCGCCGTGGAGGAGGAGAAACACAGAATTAAATAAGATGTCATCCGGATGATGTCAGGCATACACATCATTGTCCATGACGAACATACAAACAGACACACCCCAGACAATGATTGTCCAAACATAATGGCCAATATCCGGGATCAGGAGGATGATAACAACCCCTCCATCACTACAGTCCACCCGGAGTTTGCCCTTGCCAATTGGAGCAGCACTCCTTGTATTGGTCGACAAGGGTAAAACGGGCAAGAACTCTTTCTGCCCTGTAGATATCATAACTGCTTACTTTTTTGTAGAGTATTAGCAGTCGTTTTGCCAGTACATGCTAACACTTTGTATGATCAAACATTTTCATATATACTAAGTGAAAGCATATTTTGTTTCAGGACCCTGAATTTAGATGTGCCTGTACATGCTGATATGGTGCCTCTTCTCCACAAAGACTGTAACTTTGATGTAGAGATGAATTCAGCCTTGATGGAAATACATGAGGACATTGAGGTGCCTCCAGAAATTCAAGAATGGGTCAAAGACAAACCCAAACCCAACCTTAGAAAGCCCTAAGTTAATCCAGATTGGTTCAAACCTTACCCCAAACCAAAGGAATGACATGGTTACGCTACTAACCCAATTCCAGGATGTGTTTGCATGGTCTCATGAAGACATGGTGGGTTTGTCCACTGACATTGTACTTCATCGCCTTCCTATTAAAGAGGGATTCAAGCCAGTCAAGCAGAAGCTCAGGCGATTGAAACCTGAGTGGAGTTTAAAGGTGAAAGAAGAAATTGTGAAACAATTTCAAGCTGGCATCATCATGGTGTCCACATATCCTGAGTGGGTATCCAACATTTTTCTCATGCCTAAACCTGGAGGAAAGGTGCGAGTTTGCGTGGATTATCAGGACTTGAACAAAGCTTGCCTTAAAGACAGCTTTCCCGTGCCATTTATCCACATTCTCATTGACAATACTGCTCAATACTGCATGTACTCCTTTGCTGATTGCTTTGCGGGGTATCATCAAATCATGGTTGCTGAGGAAGATCGTGAGAAAACTGCTTTCATCACGCCTTGGGAAACCTTTTGCTATAAACGGTTGTAATTTAGCCTCATCAATGCCGGAGCCACTTATCAACGAGCTATGATGGCTCTTTTTCATGACTTAATGGATAAAGATATCGAGATCTACGTGGATGACATCATTGTCAAATCCCGGAAGGAGGAGGACCACTTAGACCATCTTAGAAAATTATTCAACAGGTTGCGTAAGTACAACTTGAAGTTGAATCCAGCCAAGTGTGCCTTTGGCGTTAAATCAGGCAAGTTGCTAGGATTCCTATTCAGCCACAAAGGGATTGAGCTGGATCCTACCAAAATCCAGGCCATTATGGAAATGCCCATTCCTCAGACAGAGAAAGAAATACGAGGATTTTTGGGAAGAATCAACTTTATTAGCAGGTTCATTTCTCAACTCACCACAACCTGTGAGCCGATCTTCAAGTTATTACTCCTCACAATCAAAGAACAGCTAGTCAAAGCTCCCATTTTGGTACCACCCAGGGATGATGTTCCCCTGTTCATGTACCTATCCGTAAGTGACAATGCCATGGGTTGCATGCTGGGACAGAAAGACAATAGAGGCCAAGAACGAGCTATCTATTACCTCAGCAAAAGATTCAGCAGCAGTGAACACAAGTACACTCTGATTGAGAAGACTTGTTGCGCTTTAGCATGGGCGTCCATGAGGTTACAACATTACCTCCATGGTCACACAACTAACTTATATCCCGCGTGGATCCTCTCAAGTACGTGATCAACAAACCCATATTAAATTAACGGCTGTCCAGATGGCAGTTGATCCTACAACAATTTGACATTGTCTACGTGACTCAAAAGTCCATCAAAGGTCAAGGAATTGCGGATCAACTGGCCGCCGCACCCTTAGGGGACTTCAAACCCTTGGAAACAAACTTCCTCGATGAAGGAGTAATGACAGTTCAGCCACACCATCAGTACAATACACGCCAAACATGAAAAATGTATTTTGATGGAGCTGTTAATATGGAAGGTTCTGGAGCTGGAGCAATTCTAGTATCCGGTACGAGGGAGCAATAAACCGTCGCCATCAAATTGTAGTTTGTTAGCACCAACAACACAACTGAGTATGAAGGCTGTCTCATGGGGCTAAAACTTGCCCGTTCAATGGGCATCAGGCGGTTAACTGTCTTTGGGGATTCAGAGTTGGTAATCAGACAATCCACCGGAATCTATCAAACCAAAGAGCTACATTTGCTGCCTTACCATCGGCAAGTTTTACATATGGTTTTGGAATTCGAAGAAATCTCCTTTCTACACATTCCTCGTAATAGGAATGACTTTGCGGACGCGTTAGCAACTTTGGCCTCCTTGATTCACATATCTGACATGGAACACTTGCCAAACGTCACAATTTCCCCGCACAAGACCCCAACCTATGGGAACTACGTTGGAGAAGTATCGGATGAGCTACCTCCCATCCAACATCCTTGGTATCAACATATCAAGGAGTATCTACGAGATGGATCTACACCTGCTGAGGCGAGCCTGACTGATAAAAGGCAGATCCATCGACTTGCTATGAAATTCTACTTGAGCGGAGATGCCCTCTATAAGAGAGATGCAGGACAGGGTCTCCTCAGATGTTTAGACAAGGATCAAACTTAAAGGCTCATGGATGAGATCCATGGTGGAGTCTGTTGCCCACACATGAATGGCCCCCTCCTTGTTAAGAAGATCCTCAGGATAAAACATTACTGGCTCTCTCTCAAAGCTGACTGCAATGACCACGTCAGGAGATGTTATCAGTGCCAAATTCATGGGAATGATATCCACGCCCCTCCACGGGAGCTCCATAATATGAGTTCGCCTTGGCCCTTCTCAATGTGGAGAATGGACGTTATCGGGCCCATTGAGCCTAAAGCCAGTAATGGACATCGATTTATCTTCACCATGATCGACTACTTCACCAAGTGGGTAGAAGAAGCTTCCTTCCCCAGGGTTACCAAAGAAGTCATCATTGCTTTCATCAGAAACAAAGTCATTTGTCGATATGGACAACCAGAGGTGATTATATCAGACAATGCTAAGAACCTCAACAACAAGATGATGGAGGAACTATGCAGTAAATTCCACATCAAACACCTTAATTCTGTCATCTACCGTCCAAAGATGAATGGTGCTATTGAAGCGGCTAACAAAAATATCAAGAAAATTATGCAAAAGATGTTCGCCAATCACAAAGAATGGCCTAACTTATTGCTTCTTACTCTGGTAGCCTACAGAACCTCAATGCGCACTTCCACTGGGGCAACCCCCTACTCATTAACCTATGGGATGGAAGCAGTGCTCCCCATAGAAATTGAAATGGAATCCCTTAGAGTGTTGATTGACGTTCAGCTAGATGAAGAGCAATGGGTACAAGACAGGTTTCTCCAATTGTCTCTAATAGACGAAAGGCGAACCGCGACTGTCTTCCATGGTCAGTTATACTAACAGAGGATCGCCAGATCCTATAACAGAAAAGTTTGGCTACGGCAGTTTAAACGACATGACTTGGTTTTGAAGAAAGATCATTGACAACCAAGATAAATCTAAGGGAAAATTCGCTCCTAACTGGGAAGGCCCGTTTATTGTCAAGGAAGTTTTGACAGGAGGCGCTCTCAAATTGCAAGAAATGGTCGGTGATGAATTTCCACAACTCATCAACTCGGACACAGTGAAATGGTACTATATCTGAAGTAACCATCAAACAAACATCCTGGTGTTGGATCAACAGATCACCAGTCATTATGGTTCTTTAACCCTTTATCACATACAACTCTATTCCACACTTTGCCCCTCAGGGAAACATACTTTTCAAGCCAGCAGCCTGGCTTCACTGCGTTCTTACGACTTCGGTCATCCCACCAGGGATTGAACCTTTTCGCGCTTACAGTTTGTTACCCCAAACTTGGGATCAAACTTTTCATGCCTGCAGTTTATCTTCAACCTAGGATCAAAATTTTTTCTTCCCCGCAATCTGACCTGCACATAGGATCACACTTTTCAACTCGCCCTGAGGGGCTACGTCGACCTGATCTCCTCTTCAATATGAGTACATAGGCAACTATTTTATATGGCCCGGTCGCAATAAAACAAAAACAACAAAAACATTTCTATCCCTTTCTCCTCGCAATAAAACAAAAACAACAAAAACATTTCTATCCCTTTCTCCTTACAATAAAACAAAAACAACAAAAACATTTATATCCATTTCTCCTTACAAAAATAACAACAAAAACATTCATACACCATTCCTGCCATCATACCGCGTTGAGCCTCTTACACCAGGTTCGAACTACGCAAACCTGATCTCCTCTTCAATAGGAGTACGTAGGCATCCATTCATGGTTCGGTCTCACCCCCTACTAAAACACAAACACTTGTCAACTGGTACTGGGATCATCCTTCAATCCATCACATTTCATTCGGCTTCAGACCAAAGGGATGGAATTACCTGAACTCCTCCCAAATAGGAGATTCGACGACCATCTAAGCTGCAGTTGTGCCTCAAAGAGCAACACCAATCCATAAGAGATGAAATTAACTAGGCTCCTCCAAAATAGGGGTACTGCGCGACCATCTGTGGTGCAATCAATCTCAGAGAGGAAAGTCACAATCCTCTCCACATTTCCATATAGAAACCAGTCCCAAGACACCAAAGATGGTAGGGATACACACAGATCAATGATCCATTCTGAACTATCTAGTGACAACTCAATGTCCATCCATCAAGTAGAAATTCAGAATACATCAAGATCACAAGTCCTGAAGAAGCAGGCAAAATATCAAGCAGATATCAGAGCATATCCAAAAAGGAAAATGATCAAAAATATATTTCCCTGCTATATATAATGCTGTTTGATATACATAATATAAACTGTACAGGACAAAATGGCTATGCTAGTCTGTGCAAGAAAATATCAAGCCCATTTACACCTCAGGATATATGCGAGCTAACAAGCCCAACATGGCATCCCTCTCAGAAGAAGGATGCGAAAATGTGGTCTCCTGTACGAGGGTATCCACACGACCCAACAGATCTGCAGCCATCTGCATGGTGACCGTATGCTCATCAATGTATGTGCTCATCTCTGCAATCATGCTAGTGGCAAGGGACCTCACTGTAATACTATCTGTAACGGCTATATCCCGGGCAGATATGGCACTATCCCGCTCAACTATCACTGCATCTCTGGCTGATCTAGCCTCATCCTGCTCAACAACAGCGATATCTCTACGAGCTAATGCATTGTTTCTCTCTAACAGAGCTGCGTCTCTCCCATCAAGGGCAGTCAACATCAATGCTCTAGCCTGATCTCTCTCGAAGGTCATCATATGGAGACTCTGCTCAAAGTACTGTGCTGAATGCTGAATCACAACAGTACTAGTACTGGGAGAATCTAAAGGAGATGATGTCAACCCAGCAACTAGCTCCTCCTCGAGGTGGGAATCAATGTCCTCCATGGGCTCTCCATCATCTGAATCATTATCCGGTACTGTGGGTACTACCGCAGCCGATGAAATATCTATCTCCATTCACGCAGAATACTCTGGCAAACAACCCGGATGGCTCACAGAGAAAGCAGCTATCTCGCGCTGATCCCAACAAGCATATACACGAGATCGATCCTCTGCTGAAAGATAGCGAGAAGCTAAACACTGACCTAGCGCCCCTCGAAAGGGTGAAAATCCTAAAACTGGTCAATCTGCGACATCACGACCATCAAATGATAGGTGGTCATGCCCCTTAATCCAGCCAGAGGGAGGTAGTCCATGCCCAGAGCATGAGTAATGAAGCTGTAGGGTGAGCTAAGCCTCGAATACTGCAGTATGCCAAACGATTCTCTGATATCAGCCAAGAACATCAACCAAGACACGACGTCTGTACACTCCGAGGGCTGAAAGGAGTATGACATGACTATATCATGGGTGAAATAATACCCATGCCATCTAAGAGTGCCGATTGGTCTCAAGTGTGACATAAACCACACATACAGCATGACCAAGCTGCCCGTAAACACTCCTGTCGGATAAGTGTAGCAGTATGTATCTGACCTCAGAGTCTCTGCTATAATCATCGGTACGATGGTATGACCCTCCCTGAGAGCTTTCACTGCCACGATAACTCCTATGTCTAACTTATCCATATACCGTGGCATATATATATATATATATATATATATATATATATATATATATATATATATATATATATATATATATATATATATATATATATGACAGTACGCACAATAGCAGTACATCCACCCTGGCTAAACGTCAATGATCCTCCGGTGTGGTGAAATCCCTGGAATATCGTGTATAACTATCCTCATAGCCAAATCTATCGAACAGGAAATGCTAGGATATAACGTGGCCAGATGGAAGCTCATCCTGTACCACCCTATGCCTCAATCCAGTGAGGGTCATGAATCGTCGACTTATGTCCCCCAAAGCCATATGCATGCAAGGTCTGTCCAGAGGCAGCATCGTCAGCCGTGCATACTCCTCCAGTATAGGAGTCAACTCTTGGGTCCCGAATCGAAAAACCTGCCTCTCCAATACCCAATGCGCCAGCATGCCATCCACGAATCCTGTGGGAACTTGAAACATCAACAGGGTCATAGTATGCTGCAACAATTGATCTACGGTCACCCTGTCTGATGGTGACATGCTATCATACCACGATCGCATACCAGATGCCACCAATAATGGTGGGGTATGATCAATATGGCTAACTGTCGAAGAAGACATCTATACGGACCGTATCATAAGACCATATAGGGGTCAATATTGTATATCTCTGGAAATACATATATATACATAACATGATACATGTATTATAGGTAATAGATGGCAATATGATATAGGAAATGGAAAACTGTACATACATTCCTAAGTATATCATCATCTACATACATCATCTTTGTACAACTAAAAATACAGAGAAAATGGGGCACAGACGCCCTACTGCTAACAGAGGCCTATCAAAAGATATAGCGAGAATGGGGCATAGCCACCCAATAGCTAACAGAGACCTATCAAAAGAGATAACGAGAATATACATCAGAAGAAGACAATGGTGTTAATATCTACATCATCAATCCTGTCCACCTGATGTAACTCCTCCTGAGTCACTAGATCTCTATCAACATGAATGTCAAGCTTGTGCAGAGGAGGATCTACATCGGCAAAACCAAATGGGTCATCTGAGGGGCCATCGCCTGAGCTGGAAGGATCAAACGAATCTACCTCTGCCGGATCTCTGCCCAAATACCGGATAAAGAAATGTGCCTGGTCTAGTTGCCGGGTCAAACTGTCAATCTATGTCACATGAGTCGGATCTCAGACGCAGGCTATCCAATCCGTCATCATCACGGATCCTGGAACCATATCCCCCATGAACTGAGTGGCGCGGGTCTAGGCTCCAATAATACGAGGGAACCACCAACGCTGGAATATCTCCTGAGTGCAAGGACCCTCTGGCAATGCAAAACCGTCAACCCCCAATAATGGGATATCAGTGACGGGTGACTGCGATACAGGCCAATGACGCCTGACAAGAGGCAAGATCGGCATACGAATCTCCCCTGTAGTGCTCCTGATAGCACGATCTCCTAAATAGAGCTCCCATCCTCCATCTATAAAGAGAGGAACTCTCCGGGTGGAGATCACATACTCGACGCCAGTCGGGTACCCATCCTCAAAACCGATGGCCAAATGCTCCCCAGAATAGGGAATCCATGTGATAATATCAGCTGTTAACAACTCCAGCCAGTATGGAATGATGCCATCGTCGTCCTTGTGGATAGGTATCTAAACCTAACACGCTCACAGGACGTAAACATGGAAGCCTCTCATATGCCCAAAACTGCCAACACAAAGGCAAACATCTGCGGTCAGTAAACACTCTTAACCTATACATGGGAAACTATAAGAGAAATACTCACCAGCAGAAATGGGTAGAATCCTAACCACGCCTCAGTCAAACCCTGCGAGCGCATACGCATGCCCTTGAGGAAATAGGAAAAGGTATAGGAACCCCAATCATACTCTCCAATACGGTCCACATGATGTGTGGCGCTGACCAAAGCGAACGACACCGTAGAAGAGGTATCTGCTATGAAGCAGCCTCTAATGATTATCAGGAACAATCGCTGAAGAATGTGATCCCTGACTCTGACATCATCAGGCATGAGCTCACTCAGAAGTCCACTCATAGCATCCACGCTCAAAGGACCTGCATGGATAGTCCTGCCTTTGAGCGCCTCCGCTGAAACTCCTAGCAAGGATCTGACGGCAGTAGGGGTAATATCCGCCATGCAAGGCACTGGTGCCCCTCCAAACTCCATACCTGTGATAAACAGCCAATCCATCGGCGTCATCGTCACCTCACAGTCCAGCAAATGGAGTGACTAAGTTTGATGAAACCGTCGCTCAGATAATGCCCTGAGATAACCCTAGGGACAACGACGGGGAAGGATGGAAAAAAATGCTCCAAAACCCCAGTCATGCACAATCACTTTATAGTCAGGATGAAGAGCCTGGTACATGGAGTGTATGCTGAACCAGTTCCTTTAAGGCTGTGTAAAGCCAGGAACCTACATGAAATGATGTTCAACAAAAAAAACCCTTTACTCCTCATCAGTAGGAAAGAAGGAAGATCAAGATAAAATGTCCTACCTCGTTAGCATGCAAATACATCGAGGGATGTCGACTCAAGTCACCCAGAAGCTCTGGGTTTGCCACGTGAATACAAGGGAGCTCCCTACGGGGAACATGTGCAACAGGAATAGGGTCCGCAACCGGATCATTCTCCTCCTCGTCCTCAACGTCCGGCACATCAGCCCGGACTGGACGTATCACCGCCTCCACCAACCGACGAGGCTGTCTAATAGAATGGGGTCGAGGCACTTCAGAAGCCCTCCTCCGTACACCAGAAGTGGTCCTACGAGAACTACTCGGCTGATTCGGATCCATAATATCTGGACAACAAGTCTCCAAATCACCTCAGAAAGGGTGTGATATTTTCAACTTGGAGCTTTTCAAAAAGCATTTTATGACTACATGCATATATGCATTACCTTAACATACAAAGTTAGAAATGCATGACTAATTAAATGCCTATATTTTGAATTTTTTTCCATAGTCCCCTTTGTAAATAGGACTATCCACATGCACATAGGCATGACTAGGTGGCCATTCAGTAGCACACCTGCCCAAAGTCATATACATAATATATGCATTAAAAATCAAAGTCATCAATCCAAAATGCGACGCCCCCAAAATAGGTATACATCACCCATCTTGAGTCGCCAGATACATGGTACAAAATTTAAATACAACTTAATAATACAACTGTCGTATATATTACGACAGAACATAAACTGTGAGTTTGAATACAAATATTGTCTACTAGAGAGTATACAAACTCAAAAAGAGTCCTCATTACAATTATTATTATACTATTTTATAGAATAGTGAGGACTACTAATGCTATCATCTGGACCGTCACTCCGTTCCCCGACTAGTTCCTGCTACGTTCTCATTTCCTGAAGAGAATAATGAAAGCAAAAGGGTGAGCTCAACTAGCCTAGTAAGAAATATTATGACCACGATAATGCAGAATAAATTATCATTAGCCTTCAACAGTGTTAAACTGATAAAATATAACAAACATCAAGTTTAACTGTAGCTGAACAAGCAATCCATTAGAAGAGTCAAGTAGAGAATAAAATCTACTATCTTCTATGATTTAAAAGGTTTTTCATCACTTTTATCGCTGGGACACAGGTTAATAAATAATCCACATCATCGAATCACCCCTGCACTACGGCCAAGGATATTCTTTAGTATCACGACCACAAATTATCCATGCGCTACGGGCCAAGGACATTCGTGTATTCATTAATGGTCATGATCATGCCAACAACTATCCATCAATGCACTATGGGCCAATGAGGACTTTTTCCACATCATTTGTAACATTACGGTAATGATTACACCGAATAATCTCTGGTCATAATCATGCCAAGTCCATCTATGCACTATAGGCCACAGATGACTTTCAACAAAATATAAACACGAGGATGATGACAATGATATAAGAATTCAATAAAATAAGTTCAAGAATTAATTTATTCAGGAACTCATAACGTCCAAATTGTCAACATGATACTGCTTTGTAGAGTAAAATTCAAGAATGCTCAGAAAAAATTTTCTATGAAAAGACACTGGATGAAGTGCAAATATCAAGGATATTCCACTAATTTCATGGAGTATAGAAGTCAAAACTTTAACCAACTGAGTATAATAACGAATGGAATAACAAAAGAAATCACCATGCATGTGGTACTTCGCATAGACAGGTTATTCCAACAGAATAATAAGTAACGAAATCAGGTCAGGCGAAATTCGCACCAACAGGATGTTTCAACTGAATAATAATAAAGACGGAACCAGGTTAGGCATAAAACACACAGACAGGATATTCCAACAGAATAATAATAAAGACGAAACCAGGTCCGGCGTAAAACGCACAAATAAGATATTGCAACAGAATAATAAAGACGAAATCAGGTCTGGCGTAAAACGCATAGACAGGATATTCCAACAGAATAATAACGAATGAAATAATAGAAAATTTTCATCAAGTATAGGGTAACCCACGTATACAGGTTATTCTAGCCGAATAATAAATAATAGAATAACAGAAGTTCTCTTCATGAATACAAAAGAAATAATACCCCTTACCGTAAAAGAAACTTAATATAAGAGTAGGGAAGTAGCAGAATACTTTTCTATAGTTTCTCTATAATTTCTCTCTCTAGAGTTTTAGTAAATTCGTAAGAAATAATGAAGGAATGAGCTTCTATTTATAGGAGAATGGAAATGCACTGTGTAATGCAACAGTTATGCAATCGGATGAAAATTTCTTATAACTCACACACACCCAATTTGTCAATCAACCAACCAATAAGAATAAAGCAACATTATAATACATATATATAACACACACACACACACACAATTTGTCAATCAACCAACCGATAAGAATAAAGCAACATCATTTCTCCCTACCATTTTCCACTCACACACATCACTTTTACTCTTTCTTTTCTCCCACCACTCTCCACTCACACATATAATATTATATATATACACACACATTACATCTTACATATACAAACTCCCTCCCCTATACGTAACTCTCTCCCACCCCCATTTCCAAAATTAGTTTTTCAACACATATGGGCCCCACATGTGGCCCCCACATATGGGCCCCACCTATAAATAATTTTCTACCTATTATTTTGAAAAATAGATAAATGGGGGTCCATAAAATAAGCAAAACTTCATAAAAATTACCTTAATAATTTTAACAACATTTATCACCTTTATTATAATTCACAATATTAATCGACCAGGTCGTTCCCAAGAAAGAGGGGGATTTCTAATAAGGATTTCTCTCTATTGGCGTGCAATTAGGTGACCAAACCTCTCCTTGACAGAACTTCTAGATATTGTTAATATTGCAAATAATAATATTAATAACTTTGTCGTCTCAATTATTGATTTAATAATATATAAAATATTAACAATAATTGAATCAAATAACGTGAGATATTATGCAGTAATTATTGTAGCAATAATTGAACAAAACTGAGTGACTTCTCACGTAAGCATCAATAATCAATACCGTGTGCTACTGTGCAGGTACGCGTATTACTATACTTTTAACACCGGGTGTTTTAACAGTTAATGGTAAAACTTCTGCCGTTATTTTCATAAAGTATTTTTGTCATTTTCTCAATCTGACAATAATTCCGTTGTGGGGTCCACCAATGATTATGCCGTTGTACGAATATTCCCTGTTAAAATAAATATTTCCCGACCAATCGAATATTATATAACAACTTGCATACTTTGCAAAATTTATAAATATTTTCCACAACTATAACATTATATCAAATTTATTCAATAATATTAAAAAATGATATTTATAAAAAATTTATTTTTATTCAAAAAGTTGGGGTCTCACAACCTCCCCTTCTTATAAAATTTCTCCCTCGAAATTAGGGTACGTACCTGGCATATCGAAGAGGTAAGGATACCTTGACTTCATTTCAGATTCTAACTCTCAGGTCATTTCCTCAACATCGTGGTTTCTCCACAAAACTTTGACTTGAGGTATAACCTTTGAGCGTAGAATATGTTCCTTCTTATCCAAGATTTGAACAGGAACCTCTTCATACGTCAAATCTTCCGCTATTTCGTCCGGTTCTAACTCAATAATGTGGTTCGGGTCTTTCACATATTTACGTAACATAGATATGTGAAAAACGTTATGAACACGAGACATACTTGGCTGTAAAGCGAGTCTATAGGCCACAGTTCCTACTCGATCGAGGATTAAAAATGGGCCGATGAATCGAGAATTGAGCTTTCCTCTTTTTCCAAATCTCGTAACTCCTTTCTATGGAGCAACACGTAACAACACATGATCTTCTATATCGAATTCCACGTCCTTTCGATGAAGATCAACATAACTCTTTTGTCGATCTTGTGAGGTTTTTATACGTTGCCGGATCGTTTGAATCTTCTCTGTAGTCATACGTACCAACTTTGGTTCCAACAATATTGCTTCTCCTACCTCATCCCAGCATACTGGAGAACAACACTTTCTTCCATACAACGCCTCAAATGGAGCCAAGCCAATACTTGCTTGATAACTGTTGTTGTAGGAAAACTCTACCAATGGTAAGAACTTATCCCAACTTCCCTTGAAGTCAAGGACACAAATTCTTAATAAATCTTCAAGAGTTTGAATAGTCCTCTCTGACTGCCCGTCCGTCTGAGGATGATATGCCGAGCTAAATCGTAAATCTGTGCCCATAGCTTTCTGCAAACTAACCCAAATCGCGAAGTGAATCTTGGTCTCGATCAAAAACTATGGATACTGGCATACCATGAAGTCTTACAATCTCGTTTATGTACATACGAGCAAGACATTCAAGTGTATAAGTTTCTCGTATCGGTAAGAAATGAGCAGACTTAGTTAATCTATCAACAATGACCCAAATCACATCTATACCTTGAGAAATCTTAGGAAGACCGGTAACGAAATCCATGGTAATGTGCTCCCACTTCCATTCTGGAATTTCAAGTGGTTGCAGTGGACCTTTTGGTACTTGATGCTCCGCTTTAACTCGTTGACATGTTAGACACCTTGAGATAAACAATGCTATCTCTCTCTTCATATTGCTCCACCAAAATGTATGACGAATATCATGATACATTTTGGTACTCCCAAGATGGATTGTAAACGGTGTGTTGTGCGCCTCCATCATGATTTTATACTTTAAATCAGGGTCGTTAGGAACACAAAGTCTGGAGTTGACTCGAAGTATTCCTTCTTCATTGATTCTTGCTTCCGGCATAGCACCTTCTTGCACTTTCTTCCTCATACTCATCAGCTCTAGGTCTGTAGCTTGAGTAGCTTTAACTTTATCAATTAAAGTCGGTTCTACTCGTATATTCGCCATCATCACATGGGTCCCTAGAGTCTTTAACTCTATCTCCATCCTTTGCAAGTCACACAAAATGGGACTTTGTGTTGACAATATCGCACTCGTACTTGCATATGATCTTCTACTCAATGCGTCAGCTACCACGTTCGCCTTTCCAGGATGGTATTGGATGGTATGATCATAATATTTTAACAGTTCAAGCCAACGTCGTTGTCGCATGTTGAGTTCCATTTGAGTGAAGAAATATTTGAAGCTTTTATAATCCATAAAGATCTCCACTTTCTCCCCATACAAGTAATGCCTCCAAATTTTAAGTGCAAAAATAACAGCTGCCAACTCTAGATCATGAGTAGGATAATTCCTCTCATATTCTTTGAGTTATCGTGAGGCATAGGCTATGACTTTCCCATGTTGCATAAGAACACATCCCAACCCTTTGCCCGAAGCATCACTGTAGATGATAAATCCCTCCGAGCCAGATGGTATTGTCAGAACAGGTGCTGAAATGAGTCTCCTCTTAAGTTCTTGAAAACTCTTCTCACATTCTTCGCTCCAACCGAACTGTGTATCTTTCCGAGTCAGCTGAGTTAATGGAGTAGCGATTCGAGAAAATTCTTCCATAAATCTCTGATAATAACCAGCTAAACCGAGAAAGCTACGTACTTCGGTCACTGATTTAGGTTGCTCCCAGCTTTGAATAGCTTTAATCTTTGCCGGGTCAACAGATATTCCATGACTTGATACTACGTGCCCAAGGAATGCTACTTCCTCAAGCCAGAACTCGCATTTCTTCAACTTGGCATAAAGCTTGTATTCACAAAGCTTTTGGAGTGTCAGCCTCAAGTGTTTCTCATGATCTTCACGGCTTTTGGAATAAATAAGGATATCATCAATAAAGACGACCACAAAGTGATCCAAATATTCCTTGAATACTCGGTTCATCATGTCCATGAAGGCAGCAGGAGCATTAGTCAATCCAAAGGACATGACTAGAAATTCATAATGCCCGTACTGAGTTCTGAAAGCCGTCTTTGGAATGTCATCCGTTCTAATCTTCAATTGGTGATATCCGGAACGAAGATCAATCTTTGAAAAGAATTTGGCTCCTTACAACTGGTCAAACAGGTCATCAATACGTGGAAATGGGTACTTATTTTTGATGGTGACATGATTCAACTCCCGATAATCAATACAAAGTCGCATACTTCCATCTCTCTTCTTCACGAATAGAACAGGAGCACCCCAATGAGAAGTACTAGGACTAATAAAGCCAATGTCTAACAATTCCTGTAGTTGGGTCTTTAACTCCTGAAGTTCAATAGGAGCCATTCGATATGGGGCTTTGGAAATGGGTATTGTACCGGGTTCAAGGTCGATACAAAAATTCAATTTCACGCTCTGGGGGTAGGCCAGGAAGTTCTTCAGGGAATACGTCAGGGAATTTATTAACAATAGAAATATCATTCAAAACTGACGTATTTTTGTTTAGATCCGTGACATGAGCTAAGAAAGCTTGACATCCATTTTTCAATAAATGAATAGCTTTATGGCTTGAGATGACCGTGATTGATTTTAATGGTTTGGCCGCTTGAATTCGCATAATAGGTTGATTAGGAATATGAAAGCTAACAACCTTGCAAAAACAATCAATTTTTGCATGATGAGTAGTTAACCAATCAATCCCTAGAATTACGTCAAATGCAAGTATTTTTAATGAAATAAGATCGTCAGGTAATGTGAGGATACCGATTTGAACCAAACAAGACTTATAAACAGTGGATGTAATGAAGGTTTCTCCCAATGGAGTTTTCACAGATAAGTCAAAGTCTAATTTTTCCGGAGTCAAATTTAATCGTTGAGCGCAAGTAGGAGAAATAAAAGAATGGGTAGAACCGGTATCAAATAAAGTATAGACTTCACTAGAGTTTATGATAAGCTTACCCGTGATGACCTCATTCGGGTTCCTTGCTTTCTGGGAGGTCAAAACAAACGCTCTCCCTTGCACTACCGGCTTTGACTTTTCTGGGACGGCCTTTGGTGCCTCCATCCTAGCTGAACTTATCTTCGGTGAACGACAAAATCGAGCTAAGTGACCTTCTCTTCCATAATTATAGCATGCTTTGGACGGCATCGCGCAATTTGGACTGATGTGTCCCTCCCCTCCGCATTTGAAGCATATGATAGGTGGTCGTTCTCATTCCTTAACAACAAGTGCTGGTGCTGACGTCTTTCCATCGTTGTTGAATCTCCTCTTCTTGAAATGTCCGTTCTAATTGTTTTGGCCCTGATTACCACCGAAGTGGTTACCACTTCTGGCCTGTTGATTCCCTCCACGCTTGTTGTCACTGCTTCGATGACTGCTCTCACTGGTATTATCATTTTGTCGGTTGCTCCCTTTTGGTTGCGTTGACTCGTTATCGCGCTCCACTAACTGAGGCCTATTTACAACATCTGAATACAAACACAGTTTATGAAAAATAAGATGTTGACGTATCTCCGGCTTCAAACCTCTTAAAAACATCCGCGTCATTCTCTCTTCGTTATCCACCAAGTGGAACGCAAACCAGGATAACTCGGTAAACTTTGTTTCGTACTGCGACACGATCATATTATTCTGTTCCAACTTGATGAACTCCACCTCCTTCATGCGACGAATACTTTCAGGAAAGTACTTGTCGGTGAATAGTTCTTGGAACTTCTCTCAAGACATTTGCAGTGCGGCAGGTTGAGTATGCTTTACCGATTCCCACCAATAATCTGTCTCTCCTCGCAACATAAAGGCGGTAAAGGGAACCTTTTGCTCCTCGGAGCATCCCAAGACATCAAATATCTTGGTGATCTATTTTATCCATGCTTCCGCCTTAAGTGGTTTTGGCTCTCCAATAAATTCCAGTGGTCCCAGCTCCTTGAACTATTTAGCGGTGACCGTCCGAGAGTTTTCAGTGTTTCCACCTACATTTTGGACAGGAGCCGCTCTCACCTGCTGTTGCATGAATTACATAAAGTCTCTGAACATTCTATCATTCATCATTTGGTCAGTGTTGTTGTTTGCATGAGGATTGTCGCCTTCCTGATGCACATTATCGTGATTATTGATATGTGGTGAATCAACGGTCGCCTGTGCTCCATTGCTATTCTCAACATTCTCGGATGTCATTTTCAGATACTGCCACAAAACAAAAAGTTAATTGACATGTAACATATTATCCCTATATTCTAACCGACCAATTAAATACCAAAAAAAAAACTTAGGTAGGTCATACTAGCGAAGGAATTCCCCGTCTCTCCCCTCCTAGTTCTATTCTCACATCTAAGCCAGGGATCATATCCCTAAGCTTTGATACCAACTGTGACGCCCCCAAAATAGGTATACATCACCCATCTTGAGTCGCCAAATACATGGTACAAAATTCAAATACAACTTAATAATATAATTGTCGTATACATCACGACAGAACATAAACTGTGAGTTTGAATACAAATATTGTCTACTAGAGAGTATACAAACTCAAAAGGAGTCCTCATTACAATTATTATTACACTATTTCATAGAATAGTGAGGACTACTAAAGCTATCATCTGGACCGTCACTCCGTTCCCCGACTAGTCCCTGCTACGTTCTCATTTCCTGAAGAGAACAATGAAAGCAAAAGGGTGAGCTCAACTAGCCCAGTAAGAAATATTATGACTAAGATAATGCAGAATAAATTATCATTAGCCTTCAACAATGTTAAACTGATAAAATATAACAAACATCAAGTTTAACTACAGCGGAACAAGCAATCTATTAGAAGAGTTAAGTAGAAAATAAAATCTACTATCTTCTATTATTTAAAAGGTTTTTCATCACTTTTAGCGCAGGGACTCAGCTTAATAAATAATCCACATCATCGAATCACCCCTGCACTACGGCTAAGGATATTCTTTAGTATCACGACCACAAATTATCCATGCGCTACGGGCCAAGGACATTCGTGTATTCATTAATGGTCATGATCATGCCAACAACTGTCCATCAATACACTACGGGCCAGTGAGGACTTTTTCCACATTATTTGTAACATTACGGTCATGATTATACCAAATAATCTCTGGTCATAATCATACCAAGTCCATCTATGCACTATAGTCCACAGATGAATTTCAACAAAATATAAACATGAGGATGATGACAATGATATAAGAATTCAATAAAATAAGTTCAAGAATTAATTTATCCAAGAACCAATAACGTCCAAATTGTCAACATGATACTGCTTTGTAGAGTAAAATTTAAGAATGCTCAGAAGAATATTTTCATGAAAAGATACTGGATGAAGCACAAATATCAAGGATATTCCACTAATTTCATGGAGTATAGAAGTCAAAACTTTAACCAACTGGGTATAATAACGAATGGAATAACAAAAGAAATCACCATGCATGCGGTACTTCGCATAGACAGTTTATTCCAACAGAATAATAAGTAACGGAACCAGGTCAGGCGAAATTCGCACCGACAGGATGTTCCAACATAATAATAATAAAGACGGAACCAGGTCTGACGTAAAACGCACAGACATGATATTCCAATAGAATAATAATAAAGACGGAACCAGGTCCGGCATAAAACGCACAGACAGGAAATTCCAACAGAATAATAAAGACGGAATCAGGTCTGGCGTAAAACACACAGACAGGATATTCCAACAGAATAATAACGAATGAAATAACAGAAGAATTTCACCAAGTATAGGGTAGCCCGCGTATACATGTTATTGCAACCGAATAATAAATAATGGAATAACATAAGTTCTCTTCATGAATACAAAAGAAATAATATCCCTTACCGTAAAACAAACTGAATATAAGAGTAGGGAAGTAGCAGAATACTTTTTTATAGTTTCTCTATAATTTCTCTCTCTAGAGTTTTAGTGAATTCGTAAGAAATAATGAAGGAATGAGCTTCTATTTATAGGAGAATAGAAATGCACTGTGTAATGCAACAGTTATGCAATCGGATGAAAATTTCTTATAACTCACACACACCCAATTTGTCAATCAACCAACCAATAAGAATAAAGTAACATTATAATACATATATATAACCCACACACACAATTTATCAATCAACCAACCATAAGAATAAAGCAACATCATTTCCCCCCACCATTTTCCACTCACACACATCACTTTCACTCTTTCTTTTCTCCCACCACTCTCCACTCACACATATAATATTATATATATACACATACATTACATCTTATATATATATAAACTCCCTCCCCTATATGTAACTCTCTCCCACCCCCATTTCCAAAATTAGTTTTTCAACACATGTGGCCCCCACATGTGGGCCCCACCTATAAATAATTTTCTACCGATTATTCTGAAAAATGGATAAATGGGGGTCCATAAAATAAGCAAAACTTCATAAAAATCACCTTAATAATTTTAACAATATTTATCACCTTTATTATAATTCACAATATTAATCGACCAGGTCATTCCCAAGAGAGAGGGGGCTTTCCAATAAGGATTTTTCCATATTGGCGCGTAATTAGGTGACCAAACCTCTCCTTGACAGAACTTCTAGACATCGTTAATATTACAAATAATAATATTAATAACTTTGTCGTCTCAATAATTGATTTAATAATATATAAAATATTGACAATAATTGAATCAAATAACGTGAGATATTATGCAGTAATTACTATAGCAATAATTGAACAAAACTGAGTGACTTCTCACGAAAGCATCAATAATTAATACCGTGTGCTACTGTGCAACTACGCGTATTACTATACTTTTAACACCGGGTGTTTCAACAGTTAATGGTAAAACTTTCGCCGTTATTTTCATAAAGTATTTTTGTCGTTTTCTCAATCTGACAATAATTTTGTTGTGGGGTCCACCAATGATTGTGCCGTTGTACGAATATTCTCTGTTAAAACGAATATTCCTCGACCAATCGAATATTATATAACAACTTATGTACTTTGCAAAATTTATAAATATTACCCACAACTATAACATTATATCAAATTTATTCCATAATATTAAAAAATGATATTTATAGAAAATTTATTTTTATTCAAAAAGTTAGGGTCTTACACATAAGGTTAGCCTCAATACCAGGAGTACTTTACCTTTTTACCTTTTGCTCATTTGTCCTCAAATAGGATAAAAAATAGTAGAAAAATGTGCCAATTTGATTGTCTCAAAAGTCAAATTTTTTCACATCATTATGTTCAACATGGTTTAATACTAACATTTACTATGTTGAATATTTTTTATCAAGTTATTTGAGCATATATAATCACTACTATGTGTTTAGATGCATTTCATGTGATAAGTCATTTTCCAACGGATAAAAATTGGAAAAAATACATGCACACGTTACCAGGATAGTGTAGAACACTTGTACGGTGACAGAATTTGTAGAAAGTCACCCGAACTCAGCAGATCTGAAGAAGACCTCTCAGATTTCCTTCGCGGCGCAAGTTGAAAGTGACTTATGAAAGCAATCTGCAGGATTATAACATCCACGGTTGGCCGCAGGCTTATCTGCGGCTGAAGCAGGTGCACCTGCGACATCCCTATGTGGGTCCCATCCCTCCGGCTCAGTCCAGTTTGAGTTGCAAAGGAGTTCTTACATACTGAAAAGATCAAATCAGTAATAAAAACGCTACACGATTGAGCAGAATAGCATACAAATCCTGGTCTTCTCAGAGTGAACCTTGGGTCTTCTCATCACTCATTGGTATTCGCCCAAACACCGGGTACACTATACCGATAATCTCAAATGTTACCAGTCACGCTCAGTAATACCTTGTGCAGGTCCAATGCCGCCAATTCAGGGTCGATACCCTAATTCCCTAAGGATCCCCGACGGGGGTCACAACGCAGTCCTAAAAGGATCCCCGACGGGGGTCACAACGCAGTCCTAAAAGGATCCCCGGCGGGGGTTACAACGCGTGTTCAATCCGTTGACACACATATCAATGAAGGTCAAGCAGCCTTGACATCAGTATGACCGTTGGCAAGTAAATCCAATGAAGCGTCGGAAGCCGTCTGATGATATCAGTCGTTGATACACACATCAGCGATGGTCCAAACAAACCCCGACAGGGGTTACATCGCATTTTCGTCCATTGATGTACGTATCAATGAAGGTCAAGCAGCCTTGGCGTTATTTCAGGCGATGGCAAATAAACCCATCGAGGCATCGATAGCTACTGGATGATTTCATGCTTTGATATTCATATTCCCCAGTGGATCCCCGGCGGGGGTCACAATGCATATCAGCCGTTGATTCACACGTCAGCGAAGGTCAAGCAGCCTTGACAGTCTACCACATGGTTTTCATCCGTTGATTCATACATCGGTGAAGTACACATCAACGAAGGTCAGGCAACCTTGAAAGTATATGCTGTTGACAGTATATGCTGTTGGCAGTAAATCCAATAGAACAGTGACATATCCTGGCGATACAAACCAGGAATAGGTCAGCATCATCAAGGAGGATCGATGATGGAATATGTTATACACATCCTCAAACAGATAAAGCTGTATGCCCACATATCTTCTTACACATAAGAGGCACCTCTTCGAAATCAAGTCTGTATCAAGGATTAAGGACTTTGGTGATAGCCCCAATGTCAACATCCTAAGAGATTTGGATCACACATCCAATCTGGTCATCATTGCCAATCCTCGGTAGAAGCTACAAGGAGCCGACAGCCATCCCCAACATGTTAGGCAACAACCCCGCACACATGCATTATACATTTGCATCATGTTGTATTTCTAGTGTCTAGGATTCTTTATCCTACCCATGCATTACATTGAATGAATATGATAAAGAGGGGCATCTGTAGACACTCGAAATTTTTTGCATACCTGTCACTAACATTGCAGGAGGGCAGATTCGTCTTTCAGAGATAACCTTGGAAGACAGCTCACATCCAGTCCGGATACTATCGGCAGTTCAGTCTCAACCCCGGAACACACACCAGGAGTAACAGTTTCAACCTCGGAGATAACCCCGAGGCATGCAGTTCAAATACCAGAAATTCCATCGGAGAAGACCTATTAATCATGGAGATAATCCCGAGGTATCCAGTCTCAGTCCCAACATTGGGAGTAGCAGCTACCAATAGTACACACACGTGAACACATAGTTATAAGCATGTGAATTAATAGCAATTAATTACTCATTTATCCGGTGAATTACCCGATTTGTCAATATAACCTCCAGACATTAATTATTATCGAAATAAATGTCGATTTCCACTAACACTAATAATTTCCACACAATGGAACTATCAATTTTATCTTTAATCAACACGAACTTATTCATCATTAATATTATAACTCACAATATTTAACAACCAGATCATTCCCAGGAAAGATGGGGCTTTCCGATAAGAATTTCTCCTTATTGGCGCGCAATTAGGTGACCAAACCTCTCATTAACAGAACTTCTAGATATTGTCAATATTACAAATAATAATATGAATAACTTTGTCGTCTCAATTATTAATTTAATAATATAACATATTATACAGATGATACTGTGACAATAATTGAATCAATAATATGAGAGATATGATGCAACAATTACTATAGCAATAATTGAGTATAACTGAGTGACTTCCTACGTAAGCATCAATAATCAATACCGTGTGCTACTATGTAACGACACGTATTACTGTACTTTTACTACCAGATAGTTCAATAGTTTTAACGGTAACACATTCGCCGTTATTTTTATAAAATGATAATTCTGTCATTTTCTAACTACGACAATACTTCCGTTGCGGGGTTCACCAATGATTGTGTCGCCGTACGGATATTCCTAACAAAAAGAATATTTCAAGACCAAACGAATATTTTATAACAACTTACTTACTTTGCAAAATTTTTCACTTATCACCCTTAACTTTAACCTTTTATCAATTTAACCATTTACGAAATAAAATAATAATTATAAGAAAATTGAATACTTTCATTTCATAAAATTTGGGGTCTTACAGTAAATTTATCCGCGGTGTCTGAATTTTCTCAAATAGTTTTCATACCTACGAGAAAATCGGCATTATTTTCTTATAGATGCTTCGCATCTTGAAAAAATAAAATCAATCAAGCTGAACACTTAATAAAATGGAAGTGTAAATGTCTCAATTACTATTGAGCACAAGGGTTTGAAAAACCTCTTTTATAAAACATCACTGCCATATCTTGCTAAAAATTGAATTTTTACATAAATTCAAACCCTGTGTATATAGGTGCGAACGAGTCCTCACACCACTTTCAAATAAACAGCACATTGACCCACACACACACACATATTCAGATAATAGTTTCTTGAAAAGAGGAGGTCACCGTGGTAACACGGATGTCGGGGGGTGCCTAACACCTTCGCTCCGCATAATCAAGTCCCCGGACCCTAATGAACCTCGGTTTCACGGACCCGTTTGGCAGTGTCACATCACTGGGTCAATGTACAAACCTTTTCTTGGTTGTGTTGGTACAACCATTTAAAAAACCAACTGGCGACTCTTAACAGTCCATCGTCGACATTATACATGTCAGACCTTTTTCACTTGTTTTTTCAAACAAATCTCACTTAACATGAGAACACCAAAGAACATGTAACGGAAAGGGACAACTAAAAATCCCGACGTCGACAGGTGGCGCCTCTGCTGGGGACTCCAGTAAGAGGACTTAAGCTGCTATTCCAATTTTTTCAAAACTATTATCTACTTGTGTGTGGATGTTGCATTTACATTTATGATGAATGTGTACGAATGCATTTACTTATTGCACTTAGTGCTTTGCACCATATCTGCTTATGATATTAGTGCTTCGCACATGTCATCATTTTCATACGGTGAGACGCGATGTATGTGAATGTATGTTGTGTGGTCCCTCCACCAGGAGGCTATCCTATCGGTGTTTGATTACTGGACTCGTAGGAAGAATAATTCCCCCGAGGCTCAGGAAAGGCACCACCCAAATTTGCTCAAGTTGAAAGACCGAACTAATTTTCCGTTGAGTAAATTGCGATGATTTGGGAACCTTCATGCCAAAAAGCCGCGAGAGTAACCTAAGATAGGTCAGCCTCTGATAAACCCAATACGGAGAAAAGTCTCTTCATGCTTTCTCATTTTAAATTACTTATAAAATCAATTACTTGTAATTTCATTCCATATTCATCTTCATGTAATGAGAAATATAAAGAAATGCGTACATATACATATTTAACATGCTATCCTATATTACAAACAGCTGACATCAGTTTTGAAGGATAAAATTCCTAAAATGGACACATCACATAACATGTTATTATACACACATTCCCTAAAGACTAAAATATGCAAGTCTTTTGCAGGGAACCAATCAGACCTACTACCCGGTCAAAATCCAAAAAGGCTGCAAGCCTACAGTGAATTATGTCGTCATCCGACCAAACTGACCTTAATCCAGTTTCTCGGAAAGAATTCGACGGATTAAGCAAACAAATTACAGATTTGGCTGTTCTGCTTAAAGAACTACACCAGTCTACTAAAAGGTGGGATCCCATCACCGCTAGATATGAATCTAGGGTATGCGGGTTATGACACACCCAAATCCCGGTACTTCATTACCTCAAGATTTGGTGTTCACTTAATCAAAATATTCATATCTAATTACCCAATCATAATAAAATTGAATAATAAAACCTGCCCATACAGGATTACATTAATAAAAATATCTCCCAGGTTAGCTAACCTTTAATTACAATCATTCAAATGCGAAAATTAAATAAATACTTCATTACATCAATCAAATTTAAAGTCTAATAAATAACTGTTAACATATTACAAGTCTTTAATACTTGTTCATCTTCCCCTTTCCCTTGCTGGTGCTAGGTACATCTACCTTCTCATCCTTAGCTGTAATAGTTATATAAGCAAGAATGAGCAAAAACAGCTCACTTGAAATAAGAATGGACAAACTTTATAACATTTGCCAAATAATAGGCTCAATAGAATTGAATGATATGTTCTATTAACATTCTGAAATATACTATTGAGGGTCTAATGACCACGAACCATGTCCACAGTTATAAGTAATCTTTAAACTTTAACTTTAACATTCATATGACTATAAGGACTCCACGTACTTAGGGGGATCAACCATTCGTACAATGTATTGTGCACAACCATTTCAACGCTAAGCGTAAACCCCTAATAATAAGGTTGTTCATCTCAGTATTAAGATTACAAGTCCGCACCAAAGTAAGTTTGGTTTGGATACACTTCAATATAATTTAGAATTCAACGAACATCAACTAAGGATTAGTTGAATAAAAGGTAATAATACTATATTATGGAATAATCGTAACTGAATAAACATTGCATTCTAAGTTCATGCTTTAGGAATAATCTAATAACATAAGTGTTGAATAATTCACATACCTTGCTTTGAACAACACTAAGCTAAGGTTAAAATCTTAGAATTTAATATCAAGCATGTATAATAAGTAATAACTTGAACGATAAACTTGCTCATCAGAATAAAGGTATTTGAATGCTAAAATAACAAGTTTAGGTTTAGGAAAAACTTGCCCAATTTTATAATAGAACTAACTCAATGAAAATGTAGAGTTAGAGGAAATTGCGTAATTATAATTGAATTAGAAACAATAACATTGCTCAATGTTAAGAGACAAGATTTAGAAAAACTTGCATCATTATAAACAATCTAGATACAAGGACTTGTTCAACGAAAGTAATCTTGCTCAATAAGGTATAGAGTTAGAAAACTTGCATAATTATTATAAGAGTAGAGTTAAAGAACTTGCTCAATTTAAAAAGATAGGTTTAGAAACTTGCTCAATGTAAAAGATAGGTTTAGAAACTTGCCTCGAGCGTAAGCAATAATATTAACTCACGTTCACCTACATATAGGTTTAGAACCATCATCTATTAGATATACTAACATTCACATTCCAACATAACACGTATTTCTAGTTAGACTTATTACTTTAGCACAAGTCTTAAGATACCATGCACATATCAGAAATTACAAGTGTTAACCTTCACAACACTTGTTTACTAATCATCATGCTCACTAAGTTCTAATATACAACGTTCATCAATTACTAATCATTCAAACTTTGAATCTACTAACCACATAGCACGATTCTGTTTTAGCTATATTATTACATGTTTATTATACTAACACATCATTAGACCAACGTATGTCGCTATCCCGAAGAATGCAGTAGCAGTAGACTGCTCTATCTCATATCAGTGTGTGGCACAACTACGACACATATAGTGCAGCTGCGCCTGCTCAGTTTTTTAGCCTTGGCACCAGCGCAGCTGCGCTGGTGCACAGACAGAGGCAGCCACGGCATGAACAGTAGCCGTTTTTAGCCCAACTAACACGAATTTCACCCACTAAACAGTGAAGTTAACACAAACAATTGATATAAACTAATCATAAACATGTTTTCTAACATTTACAACCAATTAGAACAATTTAACATAAACTAAAACTAGTTTAATTTCTCAAAATTCATATTTTCATACTAAAACTCCATTTTTGACATCTCTTGCAAAAATCATCACTGTAATCTCTATACTTGGCCAAATTGCTTCGTTCAAGTTACGTTATGCTCGTTTCTTAATGAACTAACATATGCAAGACTCAATTTAAAGTTTAACATATGAATCGACCATCAAAATTGGTACTTACATGAGCCATATGAAAAAATACATACAAACATACACTGTCGTTAATTTTTCTTCTACTGTTAACCGAATTAGCATGCAATTTTTTGTTTAAGCATAAACTCTAGCATCATAAACACATATACTTACCATAATTCTGTTTTCTACAACAATTCAACACATTTGCAATTCACAGAAAATATACAGTTTGCCGAAGAACATATATATATATATATATATATATATATATATATATATATATATATATATATATATATATATATATATATATAATACTAAGGTTTAGATACAATACCTTCAATTTGTTTGCAATCCTTGCTAGAACTATTTAGAATGCACAACTCTCAATTCTCTCTTGCAATTCTCTCTAAAATCCTCTGTAACTTTTTTTTTTCTCTTTTCTTTCCTCAGTATAAGAGTTAAGCTACTAAGCGTAAACTAACTGATAGGTTAGCCAACATAAAAATAATAATACACCTACTAATGACCTTAATAAATTTGCAGTTACCAAATTAATATATATTATTTATTTAGTTTATTATAATTAAAAATTAAAAAGAATTCCAAAAGTCATAGGGCTTTGTTTGGCAAATCATTTAAAATTAAAGAGTTTATATCCTTAAGCATTGTTTGGGTAAAACTAAATTAAACTACTTTAATTTATTTTAATACTCCTTATAATATAGTTATTTGTCACACTATATTTAATCAAGCTTTCATACTTAATTTAATTAATTCAAATAACAATTAATTAAATAAGCCATTTAGTCACATAACTCAACATAAATAATTAACCATCAAATTGAAATATCAATATAATAATAATTTTCTTAACTCATTAATTATTTATTTAACAAATAACTAACCAAATAAAATCAAATTAATGAAACAAATATTTATTCAACAATAAATACATCCATTAAATATTTATATAATTCAATAAATATTTAATATTACAAAAAAATTCTGGAGTGTTACATGGGTGATCTAGAAATCAAATGAAACAACTCCCAATAAAACAATTGGTGAAAAGGGAGTTGATCTCGTAATAAAATCAACAAATCAACAACGGGATATCATCGGGTGGTTAGGAGGAGATTACATCCATGAGAAATTCTCTCTAACCATCCATAATTGTAAGACCCCAACTTTTATGAATAAAGATTAATTTTTCTCGAATTATATTTTTGAATATTAAGGTGTGAATTTGTTATAATGTTATAGTTGTGGGTAATATTTATAAATTTTGCAAAATAAGCAAGTTGTTATAAAATATTCGTTTGGTCGGGGAATATTCTTTTTGTCAGTGAATATTCGTACGACGACACAATCATTGGTGGACCCCACAACAGAATTATTGTCGGAGTTAGAAAACGATAAAATTATCTTTTTATAAAAATAACGTCAAAAGTTTTACCGTTAACTGTTGAATTATCCGTTGATAAAAGTACAGTAATACGCGTGGTTGCATAGTAGCACACGGTATTGTACAATATCTTGGATTATTGATGCTTACGTGAGAAACTACTCAGTTTTATTCAATAATTGCCACAGTAATGGTTGCACATTCTCTTATATTATTGATTCAATTATTGTCACAGTATCATCTGCACAATATTTTACATTATTAAATTAATAATTGGCGTGACACAATTATTCATATTATTAGTTAGCATTATTGACAATGTCTAAAAAATTCTATTGAGGAAAGGGGTTTGGTCATCTAATTGCGCACCAATAAGGATAAATCCTTATCGGAAAGCTCCCTTTTTCTTGGGAATGATCTGGTTGTTGATAAAATATTCATTCTTATATATTATTATAATATATTATAATTGTTTAAATAAATAATATTATTATAATATATATATATATATATATATATATATATATATATATATATTATATATATATATATATATATATTAATATAAGCATGTGAATATGTTAAGGAGGTGATACGCTTTCCTTTTTTTTCCTTTGTTTTTCAAAAATCGGTGTATTGCATGCATTCTTTGGTTTAAAATCATGTGTTGGTAACTTAATTCCTCCCATGGGACCACTCACTTGGTTGGTGGAGGAAATTGTCTGCAAAATCTTGTGTCTTCCAAAATGTGGGCCATATAAGTTAGGCATTTGTTGGAAAATAACAGAGTTAGGCATGTTAAGCAAAGAAAAAAGATTGGAAAGTTAGGCAGTTGCTTTGTTTCTTCCTCCAAATTATGTTAAAAATAAGAGGGCAACCCTCCGTCCTAAATCACACCAAAATAATCTCAAGCATTTTTATTATAGTATTGTGAGTATTTATTTTGAGTATAAGAATACTTTGAACGTAATTTTTTGCAAGATTTTCTCAGAATAATATCTGATATTTCAGTCAAATCCAGTTTCTACTAAGGTAAATGATATTATTTTATTTCAATACTCGTAAGAAATATTATTTTCTTTCATACTCCATTGTATGGAAGGGATATTATTTCATTTCATATTCCTAAAATTAAACTTACTATGGTAAGTATTGCTTCTATAATTCCTGAAATTAGTAGAATATCCTTGATATTTTTGTTTCATCCAGTATCTTTTCATAAAAATATTATTCTGAGCATTCTTGATAAGTTTTAACCTTTTCATGCCGGGATACTATTCACGGGGTACTATTCCAAAAGTACTATTCACGGGGTACTATTCACCCAGGGTACTATTCATGATAAAAATTGATTTCTTTTTTGTCCAAATCATTTTTGATACAATATTATTCTTGAATTTTACTCCACAAAGCAGTATCATGTTGACAATTTGGACATTATTGAATTATGGATAAATTAAATTATAAATCTTTAGAATTTATCCTTTGCTTGCATTTAATTGAATTCGTATATCATTGTCATCATCCTCACGTTCATATTGTTATGAAAGTCATCTTTGGCCCGTAGTGCATAGATGGACTGTTAATTGGTGTGATTATGACCAAGGATCATTCGGTATAATCATGACCCGTAATGTTACAAATGATGTGATAAAAGTCCTCATTGGCCCGTAGTGCATTGATGGACAGTGGTTGGCATGATCATGACCATTGGTGATAACCTGAATATCTTTGGCCTGTAGTGCATGGATAATTAAGTGATGTGGACTATTTATTGAGCTGAGTCTCAGCGATAAAATTGTTGATAAACTTTTAAATCATAGAAGATAGTAGATATCATGCTCTACTTGACTCTTCTAATGGATTGTTTGTTCCGCTGCAATTAAACTTGTTGTCTATTATATTATATCAGTTTAACATTGTTGAAGGCTAACGAACATTTATTCTGCATTATCTTTGTCATAATATTCTTTACTGGGCTAGTTGAGCTCACCCTTTGCTTTCATTGTTCTCTTCAGAAAATGAGAATATAGCTGGAACTAGTCGGGGAACGGAGTGACGGTCCAGATAGGTGGCTATAGTAGTCCTCACTATTATGTAAAATAGCATGATAATAATTATAATGAGGACTTTATTTGAGTTTGTATACTCTCTATGAGACATTATCCGTGTTGAAACTCTCAGCTACGTTTTGTCGTACTATATCAAAAAAGTTTGTATTTAAATTATGTATCATGTATTTGGCGACTCAAGATGGGTGATGTATACCTATTTTGGGGGCGTCACAGTAATCCCATAATAGGATCCCCATACCCTAGATATAGGAAGCTAAGAGAGCCTACACAAAATAATTGTGACGGCCCGAGAAATCGGATAATCTTGTAATTAGACTTAAGGCTAATTACTGAATAAAATGAGTTATTATTGATAGTATTTTGTGTTATGTGTTTAAAGGTCGTATTATGACTTAGATTGTGTTTACATTTTAGAATATACAAAGTAGGGTTTCGTATAAGAAAATAAAATTTTTTTGGGAAAAAGACGTAAAAACACAAACGATTTTACGTTTTTTTGATTCTTCGAATAAGGCCCTAGCGTTTATATGAAGAGGAAAGACAGAATATCTACTAAAAATAAAAAGTGATAAAACATCTCCCAGGTTATCTAACCTTTACAAACATTCATTCATGCGAAAATTTAAAATAAACATCATTAAAATCTTTGAAACAAAGTCTGGAAATAAACTATTCAACTATTACAAGTTTTCATCTCATCTTTCCTTTCCCCTTACTGGTGGTAGGTACATCACCAGTTTCACCGACTTCATCCCAGCACAGTGGAGTTCTGCACTTTCTGCCGTACAATGCTTCGTAAGGTGGCATGCCGATGCTCGCGTGATAACTGTTGTTGTAAGAAAATTCCACCAATGGTAGTTGTTCTTCCCAACTTCCTTTAAAGTCCATGACGCATGCTCTCAGCATATCCTCCAATGTCTGAATTGTTCTTTTGCTTTGACCATCTGTTTGTGGATGATAAGCCGTACTCATTCGCAATTGAGTCTCCATGCATTCTTGTAGTCTCTTCCAGAAATTTGATGTAAACCGCGGATCTCTATCAGACACTATTGATACTGTCACTCCGTGCCTCGAAACGATCTTCTTAATGTACAATCTTGCCAATTGATCAAGATTGAATCTAATCTTTATTGGTAAAAAGTGCGCTGATTTCGTCAGTCTGTCCACTATCACCCAAATCGCATCGCATCCTCTCTGAGTAGTTGGAAGACCCACCATAAAATCCATCGTGATGTGTTCCCACTTCCATTTTGGTATTTCCAACGGTTGAAGTAATCCGCTGGGTCTTTGATGTTCGGCCTTTACTCTCTGACATGTCAAGCACTTCGCTACGCATTCTGCAACGTCCCTTTTCATATTTGGCCACCAAAAATGTCGGCGCAAATCCTGATACATTTTCGTGCTCCCTGGATGAATTGAATATTTTGAGCTATGAGCTTCGGTCAAAATTTCTTCTTTCAGTTCTGGTGTTGCTGGAACCCAGATTCTTCCCTCGAAGCGTAGTAGTCCTTCGGTGTCGATCTTGTATTTTACATCATCGGCTTCAACCAAAGTCTCTTTGATTTTTCCACACTCTTCATCTTGTAGTTGGGCACTCTTCACTTTGTCCACTAAAGTTGGACCAGCTTCTATCTGGAATAGTTGTTCGTCAGATTCTTTTGAAAATTTGATTTCCAACTCCAGTTTTGTCATTGCCGAAATGAGCTCCTCCTGAGTTGTTATTAGCATCAACTTCTACCGACCTTTCCTGCTTAAAGCATCTGCCACCACATTCGCTTTGCCCGGATGATAAAAGATCTCACAATCGTAATCTTTTATCAGTTCCATCCACCTTCTCTGACGCATGTTCAAATCTTTCTGAGTGAAAATATACTTCAAACTTTTGTGGTCTGTGTAGATCTCACATTTCTCTCCATAAAGATAATGTCTCCATATCTTCAGAGCAAATACAACTGCAGCCAATTCCAAATCATGAGTCGGATACCCTTTCTCATAATCTTTTAGTTATCTTGATGCATACGCAATAACTTTGCCGTTCTGCATAAGAACACAACCCAACCCTTTGTGTGAGGCGTCACTATACACCACAAAATTTCCTGTATTGTCAGGTAATGTCAACACAGGTGCTACACTTAGCTTCTTTTTCAAATCTTGAAAACTTTCTTCACATTTCTCCGTCCACACGAATTTTACAGCTTTCCTTGTCAAATTTGTTAACGGAGTGGCTATCTTAGAAAAATCTTGAATAAATCTTCTATAATATCCAACCAATCCCAAGAAACTCCTCACTTCTGACGGTGTTCTTGGTTGTTCCCAATTGATTACAGCTTCCACTTTTGATGGATCCACTGAAATCCCTTCCTTGTCAATAACATGACCCAAAAATTGTACACGGTCGAGCCAAAATTCGCATTTAGAGAATTTTGCGTACAACTTTTCCTTTCTTAGTGTCTCCAATGTCAAACGTAAGTGTTCCACGTGTTCTTCTTGAGTTTTGGAATACACTAGAATGTCGTCGATGAATACCACTACAAACTTGTCTAAGAATGGTTTAAACACCCTGTTCATCAAATCCATGAACGCAGTAGGTGCATTGGTTAAACCAAAAGACATCACCAGAAACTCGTAATGTCCATACCGAGTTCTGAATGCCATTCGTGGTATATCCTCCTTCCTCACTTTCAACTGGTGATACTCACTTCTCAAATCTATTTTCGAAAAGTATTTAGCACCCTTCAATTGGTCAAACAAGTCATCTATTCTTGGCAATGGGTATTTGTTTTTAATAGTGACTTTGTTTAACTCCCTGTAATCAGTGCAAAGACGCATTGACTCGTCCTTCTTCTTCACGAACAAAACTGGCGCTCCCCACGGCGATACACTTGGTTGAATATATTTCTTGTGTAGCAGCTCTTGCAACTGTACCATCAGTTCCTTTATTTCTACCGGAGCCATTCTGTACGGTGCCTTCGATATCGATGCTGTTCCCAGCACTAAGTCAATTACGAATTCAATTTCTCTGTCTGGCGGAAGTCCTGACAAATCTTCTGGAAACACGTCGTCGAATTCTCTCACTACCGGTATTTCTTCTAATTTCACACCTTTCTTCTGAGTATCGACTATGTAAGCTAAATAGCCCACACAACCTTGACCCAACAACTTCTTGGCTTGCATAGTCGTCAGACATTTCATTTGTCTTGGCGACTTGCTACCATAAAATACTACCTTTGACGGAGTCATAAGGTTTACACACTTCTTTTGGCAGTCAATTACTGCTCCATATTTGAACAACCAATCCATTCCCAAAATTACATCAAATTCCCCGAGTCTAACCGGAATCAGATCTACCAACAAAATATTCCCCTTAATGTTCACCCTACCGTTCTTGTATACAAATCTAACAGGGATTATTTCCTTATTCGCAATTTCTATGTTCAAAGGAAAATTCAGTTCTTCTCTAGGCAATTCTAACCTCTTAGCAAATTCATCAGATATAAACGAGCAAGTAGCACCTGAATCAAATAATACATATGCATCAATATCATTGATTGGGATAATACCTGACACTACATCCTTTGATTGCACAGCATCTTGCACAGTCATGTTGAAGGTTCTAGCTGTGGGTTTGTTTGATGCTGCAGGTCCTGTAATAGCCCACGTACCTCCATTGTTACCTCCTCCATTGTTTCTGGTTGTCACTCCCTCCTTCTTCTTAGGACATTCACGAGCAAAGTGATCCTTAGATCCGCACGTGAAGCACGCATTCTTCTTTGATTGAGTGCAATTTGGGGCGATGTGACCCTCCTGGCCACAATTGTAGCAAACTCGTTTCCCCATCAAGCACGCACCCTTGTGAAACTTTCCACATGTCACACATGCTTTACACTTTTTGTTCTCCTGGTTACCCTGCTGGTTTCCAGTACCCATATTCCCATTCCACTTTCTTTTCAAGCCGTTGTTGTTATTGTTGTTGTTGTTGTTGTTGTTGTTGTTATTGTTATTGTTGTTTCCACTACTACCACCTCCATTCTTCATCTCATTCTCATTCTTCTTCTTCTTTTGTTCCTGGTTGAACTTTGTCACCGCCTCGCCTCCACCTTCAGCGAGTACTGCTTTCTCCATCACTGCTGCAAACGTCTTCAACTGGAACAGGGAAACCCTACTGTACAACCAGGGCTTCAGTCTCTGTTCAAACCTCTTCGCCTTACGTTCATCTGTGCTAACCTGATATGGTGCAAACCTCGCCAATTCGTTGAATTTTGCGGCATACTCGGATACCGTCATCGTCCCTTGCTTCAGTTCTAGAAACTGTACTTCCAGCTGACTCTTCGAACTCTCCGGGAAATAGGTCTCGAAGAACAACTCCTTAAATCTATCCCAGGTCATCACCTCTGGCACTTCACGAGTTTTATTGGCCTACCACCAATAACTAGCTTCTGCTTTCAACATGATAATTGCGAAAGTAGTCTTCTAGTCATCCCCTACCCTAGCGACATCGAACACCTTCTCTATCTCCATAATCCAGGTTTGTGCTTCAACTGGATTCATGGATCCATGAAATTAAGGTGGTCCAACCGCCTTGAAATCCTTAAACGTTGTACCATTGTTTTGTGGTTGGTTTTGCAATGCTCCCGTCAGTAGTGTCACTAGTTGTTGAACGGGATTCGCATTAACATTTTCGTTGTTGTTAGTTTCTTCAGTGGTTCTCTGTCATGTTGGTTGACGTCTGGGAGGCATTTTCTGTTAAAATAAAACATCTATTAGACCATTACTCAACTTCTTTAAGTATTTCTAATTAACTTGCCTCTATAAAAGAAATAACCACATAGCACATAACACTTTGAATAAAATAATAACATTTATTTATTCATAAACTTTCTGAAAACATAACACAATAGCATCTCTGCTATCTACATTCCTTTCCTGAACTACAAAAGTTTTAGGACAACATCATTATTATAATATCCCATGGATACTTAACACTAGGGATTTACACATTATTTAATACTTATTACGTGCATTACAGGCACACTTTCTACGATGATCTATTAAGATACTTCTTAACCCTATCACGTTCTTCCTCCATGACTCGAAACATCGTTCTGCGATCTAACACAAATGATGGCAGCATCTCGAACTGAATCGGATATCCCATGACTCGATCTTGAGCTCGATCAATTGCGGTGTCGAATACTTTATCCATTTCTTCCATCTTCATCCTCTTTGCCTGTGAGTTCCTTACTGCTCTTCCAGTTCGTTGATAAGCTTCCTCGTATGCATCTTCAGCTCTTGCCCTCTTAGCCGCTTCTTCTCTCAGCTTGCTCTTCAGTTCAGCAACCATCTCAATCAACTGTTCCTTCTCTCCTTCAGTTTGTATTAGTTTCTCCTCGGCGTTTGTCAGTCGTTCCTCACGATCCTGGATCTTGCCGTCTTTTTGTGTCATTGCAGTCTGTTGTTCAGCTACTATCTCCTATAACTCCTCCACTGTATCCTGAAGTTCTACGTTACGGTCATGCACCTCATCGTATACACGTCCAGCAATCGAGTTAAGTGGAATCCTTTCCTCCTCATCCTCGTCATCCTAATCCTCCTGTGGTAATTCAATGGGATCCTCCTCGTCTGTCTCCACATCAGCATCCTCATCCTCCTGTGGCAATTGAACGGGATCCTCCTCGTCTGTCTCCACATCATCATCCTCATCCTCAACTACTGTGACCAACGGGGCTGACTCCCGTGGCAGTAGTTGTTCCCACACTACCTGAATATCGCGAGGCTCCTCCTCTATAGGCATTTGAGGTCCCTCCTCTCTAGCCTGACTGGATTCTCCGACATTAGTCATCCTGACAACAAAGTTTTAAAGTTTTAATTATTAATCATTACTACTCGACACTCACGAGTACATAAATATAAACACATAAGCACATAAGTGTTTTATTACTTCTTTCTTAAAACTCGATAAGAGTTATCTCCACTATCTTTTCAAAAGGTTACTTCCTAAGGCTTTTCCCCCACCTAAGGTTCATAACCTAAAGCTTTGATACCAACCTGTGACACCCCCAAATCCTGGTACTTCATTTCCTCAAGATTTGGTGTTCACGTAATCAAAACATTCATTTCTAACTACCCAATTATAATAAAATTGAATAATCAAAACCTGCCCATACAGGATTAAACTTAAATAAACATCTACCAGGTTATCTAACCTTTACAAATATTCATTCATGCTGAAATTTAAAATAAATATCATTACAATCTTTGAAACAAAGTCTGGAAATAAACTATTCAACTATTACAAGTCTTCATCTCATCTTTCCTTTCCCCTTACTGGTGCTAGGTACATCACCAGTTTCAACCTTAGCTGTAAGAAAGTTTATAGGCAAGAGTGAGCATACAAGGCCCACTTGAAATAACAATAATTAAATCATTAAACTTTTACATCATTTGCCAGTATTAGGCTCAATAGAACTGAACAAGAAATTCTATTACTTTCTGGAAACTTAAACATTTACTGAGGGTCTAATGACCACGAATCATGTCCATAGTTATAAGTAATCTTTCAACTTAAACTTTAACAGTTATAAGACTATAAGGACTTCACGTACTTAGGGGGATCAACCCTTCGTACAATGTATTGTGCACAATCATTTCAACGCTAAGCGTAACCTCTTATAAAAGAGTTGTTCTTCTCAGTATTTAGAGTACAAGTCCGCACCAAAGTAAGTTTGGTTTGGATACATTACATGGTAATTTAGAATTCAACGGTAATCAACTAAGGACTAGTTGATTACAAACGAAATAACTGTATACTATGGAATAATCATAGTTGAATTGATATTTATAAA
Organism: Panax notoginseng; assembly: GCA_016801055.1. Lineage (NCBI taxonomy): Eukaryota > Viridiplantae > Streptophyta > Magnoliopsida > Apiales > Araliaceae > Panax > Panax notoginseng. The sequence continues at coordinate 106,295,684 of CM029021.1, forward strand.
TTAACATCATGCTTTAGGAATAATCTAAAAGCATAAGCATGGAGTAATCATAACATTCAAGATTATTAAGAATTGAATACTAACTATGCATCATGAGTAGTAAATTGAATGACAAGTTTGCTCATCACTAGGATACAGTGATTCGAATACTAACTAACGAGTTACATATTAAAGAAACTTGTTCAATAATAAAATGTAATATGTAGAATACTTGCATCCTCATAAACTAATAGATACAAGAGCTTTATCAACAATAAACAATCTAACTCTACGAAAGTGTAAAGTTAGTAACTTGTACAATTGAAATGGAATTAAAAACAATAATGTGCTCAACGAAATTTAAGCTTGTACAACGAAGTTTTAGAGTTAGAAAACTTGCCTTTAGCACAAGCTAAACCCTTACCACTTGAATTAATACCCTATACATATGTCACGTTGACATAGTTAGTCATTACTAACATTGTATATTTATATAAGCAATTACATTCATCATATGGGTTTAATTACCCATTCACATAATCAACTATGTTACAAGTAGGTAACACTTAATAACATGATTATTCATAGTTTAATACTACTGAAATTATCAGTTAACATTATTATTATTAACATATAACATTTATTTTCAAGTTTTCTACACTTAAACAAAACTGTCAGACCATTCTGCTAACTCGCGTTGCAGCGCCACAGTTTGTACTGTGGTTCGCGCTGCGGCGCTGAGTCGGCGCTGCGGCGCGGTGATTATACTACGAGGCTGCGCTGTAGCGTGGACATGGCACTGCGGCGCCACAAATACACTGCTATTGTCGCTCTGCGGCGCGAAACTGCAGCGTCGACTGACAGCTTCGGTAACAGCATGAACAAAAAGCTAAAATGGCCTAAAAGCTCGAGTCTAACAGACTGATTATCATCTATTTTACATATAAACTTCATATAAACACATTGTGACGACTCCTAACATGTTTCTATTCATAATTTAGCACAAACATCAAATATACAACACCCAATTTTAATGTTTTTGGCAAAAACACCATTTTTTTATATCTTCCATGAAAATCAATACTGTGATTTTGTTATTCAACCAAAACAGTAAATTCTAAGCATCATGATTATGATTTTATATACTCTAGTAATTCCAACAATCAATTTGTCAATTTAACAATTAACTAAACCTTAATTTCTACTTTAAACTAAAGCCATACTCATTCATAAAAACTCTCTGTAAAATTATTTCTTCATAGAATACATACATACATGAATTAAATTCTCTATGATCATGCATAACTCATGAAACACATATATAATCGACAATCATACAAAATTATAATCATAACAACAATTTTTCTTTTATAAAATTTTCACAGAGACTTTTTGGGAAGAAGAAAAATAAAGTTTTTAAAGAGATAGATGGAACTCCTACCTTGGATTATGAAGATGATGACACTATCTCTTTGATTGTCAAGCTTTTCTCCAAAACCTGTTAATAATCTCTCAATTCTCTCTAGAATTCTCTCACTTTTCTTCTTTTTTTCTTCTTCTTCTTCCTCTGAGTTTTTCTTTTCTCTCTAACCTCTCTCCTCTAACTCTAGAGCGTACTAATAATCTAACGTATCTAGATATTATGCCTATTAATTATATAATATAAATATAAAATACATAACTGACAGCAGTTAAAAGTTTTTGAAATCAAAGCCATAAGGCTTGTTTGACTAGTCTAAATAAAATAATCCCTTAATCCTTACTCCTTGTTTGGTAAATTGAATTAAAACAAATAGATTAATCCTTATACCTTGTTTGCTAAAATACTAATAGATTAAAGACTTATTATGCAATAAGGCATGTTTGACAAAACTAAATTAAACTCTTTTAATTTATTTTGGTAACTCCTTTATAGCAAGGTTATTAGTCACACTTTTATTTAATTAAATAAATCAATTAACATTAATCTTATTAAATTACATTAACACATAAATCATTATCACATAATTATAACTTCTTTTATAATTATAACTTTATTTAACCAACTAATATTTTAAATTACAATTTCCCATTTAAAATATTATTACTTATTTAAAATCACTATAAGCTCTCTAGCTTATTTATTAAATTCAATTATTATAAAATCTCATAATAATTAATTTATTTAGCTCCTTAATTATTTACTGAACAAATAATTAATTAAATCACATCAACTCAAATTGTCATATAATTCAATAAATATTTAATATTGCCAATAAATATTTAATAATTAATATTTAATTATTTATTCAACAAATAATTAAATAAACCACATCACTCAAATTGAACAATTATTTATTCAACAATAAACATATCCATTAAATACTTATATAAATCAATAAATATTTAATATAACACTTTAAAATTATGGAATGTTACATCATTCCCTCCTTACAAGGATTATGTCCTCAGAATCACAATTCAAACACGTCATTCGTTACATTCTTCCCTACTTACAAAGATTCTGTCCCCAGAATCGAAGACACATATTAAACAAATAACTCAGGGTATTCTTTCAATATTTTTTCTTCGAGTTCCCACGTAGCTTCTTCAGCGTTGTGGTTCCTCCATATCACCTTCACAGAAGGTATCACTTTATTCCTGAGCACTTGTTCTTTCCTGTCGACTATCTGGATAGGAACCTCTTCATAAGATAAATCTTTCTCGAACTGCAACGGTTCATACTCGATCACATGTTTGTAGTCGGGTTTATATGGTCGTAACACTGAAATGTGAAAAACATTATGAATGTTTTCCAACTCTGGAGGTAGGGCTACCTCGTAAGACACTTCTCCCACTCTTCGCAGCACTTCAAAGGGTCCAATAAACCTCGGGCTTAGTTTTTCCTTTTTACCGAAACGAATTTTCCCCTTCCAAGGAGAAACTTTTAGGAATTCAAAAGTTCCTACGTCGAATGCACGATTTTGTCTGTGTTGATCAGCATACTTTTTCTGTCTGTCTTGAGCTGCTACCAATCTTGTCCTGATGAGTTTGATAACTTCAGCAGTATGTTGTACCAGTTCTGGTCCTAACAGTTGGCGTTCACCGACTTCATCCCAGCACAGTGGAGTTCTGCACTTTCTGCCGTACAATGCTTCGTAAGGTGGCATGCCGATGCTCGCGTGATAACTGTTGTTGTAAGAAAATTCCACCAATGGTAGTTGTTCTTCCCAACTTCCTTTAAAGTCCATGACGCATGCTCTCAGCATATCCTCCAATGTCTGAATTGTTCTTTTGCTTTGGCCATCTGTTTGTGGATGATAAGCCGTACTCATTCGCAATTGAGTCTCCATGCATTCTTGTAGTCTCTTCCAGAAATTTGATGTAAACCGCGGATCTCTATCAGACACTATTGATACTGTCACTCCGTGCCTCGAAACGATCTTCTTAATGTACAATCTTGCCAATTGATCAAGATTGAATCTAATCTTTATTGGTAAAAAGTGCGCTGATTTCGTCAGTCTGTCCACTATCACCCATATCGCATCGCATCCTCTCTGAGTAGTTGGAAGACCCACCACAAAATCTATCGTGATGTGTTCCCACTTCCATTCTGGTATTTCCAACGGTTGAAGTAATCCGCTGGGTCTTTGATGTTCGGCCTTTACTCTCTGACATGTCAAGCACTTCGCTACGCATTCTGCAACGTCCCTTTTCATATTTGGTCACCAAAAATGTCGGCGCAAATCCTGATACATTTTCGTGCTCCCTGGATGAATTGAATATTTTGAGCTATGAGCTTCGGTCAAAATTTCTTCTTTCAGTTCTGGTGTTGCTGGAACCCAGATTCTTCCCTCAAAGCGTAGTAGTCCTTCGGTGTCGATCTTGTATTTTACATCATCGGCTTCAACCAAAGTCTCTTTGATTTTTTCACACTCTTCATCTTGTAGTTGGGCACTCTTCACTTTGTCCACTAAAGTTGGACCAGCTTCTATCTGGAATAGTTGTTCGTCAGATTCTTTTGGAAATTTGATTTCCAACTCCAGTTTTGTCATTGTCAAAATGAGCTCCTCCTGAGTTGTTATTAGCATCAACTTCTCCCGACCTTTCCTGCTTAAAGCATCTGCCACCACATTCGCTTTGCCCGGATGATAAAAGATCTCACAATCGTAATCTTTTATCAGTTTCATCCACCTTCTCTGACGCATGTTCAAATCTTTCTGAGTGAAAATATACTTCAGACTTTTGTGGTCTGTGTAGATCTCACATTTCTCTCCATAAAGATAATGTCTCCATATCTTCAGAGCAAATACAACTGTAGCCAATTCCAAATCATGAGTCGGATACCCTTTCTCATAATCTTTTAGTTGTCTTGATGCATACGCAATAACTTTGCCGTTCAGCATAAGAACACAACCCAACCCTTTGTGTGAGGCATCACTATACACCACAAAATTTCCTGTATTGTCAGGTAATGTCAACACAGGTGCTACACTTAGCTTCTTTTTCAAATCTTGAAAACTTTCTTCACATTTCTCCGTCCACACGAATTTTACAGCTTTCCTTGTCAAATTTGTTAACGGAGTGGCTATCTTAGAAAAATCTTGAATAAATCTTCTATAATAACCAACCAATCCCAAGAAACTCCTCACTTCTGACGGTGTTCTTGGTTGTTCCCAATTGATTACAGCTTCCACTTTTGATGGATCCACTGAAATCCCTTCCTTGTCAATAACATGACCCAAAAATTGTACACGGTCGAGCCAAAATTCGCATTTAGAGAATTTTGCGTACAACTTTTCCTTTCTTAGTGTCTCCAATGTCAAACGTAAGTGTTCCACGTGTTCTTCTTGAGTTTTGGAATACGCTAGAATGTCGTCGATGAATACCACTACAAACTTGTCTATGAATGGTTTAGACACCCTGTTCATAAAATCCATGAGCGCAGCAGGTGCATTGGTTAAACCAAAAGACATCACCAGAAACTCGTAATGTCCATACCGAGTTCTGAATGCCGTTCGTGGTATATCCTCCTTCCTCACTTTCAACTGGTGATACCCACTTCTCAAATCTATTTTCGAAAAGTATTTAGCACCCTTCAATTGGTCAAACAAGTCATCTATTCTTGGCAATGGGTATTTGTTTTTAATAGTGACTTTGTTTAACTCCCTGTAATCAATGCAAAGATGCATTGACTCGTCCTTCTTCTTCACGAACAAAACTGGCGCTCCCCACAGCGATACACTTGGTTGAATATATTTCTTGTCTAGCAGCTCTTGCAACTGTACCATCAGTTCCTTCATTTCTACCAGAGCCATTCTGTACGGAGCCTTCGATATCGATGTTGTTCCCGGCACTAAGTCAATTACGAATTCAATTTCTCTGTCTGGCGGAAGTCCTGGCAAATCTTCAGGAAACACGTCGTCGAATTCTCTCACTACCGGTATTTCTTCTAATTTCACACCTTTCTTCTGAGTATCGACTATGTAAGCAAAATAGTCCACACAACCTTGACCCAACAACTTCTTGGCCTGCATAGTCGTCAGACATTTCATTTATCTTGGCGACTTGCTACCATAAAATACTACCTTTGACGAAGTCATAAGGTTTACACACTTCTTTTGGCAGTCAATTACTGCTCCATATTTGAACAACCAATCCATTCCCAAAATTACATCAAATTCCCCGAGTCTAATCGGAATCAGATCTACCAACAAAATATTCCCCTTAATGTTTACCCTACCGTTCTTGTATACGAATCTACCAGGGATTATTTCCTTATTCGTAATTTCTATGTTCAAAGGAAAATTCAGTTCTTCTCTAGGCAATTCTAACCTCTTAGCAAATTCATCAGATATAAACGAGCAAGTAGCACCCGAATCAAATAATACATATGCATCAATATCATTGATTGGGATAATACCTGACACTACATCCTTTGATTGCACAGCATCTTGCACAGTCATGTTGAAGGTTCTGGCTATGGGTTTGTTTGATGCTGCAGGTCCTGTAATAGCCCACGTACCTCCATTGTTACCTCCTCCATTGTTTCTGGTTGTCACTCCCTCCTTCTTCTTAGGACATTCACGAGCAAAGTGATCCTTAGATCTGCACGTGAAGCACACATTCTTCTTTGATTGAGTGCAATTTGGGGCGATGTGACCCTCCTGGCCACAATTGTAGCAAACTCGTTTCCCTATCAAGCACGCACCCTTGTGAAATTTCCCACATGTTGCACATGCTTCAAACTTTTTGTTCTGCTGGTTTCCAGTACCCATATTCCCATTCCACTTTCTTTTCAAGCCGTTGTTGTTGTTGTTGTTGTTGTTTCCACTACTACCACCTCCATTCTTCATCTCATTCTCATTCTTCTTCTTCTTTTGTTCCTGGTTGAACTTTGTCACCGCCTCGCCTCCACCTTCAACGAGTACTGCTTTCTCCATCACTACTGCAAACGTCTTCAACTGGAACAGGGAAACCCTACTGTACAACCACGGCTTCAGTCCCTGTTCAAACCTCTTCGCCTTACGTTCATCTGTGCTAACCTGATATGGCGCAAACCTCGCCAATTTGTTGAATTTTGTGGCATACTCGGATATCGTCATCGTCCCTTGCTTCAGTTCTAGAAACTGTACTTCCAGCTGACTTTTCGAACTCTCCAGAAAATAGGTCTCGAAGAACAACTCCTTAAACCTATCCCAGGTCATCATCTCTGGCCCTTCACGAGTTTTATTGGCCTGCCACCAATAACTAGCTTCTGCTTTCAACATGAAAGTTGCGAAAGCAGTCTTCTGGTCATCCCCTACCCTAGCGACATCGAACACCTTCTCTATCTCCATAATCCAGGTTTGTGCTTCAACTGGATTCATGGATCCACGAAATTTAGGTGGTCCAACCGCCTTGAAATCCTTAAACGTTGTACCATTGTTTTGTGGTTGGTTTTGCAATGCTCCCGTCAGTAGTGTCACTAGTTGTTGAACGGGATTCGCATTAACATTTTCGTTGTTGTTAGTTTCTTCAGTGGTTCTCTGTCGTGTTGGTTGACGTCTGGGAGGCATTTTCTGTTAAAATAAAACATCTATTAGACCATTACTCAACTTCTTTAAGTATTTCTAATTAACTTGCCTCTATAAAAGAAATAACCACATAGCACATAACACTTTGAATAAAATAATAACATTTATTTATTCATAAACTTTCTGAAAACATAACACAATAGCATCTCTGCTATCTACATTCCTTTCCTGAACTACAAAAGTTTTAGGACAACATCATTATTATAATATCCCATGGATACTTAACACTAGGGATTTACACATTATTTAATACTTATTACGTGCATTACAGGCACACTTTCTACGATGATCTATTAAGATACTTCTTAACCCTATCACGTTCTTCCTCCATGACTCGAAACATCGTTCTGCGATCTAACACAAATGATGGCAGCATCTCGAACTGAATCGGATATCCCATGACTCGATCTTGAGCTCGATCAATTGCGGTGTCGAATACTTTATCCATTTCTTCCATCTTCATCCTCTTTGCCTGTGAGTTCCTTACTGCTCTTCCAGTTCGTTGATAAGCTTCCTCGTATGCATCTTCAGCTCTTGCCCTCTTAGCCGCTTCTTCTCTCAGCTTGCTCTTCAGTTCAGCAACCATCTCAATCAACTGTTCCTTCTCTCCTTCAGTTTGTATTAGTTTCTCCTCGGCGTTTGTCAGTCGTTCCTCACGATCCTGGATCTTGCCGTCTTTTTGTGTCATTGCAGTCTGTTGTTCAGCTACTATCTCCCATAACTCCTCCACTGTATCCTGAAGTTCTACGTTACGGTCATGCACCTCATCGTATACACGTCCAGCAATCGAGTTAAGTGGAATCCTTTCCTCCTCATCCTCGTCATCCTAATCCTCCTGTGGTAATTCAATGGGATCCTCCTCGTCTGTCTCCACATCAGCATCCTCATCCTCCTGTGGCAATTGAACGGGATCCTCCTCGTCTGTCTCCACATCATCATCCTCATCCTCAACTACTGTGACCAACGGGGCTGACTCCCGTGGCAGTAGTTGTTCCCACACTACCTGAATATCGCGAGGCTCCTCCTCTATAGGCATTTGAGGTCCCTCCTCTCTAGCCTGACTGGATTCTCCGACATTAGTCATCCTGACAACAAAGTTTTAAAGTTTTAATTATTAATCATTACTACTCGACACTCACGAGTACATAAATATAAACACATAAGCACATAAGTGTTTTATTACTTCTTTCTTAAAACTCGATAAGAGTTATCTCCACTATCTTTTCAAAAGGTTACTTCCTAAGGCTTTTCCCCCACCTAAGGTTCATAACCTAAAGCTTTGATACCAACCTGTGACACCCCCAAATCCTGGTACTTCATTTCCTCAAGATTTGGTGTTCACGTAATCAAAACATTCATTTCTAACTACCCAATTATAATAAAATTGAATAATCAAAACCTGCCCATACAGGATTAAACTTGAATAAACATCTCCCATGTTATCTAACCTTTACAAACATTCATTCATGCGGAAATTTAAAATAAACATCATTACAATCTTTGAAACAAAGTCTGGAAATAAACTATTCAACTATTACAAGTCTTCATCTCATCTTTCCTTTCCCCTTACTGGTGCTAGGTACATCACCAGTTTCAACCTTAGCTGTAAGAAAGTTTACAGGCAAGAGTGAGCATACAAGGCCCACTTGAAATAACAATAATTAAATCATTAAACTTTTACATCATTTGCCAGTATTAGGCTCAATAGAACTGAACAATAAATTCTATTACTTTCTGGAAACTTAAACATTTACTGAGGGTCTAATGACCACGAATCATGTCCATAGTTATAAGTAATCTTTCAACTTAAACTTTAACAGTCATAAGACTATAAGGACTTCACGTACTTAGGGGGATCAACCCTTCGTACAATGTATTGTGCACAATCATTTCAACGCTAAGCGTAACCTCTTATAAAAGAGTTGTTCTTCTCAGTATTTAGAGTACAAGTCCGCACCAAAGTAAGTTTGGTTTGGATACATTACATGGTAATTTAGAATTCAACGGTAATCAACTAAGGACTAGTTGATTACAAACGAAATAACTGTATACTATGGAATAATCATAGTTGAATTGATATTTATAAATTAACATCATGATTTAGGAATAATCTAAAAGCATAAGCATGGAGTAATCATAACATTCAAGATTATTAAGAATTGAATACTAACTATGCATCATGAGTAGTAAATTGAATGACAAGTTTGCTCATCACTAGGATACAGTGATTCGAATACTAACTAACGAGTTACATATTAAAGAAACTTGTTCAATAATAAAATGTAATATGTAGAATACTTGCATCCTCATAAACTAATAGATACAAGAGCTTTATCAACAATAAACAATCTAACTCTACGAAAGTGTAAAGTTAGTAACTTGTACAATTGAAATGGAATTAAAAACAATAATGTGCTCAACGAAATTTAAGCTTGTACAACGAAGTTTTAGAGTTAGAAAACTTGCCTTTAGCACAAGCTAAACCCTTACCACTTGAATTAATACCCTATACATATGTCACGTTGACATAGTTAGTCATTACTAACATTGTATATTTATATAAGCAATTACATTCATCATATGGGTTTAATTACCCATTCACATAATCAACTATGTTACAAGTAGGTAACACTTAATAACATGATTATTCATAGTTTAATACTACTGAAATTATCAGTTAACATTATTATTATTAACATATAACATTTATTTTCAAGTTTTCTACACTTAAACAAAACTGTCAGACCATTCTGCTAACTCGCGTTGCAGCGCCACAGTTTGTACTGTGGTTCGCGCTGCGGCGCTGAGTCGGCGCTGCGGCGCGGTGATTATACTACGAGGCTGCGCTGTAGCGTGGACATGGCACTGCGGCGCCACAAATACACTGCTATTGTCGCTCTGCGGCGCGAAACTGCAGCGTCGACTGACAGCTTCGGTAACAGCATGAACAAAAAGCTAAAATGGCCTAAAAGCTCGAATCTAACAGACTGATTATCATCTATTTTACATATAAACTTCATATAAACACATTGTGACGACTCCTAACATGTTTCTATTCATAATTTAGCACAAACATCAAATATACAACACCCAATTTTAATGTTTTTGGCAAAAACACCATTTTTTTATATCTTCCATGAAAATCAATACTGTGATTTTGTTATTCAACCAAAACAGTAAATTCTAAGCATCATGATTATGATTTTATATACTCTAGTCATTCCAACAATCAATTTGTCAATTTAACAATTAACTAAACCTTAATTTCTACTTTAAACTAAAGCCATACTCATTCATAAAAACTTTCTGTAAAATTATTTCTTCATAGAATACATACATACATGAATTAAATTCTCTATGATCATGCATAACTCATGAAACACATATATAATCGACAATCATACAAAATTATAATCATAACAACAATTTTTCTTTTATAAAATTTTCACAGAGACTTTTTGGGAAGAAGAAAAATAAAGTTTTTAAAGAGATAGATGGAACTCCTACCTTGGATTATGAAGATGGTGACACTATCTCTTTGATTGTCAAGCTTTTCTCCAAAACCTGTTAATAATCTCTCAATTCTCTCTAGAATTCTCTCACTTTTCTTCTTCTTCTTCTTCCTCTGAGTTTTTCTTTTCTCTCTAACCTCTCTCCTTTAACTCTAGAGCGTACTAATAATCTAACGTATCTAGATATTATGCCTATTAATTATATAATATAAATATAAAATACATAACTGACATCAGTTAAAAGTTTTTGAAATCAAAGCCATAAGGCTTGTTTGACTAGTCTAAATAAAATAACCCCTTAATCCGTACTCCTTGTTTGGTAAATTGAATTAAAACAAATGGATTAATCCTTATACCTTGTTTGCTAAAATACTAATAGATTAAAGACTTATTATGCAATAAGGCATGTTTGACAAAACTAAATTAAACTCTTTTAATTTATTTTGGTAACTCCTTTATAGCAAGGTTATTAGTCACACTTTTATTTAATTAAATAAATCAATTAACATTAATCTTATTAAATTACTTTAACACATAAATCATTATCACATAATTATAACTTCTTTTATAATTATAACTTTATTTAACCAACTAATATTTTAAATTACAATTTCCCATTTAAAATATTATTACTTATTTAAAATCACTATAAGCTCTCTAGCTTATTTATTAAATTCAATTATTATAAAATCTCATAATAATTAATTTATTTAGCTCCTTAATTATTTACTCAACAAATAATTAATCAAATCACATCAACTCAAATTGCTATATAATTCAATAAATATTTAATATTGCCAATAAATATTTAAGATTTAATAATTAATTATTTATTCAACAAATTATTAAATAAACCACATCACTCAAATTGAACAATTATTTATTCAACAATAAACATATCCATTAAATACTTATATAAATCAATAAATATATAATATAACACTTTAAAATTATGGAATGTTACATCATTCCCTCCTTACAAGGATTCTATCCTCAGAATTACAATTCAAACAAATCATTCGTTACAATACCTACTTATCCGGTATCTACTACTTGAATTAGTTGCTTAATCTCATGTTTCTTAGTTACTTTTCATTTTTGTGTTCGTTTTGTAGATTATATGCTTGGGAGCTGAAATCGCAAAGAATTGGTATGAAATCGCAAAGAAAAGTAATCCGGACATCATTTGGGCTTTCATGTTCATTTCATGTTCTTGGCTTGGAACTTGGATTACATTGTAGAGCTTCTTCTTAGCTTTCCAGAATAACTTTAATCATTCCAATCGGAGTTCGGATGCAAGAGTTATGAACTTTGTACCAACGGACGTCGAACTTCGCTCTTTTGAGTGGCCGTTTACATATCAGTCACTTCCAGTCCAATTTTGACCTTCCTCTGTCCATTATTTCTCAATTCTTAAAGATAGGTGGCAGGCCTCGTATAAACCTCCGCCGGGGTGGGGGTACGCGCAGAAAAGACGTTTTTTGGACAAATTTGAGTCTAAGAAGGATTGGTTCGATCCGACTGACTCAAGGACTTCCAAGAGGACTTAAAGAAAAGACATATAAAGAGACTTATAAAAGGAGGAGAATCATAAGGATTAGAAGAGAAGAGAGAGGATTCTATTAGATTATATTATAGTAGATTAGATCAAAACACTAGTTCTTATTAGATTTAGATTTTGAAGCAACTTGGAGACCATTGAAGATTCAAAGTAGGAGCAAGGAGGGAGCTTCAAATATGCAGACAACAGATTCTATCTTCTTTTATCTTTGTCTTTTAATGTGTATTCAAGTGTGGTATCTTAGTTTTAATTCAATGAACTAATTCTTTATTTGAGATTACAGTGGATCTTATTGTGTAGTTTATTTTAATATGCTTCGCTATCAATTATTATGTTCTATCATGAGGATTGTCTATTGTGATTTGGACTTAATTGCTTAATTGCCTAGCTAAAAATTACCGTGATAATCTATACGAACTCGAGAGATGAAGTATTGATTTAGATTTTATCATGATAGCATGTGTTTGTGATTTCTGCATAGATGGAATTCATGATCCATGTTTAGGACAGATATATGTCTTTACGCCATATGTAATCTTATAGAGAACTTGTGCTTTAAATCCTTTTTAATCGTAATTCACATAGAGATATAGTGGATTAGTTAATTAGGGTGTCTTGCTTAATTCTATCATCTGTGGATTTGAGTGAGTATGCGTATTATGCATTGAAAGGTGGTTTTATCTGCTTTAGTGTTCTTGATTAACAATTCTATTCAGGATAGAGAATAATTGATGAGAATTGTGTTAACTTAAATGAAGCAATAAGTGAAGTTGTGTTCTTAAATCTCCGTAATCTGATTTTTAATTAGTGGTAATTAGAATTAGTTTAATTAAATAATTTAATTCATTATCTTAAATTGATTGTTTAAATAAAATTGGTTTGGTTAAGAGTTAGTATTTGGTAATTTGTATTAATAATTCATCGTGGGAACGATACTCTACTTTCACTTTATTACTTATTGACCACGTATACTTCCGTGTTGTGCGTAATTAGATTTTACCCAATAAGTTTTTGACGCCGTTGCCGGGGACTTAATTAATATATTTTTGCCAATATTAACTTCAATCAAATTAGTCTTAATTTAAACGTTTTTTTTCTTTTCTTTTTATTTAATTCTCTTCATATTTTTCTTTCTTTTCAGGTACCATGGCGGAATTTAATTATCAATGGCCGTATACGAGAATGACTCAGCCAAGGGGAGCGGGGATGGATGATCTCAATGCATTTTCTACATTATCAGCGCAGCTTGAGACACTTTCGAGAAGGTTGGACGTTGTTGCAGCCCAACGTAATCGAAGGATAACAGTTAATTGCAATTATTGTGCTGGTAATCATCCGAGTAATCAATGCACCGTTAGTTTTGGGCCGGGACAACACGGTGGTGAATACCTCAACGATTATACATATGCTAATTATCATCAAGTTTGGGGGTATCACCCGGATTCGTCATGGAGCGATACTTATGAAGACCAATACTACGCTCCAAATCCAACATACACACCGGAATTTTCATGTCCACCTCCATTGCCACAAGAAGAAAAGCCAAATCCGAGGGATGTAATATTGAAAGGTATACCAAACCTAGAGGAGATGAGGATTAGCCAAGAGCTATTAACCCAAAATTTTAATAATCGGATGGAACAACTCGTCACTACCTCAACTAATGGTCCTCAATACATAGCTTCCGAGACTGAGACAAATAATTCAAGGTTGGAGGAATTGTTGTCCAAGTTCGTAGCATCAAGTGAGGAAATGAGGATTAATCAAGAGCGGTCAATTCAGAATCAAGAGATATCAATTCAAAATTTGTAGAACCAGATGGATCAAATGCTTAAAGCCCTGAACAACTATCCTCAAAATAATTGGTGTTATGACGAGGATTCCGAGATTGATCAAGTGCCCGAGCCAAATCTACAACTGGATGAGCCACGAGATGTTGAAAAAGAGGAGACAAGTGGGAATAATGAAAACAAGGTCGGTGAAGAACTAACTATGAGTACTAACGAGGATGAGCCGATGTTATTAATGCCTCAAGTGCCTTCTCCACCAAAGTTCAAGGATCCTGTTAGATTTGCAAAACCTTGTCCGCTAGGTAGTCATGTCGTCGGCAATACTCCCTGTGACGTAAAAGCGAGTACAACTTCAAAGCCATGGTGCGATGAGTCGAAGAAGATAAAAGAAGATATTGTTGTGTCTGACAAGCTTCAATGCCAAAATCTATTCGCAGACACAATGGAGAAAACACCTAGATGTTCAACATTCTCAAATGCGATCTTATCTAAACAAAGCATGCTAGGTGATTTTAATGCAATGGCTATCACAAATAGTAACCTACCAAAAGCTACATTCCGATGGATGGAGGGTTCCTTAACTTTCAAAGAGGAATTGGATAGCGTTAACCAGACAAAGTCAGGCTGAAAGACTGTAAATCAAGCGCTGACTAGGAGGCAACCCAAGAATGTTTATATTATATGTTTTACTAGTTTAATTAGTGTTGTTAGTTCATCAAAAATTTAGGAGTTAATTTGCTTATTAAGTTCTCTTATAATATAATCCATGTTGTCTCTCTTCATTGCAGGTATTGGAGGTTCAATGAATAGGAAAATGATCGTCACCGCCAAAGCCACCATCACCACAAGCTTAAATGATTACAGGGAAGTCATCGTCCACTTCATGCTTTATTTTACAATGAGGACATTGTAATTGTTAAGTTTGGGGGAGTTAATTAGTTTAGTTTTTAATGTTTAATGTAGTTGTTTTTGTTTTGCATAAGTTGTCATGTTTGTTTAGTTTAGGATTATTATATGTTTGCATTCATGTAGTGTAAGTGCATAATAGTTGCATAGTAGAGTAGTTGTAAATAGTTTTTATTTATGTCTATAAAAAAAATATAATTCAAAAATATTAGTTAGTTACTATGTTCATTTGCATGAATCCAGTTGTTAGATAATTTAAGTGTATTTTGGCCAATGATGAAATTGAAATTGAGTAGACAAGTATAGTACTAATTATTAGAGCTTTAAACGTGATTTTTTTAATAAATTGGATCTGTTCATGTTTGAAACTGGTATAACCAAGGTTAGCACGTTAGAGACAACTTTGTTGACTGATTAAGTTTAAATTGATACATAATTGACTTCTTAAGGATAATACTTGTAACGAATGATTTGTTTGAGTTGTGATTCTGAGGACAGAATCCTTGTAAGGAGGGAATGATGTAACATTCCATAATTTTAAAGTGTGATATTAAATATTTATTAATTTATTTAAGTATTTAATGGATATGTTATTGTTGAATAAATAATTAAATATTAAATATTAAATATTTATTGAATTATATGGCAATTTGAGTTGATGTGATTTAATTAATTATTTGTTGAGTAAATAATTAAGGAGCTAAATAAATTAATTATTATGAGATTTTATAATAATGGAGTTTAATTTAATAAGCTAGAGAGCTTATAATGATTGTAAATAAATAATAATATTTAAATGAGAAATTGTAGTTTGAAATATTAGTTGATTAAATGAAATTATAATTGTAAAAAGAATTATAATTGTTTATGTGTTAAAGTAATTTAATAGATTAATGTTTAATTGATTTATTAATTTAATAAAGGTGTGACTAATAACCTTGTTATAAGGAGTTATTAAATAAATTAAAAATGGTTTAATTTAGTTTTGTCAAACATGCCTTATTGTATAATAAGTCTTTAATCTAATAGTGTTTTAGCAAACAAGGTATAAGGATTAATCCATTTGTTTTAATTCAATTTACCAAACAAGGAGTAAGGATTAATGGATTATTTTATTTAGACTAGCCAAACAAGCCTTATGGCTTTTAAATTTCAAAACTTATATAACTGATATATTTTATATCAGTACTTATATTATATAATTAATATATATTATTACTATATACGTTATATTTTATAGTACGTATGTTAGAGTTAGGGACTCAGTTGAACTTTACAGAGAGAAAAGAAGAAGAAGAAGAAAGAAATACAGAGAGAAAACTAGAGAGAATTGAGAGCAAGTGAGTGTTTTAACAGGTTTTGGAGAAAAGAATTTGGAGAAAAAGATAGTTATCATCTTCCTAATCCAAGGTAGGAGCTCAATCTCTTTCTCTAAAAGTTTAATGTTTTTCTTCTACCCAAAAAGTTCTCTGTAAAATATTTTGTAGGATGAATTGTTGATATACTTGTATAATTGGTATGATAATCGTTATAAAAAGGTTTTTATGGGTTTATATATGATTATAGATAAAGTAATTCATGTATGTATGTGTTTTGTGGAAGAAAAGATATCAATGTTCATATGAAATATATATATGAGTATGGCTATTTTAAAATAGAAATTAAGGTTTTAATTGTTGTTAAATTGATAAATTGATTATAAGAATTGCTAGAGTATGAAAAATCATAATCATGATGCTTAGAAATTTCTGTTTTGATTGAATAACAAAATCGCAGTGTTGAATTTTATGGAAAATATCAAAAAGTGGTGTTTTTGCCAAAAACATTAAAATTGGGTGTTGTATAATTGATGTTTGTGCTAATTGATGGATAGAAACATGTTAGGAGTACTCACAATATGTTTATATGATGTCTATATGCAATTTTCATGATAATCAGTCTATTAGATTCGAGCTTTTTGGCCAATTTGATTTTTTCTTTCATGGTTGCCGAAGCTGTCAGTCGACGCTGATAGTTCGTGCAGCGGCGCGGCCCAGCAGTTCATTGCTGGCGCCGCAGCGCCATCACCATGACGTAAGCACACAGTCACTGCGTCGCAGCGCCGACACGTAGTATAATCGCTGAGCCGCAGCTCCGACTCAGCGCCGCAGCGCGAGCCACAGTACAAACTGTGGCGCCGCGGCGCGGCTTGGCAGAACTGTCTGACAATTTTGTTTAAATGTACAAAACTTGAAAATAAATGTTATGTGTTTATTATAACAATGTAAAATGATAATTTCAGTATTATTAGTCTATGAAATATCATGTTATTAAGTATTATCTACTTGAAAAAGAATTGATTATATGAATGGGTAATTCAACCCATATGATGAATGTAATTGTTTATATAAATGTACAATGTTGGTTAGGACTAATTATGTCAATATGACATATGTTTAGGATATCAATTCAAGTGGTAAAAGTGTAGCTTGTGCTAAAGGCAAGTTTCCTAAACCTACCTTTTACATTGAGCAAGTTTCTAAGCCTTAACTTTTGATATTTAGCAAGTTCTTTATTGTATAAGTTTTCTAATCATTGGTGTTATTGAACTAATTATTGTCTCAGTTTCGATTATCATATAACGGTGTAAATTTATTTGGAGCAAGTTATTCTTGTACCTAACTTGTGGTTTAGCATGTACAATTATATACATGTTGTGGATGTTTATTATTCAATTAACCTTGTCTTATTATTGTTCAAGCAAGGTAGGTTATAATTATTCAAATTGTATGCTATTAGATTATCCCTAAAGCATGATGTCAATTTATAAACATCAATTAAACTATGATTGTTCCATAGTATACAGTTATGTCGTTTGTAATTAACTAAACCTTAGTTGATTACCATTAAATTCTAAATTACCCCATGATGTATCCAAACCAAACTCACTTTGGTACGGACTTGTATTCTAAATACCGAAAAGAACAACTCTTTTATAAGAGGTTACGCTTAGCGTTGAAATGGTTGTGCACAATACATTGTACGAAGGGTTGATCCCCCTAAGTACGTGAAGTCCGTATAGTCTTATGACTGTTAAAGTTTAAGTCAAAAAATTACTTATAACTGTGGACATGATTCGTGGTCATTAGACCCTCAGTAAAGATTAAAGCTTTCCAAAAGTTAATAGAATATTGTTAAATTCTATTGAGCTTAATGTTAACAAATGATGTAAAAGTTTAATGATTTAATTATTGTTATTTCAAGTGGGCCTTGTTTGCTCACTCTTGCTTGTAAAATTTCTTACAGCTAAGATTGAAACTGGTGATGTACCTAGTACCAGTAAAGGGAAAGGAAAGACGAAGCAATGCTGAAGACTTGTAATAATTGAATAGTTTATTTTCAGACTTGGTTTAAAGATTGTAATGAAGTTTATTTTAATTTTCCGCATGAATGATTGTTTGTAAAGGTTAGTTAACCTGGGAGATTTATTTAAGTTTAATCCTGTATGGGCAGGTTTTGTTATTCAATTTTATTATAATTGGGTAGTTAGAAATGAATGTTTTGATTACGTGAACACCAAACCCTGAGGAAATGAAGTACCGGGATTTGGGGGTGTTACAATACTAGTTTGAATGAATGAAAGACATGAAAATGCGGAGATGACTAAATTTAGACAAAAACTTAAGTTTGGGGGAAAAATTTGGGATATATAAGCTTCGAAAAGAAAAAAGATGATGAAAAAAAATACCGTGG
The DNA here is from genome assembly GCA_016801055.1 of Panax notoginseng. Taxonomy (NCBI): domain Eukaryota; kingdom Viridiplantae; phylum Streptophyta; class Magnoliopsida; order Apiales; family Araliaceae; genus Panax; species Panax notoginseng. Next base: position 106,314,219 of record CM029021.1, read on the forward strand.
CTAATCTTGTTTCGGGGCCTTTGTTACTTGAGCAACTACGCCCGATGTAGTGTCTTTACACCTAGCGCCCTAAGGTCTTTATGGTTTGGGAGTCGTTGGTCGAAAGCTCGCTAAGGGGTATCACTGTTAGCCTAATGGAATGAGACATTGCACAGTCATGGTAAAAAAAAATAATAAAAAAAACAAAAAAACAATAAGACGGGAAAAGAGCAAAAAGCCCCCGTAATGCAAAGTAAAACATAAGTATCCCAGATTGAACTCTTGAAATTTGGTGGATGTTTGACTTTAGTTGGATTTAGCTTGTTCGTGAATTTTGTGAGTTTTCACTATATGATGCCTTTAAAGAGATCTATTATGTGTTGTATTTAGCATTATATCAGTTAGCATGGATGTTGAGCACACACGCACTATATCAGTAATAATGATTTAAGATTTGATGATTGATTGAGAAATTACTGATGAGTTTTGATATGATGTATTATCGTGTTTACTTGATTTCTCTAAGGCCGGTTGAATAGACATGTCTCTGTCATTACTACTGGATTCATAGGTATGTAGATTAGTTGCATTGCATAGCATTGTTGTCTTGTGTTTTTGCTTGAGGACAAGCAAATGTTTAAGTTTTGGGGTATTTGATAAGTAGGTTTTATACCTACTTATTCGGTATTTATTACTTGAATTAGTTGCTTAATCTCATGTTTCTTAGTTACTTTTCATGCATTTTGTGTTCGTTTTGTAGATTATATGCTTGGGAGCTGAAATCACAAAGAATTGGTATGAAATTGTAAAGAAAAGCAATTCAGACATCGTTTGGGCTTTCATGTTCATTTCATGTTCTTGGCTTTGAACTTGGATTACATTGTAGAGCTTCTTCTTAGATTTCCGGAATAACTTGAATCATTCCAATCGGAGTTCGAATGCAAGAGTTATGAACTTTGTACCAACGGACGTCGAACTTCTCTGTTTTGACTGGTCGTTTACATATCAGTCACTTCCAGTTAAATTTTGACCTTCATCCGTTCGTTATTTCTCAATTCTCAGAGAATGAAAGTTGTAGAGCTCGTCGATATCTTCAATTTGATAGGAGGCAGACCTCGTAACTCTTCCCGGATCAAATGTTATGGCCGTTTTTCCAAAGGACGTCAGAGAAGAAAAAGGACCCCCATTGGGGCGGGCTTTCCCTTCACAAAACCCCCGCCAGGGCGGGAATACCAGCTACAAAATAGTAGGGACCCCCACCGAGGTAGGCCTATTTAGTGTATAAACCTCCGCCGGGGCGGGGGTATGTGCAGAAAAGACATTTTTTGGCCAAATTTGAGTCCAAGAAGGATTAGTTTGATCCGATTGACTCAAGGACTTCCAAGAGGACTTAAAGACATATAAAGAGACTTATAAAAGGAGGAGAATCACAAGGATTATAAGAGAGGAGAGAGGATTCCATTAGATTAGATTATAGTAGATTAGATCAAAACACTAGTTCTTATTATATTTGAATTTTGAAGCAACTTGGAGACCATTGAAGATTCAAAGTAGGAGCAAGGAGGGAGCTTCAAATATGCAGACAACAGATTCTATCTTCTTATCTTCTTCTATCTTTGTCTTTTAATGTGTATTCAAGTGTGGATTCTTAGTTTTAATTCAATGAACTAATTCTTTGTTTGAGATTACAATGGATCTTATTGTGTAGTTTATTTTAATATGCTTCTCTATCAATTATTATGTTCTATCGTGAGGATTGTCTATTGTGATTTGAACTTAATTGATTAATTTCCTAGCTAACAATTACCGTGATAATCTATATGAACTCGAGAGATGAAGTATTGATTTAGATCTTATCATGATAGCATGTGGTTATGATTTCTGCATATATGGAATTTATGATTCGTGTTTAGGATAGAGATATGTCTTTACGCCATATGTAATCTTATAGAGAACTTGTGCTTTAAATTCTATTTAATTGTAATTCACATAGAGATATAGTGGATTAATTAATTAGGGTGTCTTGCTTAACTCTATCATCTGTGGATTTAAGTGAGTATATGTATTATGCATCGAGAGGTGGTTTTATCTGCTTTAGTGTTCTTGATTAATAATTCAGGATAAAGAATAATTGATGAGAAGTGTGTTAACTTAAATGAAGCAATAAGTGAAGTTGTGATCTTAAATCTCCGTAATCTGATTTTTAATTAGTGGTAATTAGAATTAGTTTAAATAAATAATTTAATTCATAATCTTAAATTGATTGTTTAAATAAAATTTGTTTGGTTAAGAGTTAGTATTTGGTAATTTGTATTAATAATTCATCGTGGGAACGATACTCTACTTTCACTTTATTACTTATTGACCATGTATACTTGTGTGTTGTGCGTAATTAGATTTTACCCAACAACCATCCCATCCCCCACTAATTTAACATTGTTAGTTAGATGGTTAAGTTAGCTTATGGAAGAAGTTAAGGAGAAGCTTGTGGGAGAAGTTAGGAAGGGGTTAAATGACCATTTAACCCTAACTCTTGCCAAGCATATAAATAGGAGGCCATTTCTTCTTCATTCCTTACCAATTCACAAAACTAAGAGTGGAAAACTCTAGAGAAATAGAGAGAAGGAAGAAGCTCAGAATTTTGCAAGTTACGGAAGAGGAACGCAAGCGTAAATCATCCGTTACTAAGATTTAACAAGAAAAAACCAAGAAGGTAAGAACAAGAAACCTAGTTTTATAACTATTTTAAAATTTTTTCATTTTAGTATTTCCTTGTTGGTGGTTTTTGTTGTGAGATAAATCATGAAGGATCCGAAGAAATAATGATGAAATTAGTGTACTTAAATTATCGCTAATATGTATGTGATAAGTAGTTTTTATACCTACTTGTCCGGTATTTATTACTTGAATTAGTTGCTTAAACCTATATGTCGTAGTTACTTTTCATGCATTTTGTTTTTATTTTGTAGATCTTATGTGTGGGAACTGTGTGTGTGACACCCCTAAATCTAGGTATTTCAATCCCACATATTTGGTGTTCACTGTCCAATCAATTCATAACTAACTACCCATAAACAAAGGATATAAATAAACTTGCAAGCTCAAACAATAAACCTCCAATTAAAGGATTACATCATCAAACGAAATCTCAGGTTATCTAACCTTAACTATTACATCATCAGCGAAAAAGTAAAATATAATCCTAATAAAGTCTATTACACAAGCTTCATAAATAAAAAGCAAATTTAACATCATCTAATTGAGCATTTTGCCTTTGCCTTTACTTGTAGAAAGCTCTTCCAACTTCTTAACTTCATCTACATTGTTTTATGCAAGAGTGAGCAAACAATTGCCCACAAGAAAGATAGTATATAATAACATTCTATGAATGACAATTAACAGAGCTTTCAATGGTAAAGTATTTTTATCGGAAACAATAAGTTCTAATTCGAATACTGTGAGTTCAATGGAATAATGAAATTTAAAATCAAATAATAGATATCAATATCAAAGGTATACACTAAGGGTCATAAGACCACAAACTGTGTTCCAGGTTTTCAAGTATTTCTACTTTAACCTTTAACAGTCTAAAAGACCATAATCATTTTCTATGTCCTAGGTTAACATATGTTTCTACTGTAACCTTTAACAGTCTATACGACTATGTGGACCATCGTCTCGTACTCCAGGTGATCAGCACTTTGTACTATATATTGCACAAACATTTTAACGATATTGCATAGCTCTTAAATATCCCCTATAACAAGGTTGTTCATCTCAGCTTTAAACATTAGATTCCGTACCAAAGGAAATTTGGTTTGGAATTAGCTTCAAAGGAATTCTAAATCTTCAGAACACTCATCAACCAAGTACTAGTTGAATCAATTAAGGATCAATAACTATTCAAGAGTTTGATTACAATCGAAGTATATCAAAGAATCAATAAGAGATAGGATATCAATGGTTTATAAGTTGAACACGTATTATTCATCGACTATACGATTTCAAAATTGTATAGGTACATAAGCATACTAAAGAAAATTTGGTTTGGACTGACTTCAAGGGTAATTTAAAGTTTAGAACATTCATCAATTAAGGATTAGTTGAGTCAATAAAGAATAGCTAATCAACTAAGAGTTCGGTACAACAATATAAGATTGTACAATGATATTGGTGATCAGAGATTGAACAACAATTATTCGTAGCTGAACAAACATTTTGCAACAAGATCAAGCTTTCAACAATAGTACAGACTTTGATAAAACAAAACAACCTCTCTTGTAATGAAGGAGTAAAGATTAATTAACTTGCTCATTTGAAAAGTATAATTTAGAAACTTGCTCAACAATATTTCAGTGTTAAATAATATGTATAACAATAACAAGTTAGTCACAAGAACTTGTATAATGAAAGATTGGAGTTAAAGAACTTGCTCAATAAAGGATTAGGGTAAATGAACTTGCGTAAGCGTTGTCGACGTCAGGAAAAGTGTCCTCTTTTCTTGGAATTCCTCTTTTTATCCTTTAAGTTTTCTATGTGTTGAATTTTGTTTGAAAGGGTGAGTTTGAAAACAGTCCGACACAAAATGTCGACGATTTGAAAATTTAGAGTCCCCAGTTGGTAGTTTTGAAATGGTTGTACCAACTCAACCGATTTTGAAAAGATTTACACAAAGGCCCAATTGTTGGACTCTGTTTAATAGGCCTTAGAAACTGAGATTCATAAAGTTTAGGAGCTTGATTAAGCGGGGGGAAGGTGTTAGGCACCCCCTGACTTCCGTGAAAATAGGGTGACCACGTCTTTTCAATTTCCTGATTTATCTGAAGTGTGTGTGTGTGTATTGGGCCCAAGTACATTTATTTGGAAGTAGTGATACGCCTCGTTTGTTGTGACACCCCTAAAATCGGGTACTCATTTCCACAGTGTTTGGTGTTCACTGACCAATCATTCATATTCTAACTACCCACAATATAAGATAACATAAAAATGGAAACTTGATAATCTTGAAAGAAATCTTCCATGTTAAAAGGGTTACAACTCTTAAAAAAATAATCCCAGGTAATCTCTAACCTTAACATCATTAATCAAAAACGGAACAATAAATAATGCAGTCTCAACACATATAATGAATCAAACATCACAAACAAGTCTTCAACACTTATTCATCTTGTCTTTGCCCTTACTCGTGGACGGCTCGTCGACTTTCTCGACCTTAGCTTCAATGTTATTATTTGCAAGAATGAGAAAAACAAGGCTCACTGTAATATTCATAAACAATGACATTTGAACCAAGAATAGAATACAAGTTCAAATGTATTTCTGAGGGTCATAAGACCATGAACTATGTCATAGGTTGCCAAGTATCTCTACTTTGAACTTTTAACAATCATAAGACTATATAGACAATTCTTCTAATACTTAGGGGGATTAGCCCTTCGTACCATGTATTGTGCACAAACATCTTAACGCTAATGCGTAAATAATCCCCTATAATAAGGCTGTTCATCTCAATTTTTGACATTCGAGTCCGCACCAAAGAAAGTTTGGTTTGGATTACTTCTAAAATAATTATAGAGGTTTATAAAATATTAAAGAATTAAGCAATGATATATACAATCAAAGATTAAACAACAGCTATGTACAATAGAGCAAATATTGTACAATCAATGTGTTACTTTCAAAGAAGTAGGAATTCATGTTAGGAACAACGAACTTGAAGAATTTAAGCCTTGAAGAAAGGAATTGCGAATTAAGAAACATGCATAGATAATAAGTCAGGAATAGGAAAACTTGTGTAATATAAAGTAAGGTTTAGGAACTTGCCTCGTGCGTAGACTAATAATTACTACTCAAGTTCCCCTACACATCATTTAGTATCACAACACCAATTAATTACCACTTTAAAGTCATCACACTTCACATTATAAGGTGATTACAATCTGTTTTGATAACATATGCTATGATTAATCATCTTTTATATTCATAAGATCAAGTTACAATAACATTCACTGGATTCCATATTAAAAATCACATTTCTGGGCCAAACTGCCAAGTGGCGCTGTAGCGCCTCAGTTTGAACTGGAAACCGGCGCTGCGGCTCGACCTCGGCGCTGCAGTGCAGTGACACATCATCAGACACTGCTATTGCGCTGCAGCGCCCTGTTTATTAACAAAACAGGCACCGCGGCGCCACGATACAGTAGCACGCAAACAGGTTCACGAATAACACAGAGCAAAGCCAAATAGGCCTAAAACTTCGCTCAAACAACAATCTTCGTATTCCCAAACCATATAAACTTTACAAAAACATTATTAAACATATAGAGCATGATTGTAACCAACAAAATAACACAAACAACCAAATTAAAACCTTTAAATTCAATGTTTCTGCCGAAAACTCTATTTTAGACATTGTTAATAAAAGCAATCACTGTAAACTCATTTTTCAACCAAATTACTCAGTCCAGATTTCATTCTTTTCGTTTCTTATTATTTAAACATAATCTACCACCAATTTATAGTTTAATACATGAATTGAAAATCAATTTTGGTTCTAAATAAACCATATATATATATATATATATATATATATATATATATTATATAATATATATATATATAATATATATATAATATATATATATATATAATATATTATATATATATCACTGTAATTCAAGTTCTACAATTTTAAACATATTTGTATGAATTTGATTACTTTACATCTTGAATAAATGGTGTAAAACATGTTATAAACATCCATTAACATCTATGAAACCATATTTACACCAATCTTCCAAAAACTCATTCATAGATAAATTTTTCATAAAAACTTGAGAACATGAAAAGTGAAGATTATAACTTGAATTTTACCTTGATTGCTTGTTTAGACTAGCTAGAGGATAAGAATTCTTCTTTGTTTTCTCAAATTCACAGAGAAATCTTTCTCTCTTAAACTCTCTATAGCTCTCTCTTTTCCTCTTCTTCTTTCCCTTTGTTTGTTTTCTTTAGAGTTATGCTTAGACTGATAAAACTAACGTAAAACTTAACTGATATATACTTAATACAATATAATACATATACTTAATATTTATCAGTTATAGAATTTTGAAAATCAAAAGCCACTAAGGCTTGTTTGGCAAAACAAGATTAAAATAAGAATTTTAAAAAGCCTTGAGCTTTGTTTGGTAAAACTAAATTAAACCACTTTAATTTAATTTATTAACTCATTTACCATATAGTTTAATTGTCACATTTTATTTAATTAAATTATAATATTCAAATTCAATTAAATTAAAGTTAGCATAACACAATAAATCAAATTATCACATAATTATAATTCCCATTAAATTAGAATTTACTTAACAAATCACTAAATCTCAAATTGGAACAACATTATAATCTTTTCGCAATTCATTTAATTCAATTATCCCAATTAAATTAAACTTCAACTACAAAATTATTAAACATCAATTTAATTAATAAATTACACATAAATAAATTACTCTACAACATAAACACATCAACTATTTATTTATTCAACTCAATAAATAAATTAACCAAAATATTTATTCAATTCAATAAATATTTTAAAATCATATACAAAAATCTCGTTCGTTACATTTGCACCAATATACAAAGGGTTTGATTTGTATAAAAATTCAATTTTAAGCAATATGTACAGATATGATGTTTTGAAAATAGGTTTTCAAACCCTTATGCTCGCATAATAATTGAGGCCTTTGATACTTCCATTTTATTCCGTATTCGGCTTGATTTGATTTTATTTTCGAAATGCGAAATATCTTCGACAAGATAATATACATATAAGTGTCAGGTTCCTTGTGGGCATGAAATCCATCTAAGGATGTCCAAATACCGCAAATAATTTATAAGCTAGATGTATAGCTAAAAAGGGTCCATTATGGGAACTAGATCTAGATCCGTTAGCTGGATCTTAGATCCCATGGCTCCTAGACTCACATGATAAAACTAGAAAGAAAACTAGATTTAAATAAATCTTAGTCATTCTAGCTCAACGGTTCCTGTTTTGCAACTTTGAACCAGTTAAAAAGTTAGATATGGCTAGATTTAGATAAATCTAGTCCACAGATTTAAATATTATGGATTTACATTGAAAGATCATTCAAAACAAATATTCAAATGCAGTAAACAATTTATATATATATATATACGGTCCGTCTCTAAAGCGAACCTTAAAGAGCGAACTAAAGACGAACCGTCGTCTTTGGTGTCTATGGCGACGGTTCGATCCGTCGCCATAACCATGTAGTCTTTGGCGACGGGTCGAACCGTCACCATAGACACCAAAGACGACGGTTCGTCTTTGGTTCGTTTTTATGGTTCGCTTTAGAGCCTCTCCGTATATATATATATATATATATATATATATATATATATATATATATATATATATATAATATATATATATATATATATATATATACAAGAGGAGGATCCTGTCAGGACGCCCGGACAAGCTTAAAATACGGACCCAAATTTTTTTTTGTTTTTTTTGCTTTTTTTTTAAAACAACTAAAAAAAAATTTAATATTTTATGGAACTGAAATTTTTCCATAATACAATATTTTGGGCGTATTTTGAATACCTATACCAAAAAATAGTGGTACAGGCACAGACTGTACATACATGTTTTGTTATATGTATCCAAATCACACCCAAAACACTGTATTATGTAAAAATTCAAGTTCTATAATTATTTATTTATTTATTTTTGTTTGTTTTAAAAAAAAAGCAAAAAAAAGGGGTCCGAATTTTAAACCTGTCCGGGAGTCCGGACAAGATCTCTTCCCTATATATATATATATATATATATATATATATTAAAGTAGTAAAAAGCTTTAAATCTGAAAAAATCCTATAGTGTGCCGCAAAGAAGGCTTCAGACTACTTTTGGAGCTTGAAAACTTGGTTTCCACTAGTTAAAATTTGATATGTTGTAGAATATATGTATACAAGTGTTTAGAAAGAAGAATATTGAAGTTTGGAACACTATAGGAAAGGTTAAGGGCTGAAATGGAGATAGTTTTCTCTCTTTTTCCTTTTTTTTCTTTTTCTTTTTGGCAGATGGGGGGGGTCTATTTATAGACCAAATTATCCAAGAGTCTACTTACGGCTGGCCAGGTGGGCACGAGCCTCGTTGGTCCCTTTGTCTTAAAGTGCGTGCACTCGGGCCAACGCGTTGTCCGCTCGAACCTTCCTAACTTTCAATCCGGGAATTCGATGGAGGCGTGCTATACCTTTCTGGAAAGCCCTTAACGAGAGCTACACAATGACATATGATTGGACATTTTTCAAATCTGTGACGATGCATCCATGACTAGATCTTTGAGTCTTCGTAGTCCATCCGTTGAGCTGCCTTGTGCTGTTTTCACTCGGGATTAATGTTATGGTTCCGCATGACTTCTTTTACACCGATTTAGGTTGAATTGATGTTGAGTTGGAAAAATTACTATTTTACCCTTCCCGGGATGGTTTCGGGCTTGATTCAATTAGAACCATCTTTTCTCAGAGTTTTCTCCAAGATTGGACTATTTTTAACTTTTGACAGTCTTCAGGGTTGTTTCTGAAGTTGGTCTGATGTTTCCCGGGGTTGTTGCCAGGTTTTGGCTTGATCTCCTGGGGTTTTTTCTGGGGTTTGACTTGATCTCCGGGGTTATCTCCGAGGTTAGCTTTAATTTCCTAGGGTTGTCTCTAGGGTTAGATTTAATCTCCCGAGGTTGTTACTGGGATTTGACTTGATCTTCCAAGGGTGTCTCCGGGGCTTGACTTGATATCCTGGGGTTGTCTCTGGGGTTGGATTTGATCTCCCGGGGTTATCACCGAGGCTTAAATCTCCCGGGGTTGTCGCCGAGGCTTGAACTTGATCTTCCGGGGTTGTCTCCGGGGTTGGATTTGATCTCCCAGGGTTATCTCCGGGATTGAATTTGATCTCCCGAAGTTGTCGTCGGGGTTTGATTCGATCTCCTGGGGTTGTCTCCAGGGTTAGATTTGATCTCCTAGGGTTGTCACCGAGGTTTAACTTGATCTCCTGGGGTTATCTCTGGGGTTGGATTTGATGATTTTGACTCCTAGGGTTGTCTCTGGGAGATATAAGACGACTTTGCCCTCTTGCATGGTTATTACTAGGAATGCAAACTTTCGAGTGTCTATAGATGCCCCTCTTTATCATGTTTATGCAATGTAATGACATGAACATGATAAGATTATTAGACACTTGAAATACGACAAGATTAAGTAATGACATGCAATGCAACATGATGTGATGTTATAGATGATGGACGCTTTTTGTTGGAATTATTTCCAACGGTGTTTTATAATTTCCCGCTCCTACCATTCTTGTTAGGGATGGAGTTATCCATGAGGGCCTCTACTGAACTGCCTTGATGTATACTCGAACAGTAGTTTACAAAGCTTTCATCACCGAATCTTTCCTGATTCTATGTTGGGGTTGTCACCAACGGCTTGAAATTCCTATCATTGCTATTGAGACTGATTCGACGACAAGTTTGTGGAGATGTTTTCAGGATCCCTGCTGTGGAGGTTTTCCCATGGCTGATACCATTTGATTTTGACGTTGACGTTGTCTCCAATGATCTCTATCTTTAGATGTGCTTTTTGACTTTTTTTCTGCCAAAGATGATCCTCTCTTTTGTGACTGACTCTCTGAGGATTATTGATGTTTATCCTAATAATAGATTGGCTTTGTTTCCATCATTGGATTCTTTCTGCCGTAACACTGGGATTGTCACCTCCGCCCTGGCTTTCTATCAGGTTGATGCTGATAGCTCCACTGGAGATAAATATTTTACTGCTTGCTTTCACAACATCCTCGCAATACTTATTCGAACGGTAGTTTTGTGAAGGTTGACCATCACCGAGTTTCCTCGGTGCCTACTTGAACAATAGTTTTCGTGGTGCCTTGACTGGGGATTATTATAATAGATTCCATCACCGGTCCTCCCCGATGCAATGCAAGAGTTGTCGCCAACGGTTTTCAGTGTCAGACATTCTGACCTTTGTTGAAATAGTTTTCAACGACTTACATCATCAGACCATTCCCGATGTACGCCGGAGTTGTCGCCAACGGTTTTCAGTGTCAGACATTCTGACCTTCATTGAAATAGTTTTCAACGGCTTACATCACTAGATCTTTCCCGATGCCACGCTAGAGTTATCGCCAACGGTTTATACTATCAGAAATGCTGACCTTCGTTTCAACAGCTTACATCACCAGACCATTCTCGATGCTACGTAGGAGTTATAGCGAACGGTTTGCAATGTCAGTCATTCTAACCTTCGTTGAAGTAGTTCTTAACGGCTTATAATATCAAATACACTAACCCTTGTTGAAGTAGTTCTCAACGGCTTACATCACCAGACCATTCCCGATGCTACGCTGGAGTTGTCGCCAATAGTTTGCAATGTTAGTCATTCTGACCTTCGTTAAAGTAGTTTTCAAAGGCTTATAATATCAAATACTCTGACCCTCGTTGAAGTAGATTTCAATGGCTTACATCATCAGACCATTTCCAATGCTACGCTAGAGTTGTCGCCAACGGTTTGCACTGTCAGACAATCTGACCTTCCGCTGGGGATATCTTTCTAACGAATTATACCCTGAATAAACTTGGACGTTTTGATAGCATTCAACACCCACGGTTCATGACACCGGACCTTCCCAATGCTTTGATAAGGGCCATTTTCAATAACTTCTATCATCAGCTTTCTGAACCCCACATCCGGGTTAATACCAATGACTTGCATGTGGATTAGAAGTTTGACATCTGAATTCAGGATTTTAGGCCCTTTCTACTCAATCGCGTAGCATCTTTTCCCTGATTTGACTTTTTAACTTCCGAGAACTCCTTTGTAACTTAAATTTGATCGAGCCAGAGGGGGTGCGGACCACCTTAGGTGGCTGCAGGTAGACCCACGGCTGCCGCGAGGTTACCTGTGGCTCCATATGGGTATATTTACTCACTCCCTTCTCTTTCATAAGTTATTTTCAAGTTGAAGACAATAGAAAATCCAAATTTCCTCTTCAGATCTACTGAGTTCGGGCTACTTTTTGCAAAATCCATCACCGTACAAACATTCTGCACTATTATAGTAATGTTTACATGTTTTGTTTTTCAAGTTTTGACCGTTAGAACGTTAGATTTCATATAGAATGCTTCTAAACACAATGTAGTGAATATGTATGCTCATATGACTTGATAAAAATTATTCAACTTAGTAAATGTTCATATTTTACCATGCTAAATGTATTAATGTGAAAAAAACTAACTTTTGAGACAACCATTTGGCATACTTTTTTTGCTATTTTATTCATCCTATTTGAGGACAAATGAACATAAGTTTTCAAAAAAAAGCACACATGGTAATTTGGCTGCCATGGTGGATTTAATTTTGATGTTTTTTTATACATAAAAGATGTTCATGATTTTGGGTTGGTGTGCTACTGAATGGCCACCTAGTTATGGCTATGTGCATGTGGACAATTCATTTTACAAAGGAGACTATGGCAAAATTTTATCATGAGTATGAGCATTTAATGAACATGTAATTTTAACTCTTCTGTAGATGTATATTAACACAATGCCTGTATTAGGACTTAGAGTATGCATGAAGCAATGATTTGAATTTAATAAGCTTCAAGTTTAGAACTTACCTCACCCTTTTTAAGGTGATTTGGAGACTTTTCTCAGATTATAGATCTAGATCAGTCGAGTAGCTCTCGTAGGGCCTCTACAGGTGTGAGGAGGAGAGATTCTGATGTTCCCTAGACTTGTCCAGCCCGACAACCTCGCCGGTTGACTGAGTCATTTATTTTCCCTATTTGGGTTTAGAGGCCGGATGTCATGGTCGAGAATGAGGATGTTCCTATTGCGGATCCTACTCCTTGTTCTTCTATTCCTCGCTGAGAGCTTCTAGCTATTAACGTGATGATTTGAGTCATTATCCCTTGACCTACCTTCATGCGAACGAGGTAATAGCCATTTCCATCTTACTTTTCCCACTTTTGGGGCAAGGGTTTTGCTCTTGATTTGCAATTTGATGCAGGTTCCTGGCTTTACTCAGCCCAGGGAGAACTGGTTTACTATTCACTCTTTGTACCAGACCCTCCATTCAGAGTATTGATAGATCATCCATTTATGGAGCTTTCAGGCTTTCTTTTCTATCCCCTCTGTCATTGCCCATGAGGTTATCTGACGGCTTTGTCTGAACGCTGGTTCCACCAGACCCAGTCTCTCCATTTGCTGGATTGCGAAATGATGATGACATCGATGGACTGGCTGTTCATCACTAGGTTGGAGTTTACAGGGGAGCTAATGCCTTTGGTGGCTGACATTTCCCCGCTTGCCGTACGATCCCTTTTAGGAGTTCCTGCCATAACCCTCAAGGGTCGGACCATTCTTTCTGGGCCCTTGAGTGTAGATGCCATGAGTGGGGCATTGACTGAGCCTTTGCTTGATGATCCGAGGGTCAGAGATCGCATTCTTCGACGATTGTTCCTGATCATCATCAGGGGTTATTTCCTAGCAGACAACTCCTCGACGGTTTCTTTCTCTATAGTTAGCGCCACTCATAAGGTGGACTGTATTAGAGACTTTGGCTGGGGCTCATATACATTTGCCTATTTCCTTTGGGGGGGGGGGATGCGCCTACGCTTAGAGGGCGTGATGGAGGCTTGGCTAGGCTTGTACCCATTTTTGTTGGTGAGTATGTTCTCTTTATCTTGTGATTTTCCCTCGCTCAGGTTATTAGTTTACATGACTGAAGATATTTGATCTGTACATTTTCAGTTTTGGGCCTATAAGAGGCTTCCCTATCTTCGTCCCATTACTACATTAGGTCTGGAAACCTATCCACGAGGACGACGATGAAATTACTCCACTCTTGCAGAGGTTCCTATAGCCGAGGGGTTTACCCATTCTCGTTTACAGTTGGATTTATTGATAGCCGATGTCATCAAATGGGTTCCCTACTCCGAGGACCATTTGATAGTAGGCTTTGAGGGTGGCTTTCTGATTGGGGGCGAGTATGTATTATCCACATGTCGGATTCCTCTTCTGACTAGTGGAGGCTAGGAGCTCTATTTAGGAGAGCGTGATATCAGGAGCACCGTCTGTGAGATTCACATTCCGTTCTTTCCTTCTGCTAGGTGACATTGGATTTTATCTCAGCTGATTATCGAAATTCCCCTGATAGGTTTAGATGGCTTCACTTTGTTAGAGGGTCCTTTACCCAGGAGGCTTTCTACCGTTGGTGGTTCCCTCGCACTATCGGCTCTCAGACTCGCGCCACACAGTTTATGGGGGATATGGTCCCTGGATCTATTATGATGATAGACTGGATTGTCTGCATCCAAGAGCCTACTCATTTGACTCAGATTGGTAGTTTGACCCAGAGGTTGGACCGTGCATATTTTTTCATCCGATATTTGGGCAGAGATACGTCAGAGGAAGATTCTTTTGATCTATCCAGCTTTGGTGTTGGCTCTTTAGGTGGCCCATATTCTGATAGCTTTACCGGTGTAGATCCCTTTTTGTATCGACCTGACATCCCTTCTAGCAGAGATTCAATAACTTAGGAGGAGTTACATCAGATCGATCGATTAGATGATGTGGACATCATTAATTTCTTCTAATAGATTTCTCGTTATTTCTTTTGATAGGCCTCTATTAGATATTGGGTAGCTGTGCCCCATTTCTCGTTATATCTTTTGATAGGCCTCTATTAGATATTGGGTGGCTGTGCCCCATTTCTCGTTATATCTTTTGATAGGCCTCTGTTAGATATTGGGCGGCTTTGCCCCATTTCCCTGCACTTTTTATTTTTAGTTGTATATACATAGATGATGTGTTAGATGATGATGTATTTAGAAATGTATGTATAATTCTTTCTATTCCCTACATCATATTGTCATTTATCATTTATCATGATGCATACATTATGTCATGAATATGCATTCACAGAGGTGAGTTTAACATTAACCTCTGGATGACCTTATGATACGGTTCTTTAGATGTCTTCATCTACCGTTAGCTGAATTGAGCATACCCCACCCATGCTGATAGCCCCTTCTTTGAGATCATGGTATGACAGTTTGTCTCCCCCAGATTGGGTGACAATTGATCAGTTATTGAGACATTCTATGGCCCTCGTGATGTTCCAGGTACCGTTTGGCTTTATAAATGGAATGATATTGTGTTGGATACCAGAGAGACAGATTTTTAGATTTGATATCCATTAGCTGACTCCTACATTGGAGGAGTATGATCATCTCATTGATTTGCCCTTGGACCGACCATATGCTAGGATGGTTTTCAGTGATATGAGCTGGTAGTTTATGACCCTGACAGGCTTACGATGCAGAGTTGTTATGAATGAGATTACCTCAGGGTATGTAGTGTCCCTGGATTTCTTGATTGACCGATTTGGGTCATTGGACAGCTATCTACGACATTCAGGGGATTTTACCATTACTGAGGGTGAGTGGCATGTTACTCGCGTAGATATTCTATTGATGTGCATCGTGGCCAATTTATACATGCCGCTATATATGGATCATCTGGATATTGGCTTGATTACGGTATTCCGTGCTCTCAGGGAGGGTTGCACCATCTTGCCCATGATATTGGCAGAGACCTTGAGGTCGGCCACATTTTGCCATACCCATCATGTGGGGTTTTTCAGAGACAGTGATATTTTATTGTATGTGTGGTTTATGACACATTTGAGACCGATTAACACCTTTGGACATCATGGGTACTGTTTTACTCATGAGATAGCCATGTCTTATTCCTTTCAGCCGGCCGAGTGTACAGATGCAGCATCCTGGTTGGCATTTCTAACAGGGATTGAGGATCCATTTGCTATCTTGCCTTATCCAGGACCCAACTCTCCTTATAGATTTTACTCCTGCAGTTGGCATTGACTGTCTACCCCTGGCTGGTTTGAGAGGGGTGACCACATATCATCCACTAGCTGTCATGGGATAATTTGATCAGTTTTAGGATGTTCATCCTTTTGACGGGGCATTAGGTCAACGATTGTACGTGTCAGCTCAACTTTTGTCAGCAGATGGCTTGATTAGGATTTATTATTGTTGGACTCGTCAAGAGAGGGCTAATTTTTTGACTAGTCATCCGGGTCACTCTTTAGAGTATTCTGTATAGCGGGAGGTAGATATTGCATCGGCTATGGTTGTTCACTCAGAGCCGAGTATTAATTTTGATGATGAGGAGCCTATGGAGGACCCTAATTCTCCTACCGAGGATGAGTTATTTGCTAGTTTGACAACAGCTCTGGTTGATGATTCCCCCAACAGTCCCACTGCTACGACTCCATATTCTGTAGAGTATCTGGAGCAAAGGTTACATCTAATGACATTTGAGAGGGATCACGCTAGGGCTCTGATGTTGACAACTCTTTCTGGTAGAGATGTTGCTTTTACTGAGAGGGATGATGCTCAAGCTACCCGGGATGCAGCTTTTGTTGAGCAGGAGGAGGCTTGAACGGCTCGAGATGCTGCTTTTGTTGAGCGGGATGAGGCTTGAGCTACCCGAGATGTTTCCATTGCTGATAGTATTGCACTTAGATCCCATACAGCTAGCATCGTTGCAGATATGAGTGCATTCATAGATGATCATGGGAGCACTATGCAGATAGCCATGGATCTTCTGGCTCGCATTGATACCCTAAGGCAGGAGCTTATAGTTGCACCTCCATCTTCTGAGAGGGACGCCATGTTGGACTTATTAGCCCGTTTATCTACGGGTTTATAGACTAGCATTCATTTTCATGCATAGACTAGGTTAGCCATTTTTGTCATGCACATGATACATTGTATATATCAAATATTATTATATGGCAAGGAAATATATTTTGATTCATTTCTCTTTTAGATATGTCTTGTCGCCTGCTTGATAGTTGCCATTTTCTTTATGACTTGCTATCTTGATGTGTTCTGAACTTCTCCTTAATGGATTGATATTGAGATGTCCTCGGATCTTTCAGAATGGGTCGTCGATCCTTGTGTTTTTTCTAGCTTTTGATGTCTTGGGACTGGTCTTTGATGTGGTTAAGGTTTAGGCAAAGTGTTTGGATTTTTTTTGAGGGTTTGACCGCACCATAGATGGCTGCCTACGTACTCCCATTGATGAGGAGAGAACATGTTTATATAGTTCCAACTCTGGCTTGAGCTGAATGGTGTGAGCTGAATGGGTTTTTAAGTTTTTTGTTGGGGTTAGAACGCACCATAGTTGGCTGCCTATGTACTCCCAATGATGAGGGGATATCAGGTCTATGTAGTTCTTGCTCTTTGGCTTGAGTGGTTGGAAAGTTATATCTTGTGATTGCTGAATTATTGAAGGGTTTTGTGATTTTTGTAGGGGTTAGACCGCACCATAGATGGTTGCCTACGTACCCCTATTGATGAGGGGAGATCAGGTCTATGTAGTTCCTGCTTGGGATTGAAAACATGATTTGACTTGATTGATTTGATTTGATTTTTTTTTCAGAACTAGGATGTTGGCTTGCAGGTGATTTTAGACATAATTCCTTTTCACGGTGTCTGAATTGATAAGCTGGGGAAATTCTTTGCCGTCCATTTCTTGTAGTTTGAGGGTTCCTCCCGTCAACACTTCCTTGACAATGAAAAGGCCTTCCCAGTTTGGGGCGAACTTTCCTTTAGATTGATTTTGATTAACAATGACTTTCTTTAATACTAAGTCATTTTCTTTGAATTGTCGGAGTCAAAATTTCTTGTTGTATGATAGAGCAATCCTCTACTATATAATTAACCATGAAAAATGGTTGCAGCCCTCCTCTTACCTATCAGAGATAATTGATGGTACCGGTCTTGCAACCACTGGTCTTCCTCCATTTGAGCATCTATTAACACTCTTAATGACTCCATTTCTACTTCTATGGGGAGTGCTACTTCTATGTCATAAACCAATGAGTAGGGGGTAGCCCTAGTAAAAGTGCGCATTGACGTTCTGTAGGCTAGCAAAGTCAAAGACAATGAGTTTGGCCATCCCTTAATATTGGCAGACATCTTTTGTATGATCTTCTTGATGTTCTTATTGGCTGCTTCAACAACACCATTCATCTTGGGACGATAAATGATGGAGTTAAGATGTTTGATGTGGAATTTTCTGCATATCTCCTCCATCATCTGATTGTTTAGATTCTTGGCATTGTCCAATACGATCACTTTTGGTTATCCATATCGACATATGTCATTGTTTCTGATGAAACCAATGATTACTTCTTTGGTGACTTTGGGAAAAGAAGCTACTTCTACTCATTTGGTGAAGTAATCGATCATGGTGAAGATAAACCGATGACCATTACTAGCTTTGGGCTCGATTGGCTCAATCACGTCCATCCCCCACATTAGAAAGGGCAATGGTTAACTCATATTGGGTAGTTCATTTGGAGGAGCGTAGATGGCATTTCCATGAATTTGATATTATTAGCATCTCCTGACATGATCTTTACAGTCGGCTTTGAGAGAGATCTAATAATGCCCTGTTCTTAATATCTTCTTGGCAAGCAAAGGACTACTCATGTGTGGACCACATACTCCACCATGGACTTCGTCCATAAGTTTTTAGGCTTGGTCTTTGTCTAGGCATCTTAGAAGGCCTATTCCCGCATCCCTTTTGTAAAGTGTGTCTCCGCTCAGGTAGATTTTCATGGCCATTTTATGGATCCGCTTTCTTTCAGCTTGACTTGCCTCAGCGGGCATAGATCCATCTCGTAAATATTCTTTGATATCATGATACCAGGGCTATTTGATGGGAGGTAGTTTATCTGATACTTCTCCAATGTAATTTTCATAGGCTGGTGTCTTCTGGCTTGTAAATTTGATATCTGGGATGCCTCCCCTTTCAGATATGTTGATCAAGGAAGCCAGGGTTGCTAGTGCATCTGCGAAATCAATCCTTGCCGATGGTAAGGCTGCAAATGCAATTCTTTGGTGTGATATGCCCCAGTGGTTTGCTTGATGACCAGCTCGGAATCCCTAAAGATAGCTAACCGTTTGATATCCATGGATTGGGCCAATTTGAATCCCATTATATAGCCTTCATACTCAGCTGTGTTATTGATATTGACAAACAACAACTTGATAGCCACGGGATACTGTTATCCCACAATAGATACTAGAATTGCCCTTGCTCTGGCACCTTCCATGTTTACGGCTCAATTAAAATATAATTTCCACGATCGTACTGTATTTTCCTGATGGATTTGTTGAATTGTCATTATTCCCTCATCTGGGAAATATGTTTCCAAGGGTTTAAAATTCCTCGATGGTGCTTTGGCCAATTGATCCGCAATTCCTTGACATTTGATGAACTTTTGAGTCACGTAGATGATGTTGAATTATTGGAGGATCAACTGCCATTTGGATAGTCGGCAATTCAACATAGGTTTGTTGAATACGTACTTCAGAGGATCCATGCGGGATATGAGATAGGTTGTGTGACCATGGATATAATGTCGTAATCTCATGGCGGCCCATGCTAATGCGCAACAGGTCTTTTCAATCAAAGTGTAATTTTGCTCGCCGCTGCTAAATCTTTTCCTGAGGTAATAGATAGCTCTTTCCTTACCTCTATCATCTTTTTATCCCAGCATGAAGCCCATATCATTGTCATTGACTGACAGGTACATAAACATGGGAACATTGTCCCTTGGAGGTACCAAGACAGGAGCTTTGACCAATTACTTTTTGATGGAAAGGAAGGCTTTTTGACACTCTTCATTCCACTACATGGAGGAATTTTTCCTTAATAGCTTAAAGATGGGCTCACATGTTGCTGTGAGTTGAGAGATGAATCTGCTGATGAAATTGATTCTCCCCAAAAATCCCCGTATTTCCTTTTCTGTTTGGGGCACTGGCATCTCAGTGATTGCCTTAATTTTGGTGGGATCCAGTTCAATGCCTTTGTGGCTTACTAGAAATCCCAGCAACTTGTCTGACTTAATACCGAAGGCACACTTGGCCGGATTCAGCTTCAAGTTATATTTGCGCAATCGATTGAAAAGCTTTTTGAGGTGGTCGATATGGTCATCTTCCTCCCGGGATTTGACGATGATGTCATCCACATAGACCTGTATTTCTATGTGTATTAAATCATGGAAAATGGTCGTCATGGCTCGCTGATAGGTGGTGTGACGCCCCCAAAATAGGTATACATCACCCATTCTGAGTCACCAAATACATGGTACAAAATTTAAATACAGACTTCTTTATACAATACGACAAAAACGTAGCTGAGAGTTTTTACACGAATATTGTCTAACAGACAGTATTCAAACTCAAATGGAGTCCTCATTACAATTATTATCACACTATTTTATAAAATAGTGAGGACTATTACAACCACCATCTCGGACCGTCACTCTATTCCCCGACTAGTCCCGACTACATTCTCATTTTCTGAAGAGAACAATGAAAACAAAAGGGTGAGCTCAACTAGCCCAGTAAGAAATATTATGACTAAGATAATGCATAATAAGTTATCGTTAGCCTTCAACAGTGTTAAACTGATAAAATACAATAACCATCAAGTTTAACTGCAGCGGAACAAGCAATCCATTAGAAGAGTCAAGTAGAGCATGATATCTACTTTCTTCTATGATTTAAGAGTTTATCATCAATTTTATCGCTTAGACTCAGCTTAATAAATAGTATCACAACCACGAATTATCCATGCACTACGGGCCAAGGATATTCGTGTTTTCACCAATGGTCATGATCATACCGAATAATTCCTGGTCATAATCATACCAACAACTGTCCATCAGTGCACTACGGGTCAATGAGGACTTTTACCACATCATTTGTAACATTACGGGTCATGATTATACTGAATGATCCATGGTCATAATCATACCAATCAACAGTCCATCTATGCACGTAAGCCAAAGATGACTTTCATCACAGTATAAGTATGAGGATGATGACAATGATATAAGAATTCAATTAAATGAAAGCAACGGATAAATTTTAAAGATTTATAATTTAATTTATCCAGAATTCAATAATGTCCAAATTGTTAACATGATACTGTTTTGTGGAGTAAAATTCAAGAATAATATTTTATCAAAAATGATTTGGACAAAAAAGAAATCATTTTTTGTCATGAATAGTACCCCGGGTGAATACTACCTGAGTGAGTAGTTCCTTGTGAATAGTACTTTGTGAGTAGTACCGTATAAATGAATAGTACCCATGAACAGTACTCCGACATGAAAAGCTTAAAATTTAACAAGAATGTGCAGAAAAATATCCTTGTGAAACGATACTAGATGAAGCGCAAATTTCAAGGATATTCTACTAATTTCACGGAGTATAGAAGCAATACTTTAACATAATGAATGTAGAATTAGGAATACAAAACGAAGTAATATTACTCACATACTATAAAGTATGGAAGAAAATATTATTTCTTACGAATAATAGAAAAAAAATATCCCTTACCTTAGAAGAAGACCGAATACTAGAATAGTGAAGTAGTGGAATACTCTTCTTCTTTCTCTCTATAATTTCTCTTGTGAGTCTTAGTGAATTGGTGAGAATGAAAGAAAAATGAGCTTCTATTTATTGGAAAACATAGTTTCGATAATTGCATGTTTTGGGGCTCGAATTATTATAGTAAAGTACCTTCATCTTTTCCTCCATTTTTAATCTAGTCCTACAAGTATTATCAAATTTGCACCACCTACCCTAATAGTACATGCATATGAATCAATAGTTCCATTCATGTGAACAAACAATAACTTTATATATGAACTAATAACAATTAATTGCTCATTTATCCGATTAATTACCCGATTGATCAATATAACCTCCAGAAATCAATTATTATAAAAAAAATATCGATTTCCACTAACACAAATAATCCCAACACAATGGAAATATTAATTTCATCTTTAATCAACACGAATTTAATCATCATTAATATTATAACTCACAATATTTAACAACCAGATCATTCCAAGGAAAAAGGGGGCTTTCTGATAAGAATTTCTCCTTATTGGCGCGCAATTAGGTGACCAAACCCCTTTCCTCGACAGAACTTTCTAGACATCGTCAATATTGCAAATAATAATATGAATAACTTTGTCGTCTTAATTATTGATTTAATAATATAAAATATTATACAGATGATATTGTGACAATAACTGAATCAATAATATGAGAGTTATTATGCAGCTATTACAATAGCAATAATTGAGTATAACTGAGTAACTTCTTACGTAAGCATCAATAATCAATACCGTGTGCTACTATGCAACCACGCGTATTACTATACTTTTACTACCGGGTAGTTCAACAGTTTAACGGTAAAATTTTTGCCGTTATTTTTATAAAAAGATATTTTGGTCGTTTTCTAACTACGACAATACTTCTGTTGTGGGGTCCACTAATGATTGTGTCGTCGTACGAATATTTTCTGTTAAAACGAATATTCCCCGACCAATCGAATATTTTAAAACCACTTGCTTCCTTTGCAAAATTTGTAAATATTACCCACAACTATAACATTATATCAAATCCACACCATAATATTCAAAAATATATTTCGAGAAAAATTAATCTTTATTCATAAAACTTGGGGTCTTACAACCTCCTCTTCTTATAAAATTTTGTCCTCGAAATTAGGGTACGTACCTGGTATGTCGAAGAGGTGAGGATACCTTGAATTCATTTCAGATTCTAACTCCCAGGTCATTTCCTCAACATCGTGGTTTCTCCACAAAACTTTGACTTGAGGTATAACCTTGGAGCGTAGAATATGATCCTTCTTATCCAAGATTTTAACAGGTACCTCTTCATACGTTAAATTTTCCGCTATCTCGTCCGGTTCTAATTCAATAATGCGGTTCGGGTCTTTCACATATTTACGTAACAAAGATATGTGAAAATCGTTATGAACACGAGACATACTTAGTGGTAAGACGAGTCTATAGGCCATAGTTCCTACTCGGTCAAGGATTTCAAATGGGCCAATGAATCGAGGATTGAGCTTTCCTTTCTTTACAAATTATGTAACTCCTTTCCATGGAGCAACACGTAACAACACATGATCTCCA
Organism: Panax notoginseng; assembly: GCA_016801055.1. Taxonomy (NCBI): domain Eukaryota; kingdom Viridiplantae; phylum Streptophyta; class Magnoliopsida; order Apiales; family Araliaceae; genus Panax; species Panax notoginseng. The sequence continues at coordinate 106,337,361 of CM029021.1, forward strand.
ACATTGAATTCCACGTCCTTTCGATGAAGATAAGCATAACTCTTTTGTCGATCTTGTGAGGTTTTTATACGTTGCCGAATCATTTGAATCTTTTCTGTTGACATGCATACCAAATCTGGTCCTAACGACGTTGCTTCACCCACCTCATCCCAGCGTACTTGAGAAAAACACTTGCGTCCATACAACGCCTCGAATGGAGCCATGCCAATACTTGCTTGATAACTATTGTTGTAGGAGAATTCGACCAATGGCAAGAACTTATCCCAACTTTCTTTGAAGTCAAGGACACAGAGTCTTAATAGATCTTCAAGAGTTTGAATAGTCCTCTCTGATTGCCCGTCCATTTGAGGATGATATGCCGAACTAAATTGTAAATCTGTGCCCATAGCTTTCTACAAATTAATCCAAAATCGTTAAGTAAATCTTGGGTCTCGATTAGAAAATATGGATACTGGCATACCATGCAGTCTTACAATATCATTTATGTACATACGAGCAAGACGTTCAAGTGAATAAGTTTCTTATATAGGTAAGAAATGAGCAGACTTGGTCAATCTATCAGCAATTACCCAAATTACATCTATACCTTGAGAAACCTTGGGAAGAGCAGTAATGAAGTCCGTGGTAATGTTGTGACGCCCCCAAATCCGGGTCTCTTCCAACCCGACATATGGTGCTCCACGATGCTACAGTTCACACAAATATTCAATTGAAATGCCTAAAAAGAACGAATATGTCTAATATATATTCCAAAACAATACTACCATTCCCAAGGTTCTTTATAACCGTTACATTTGTTCTTGTCATAATATCAAATATTATCATTACATACCTATACTATTACATATGCAATCTAAAAGTTCGCTTTAGCCTTCACTTTATCCTTGACGAATCCTTCGGTCCATTCGGTCTAAGTTGCATTCATATGGTTCAAGCAAGAATGAGCATAACAAGCTCAGCAAGTACAACAATTTTATTTTAAAAGCATGCTTGAAACATAGGAATCGTATATCTTCAATAACTGGATGATAGTTACGAAGTATTATCAATAACTTAAAATATCGTTTCTTTTCCTTCAAAACATTTTTACAATTACAATATTCAGTAATACATCAATTCTGGTTCAAGACGTGAACATCTTATAGTTTCTTTGAAAAGGACAACTAGTCCGTAAGTCCGGCATAGCTTACGAGCACTTCTAGGTGATCAGCCTATAGTACTCTATGTTGATCAACACTACATCCATTAAACGTGTATACGTTTAAGTTGTGACAACCTCACGTGCCCATCGAATACTCGATGAAAATACATTTGTTTATTCATATCCAGACTTACCTTGAATCCGTACCAAATAGTTGGCATAGGATAGCATTAGCAATTCTATATTGAAAGACTTGTAAACAGTTCAATCAATCTATCAAGATTAGTCTAGCCGAGTTAAAACTGGCAGCGACTCTTTCTTTAAAACCATACATGCATCTCATACTTGAATCATTTGAAAACCTAGCTAACACGAAGGTTAGACAAGCATTTAAGAAAAACTTGCCTTCAGCGTCTGCTACAGTATAATTACTTTTCCTTTTGAATCTTTACAGTCTCTACAACACATAACCACATAACATACCATATTAGGTCATGATTGAACACATATAGTTCCTAAAGAATCTTACCCTTCTTCTCAATCTAATTATATATTAGATTTGTTATTTATTGGTTCCGGCTTTCCATCGTTCTTTTACATCGTTCTTACCAACTTCTGTCTCTTCTATAAATTAAGTGAAATTATTTCATTAATACAAGTCATTTCAAGTTAAACAACTTTCATCACAGCTTACTAACTTTATTAATAATCGAAACTCGATCGTCAATGGTTATGTACGCTTATTGTACACCGTTCCTGTTTTCATTCAATTAACTTACTTTTATCCTAAGTGATCATACTTGGGGTTTAATCATAACTTAATAAGATTTTATTAAGTTCCTTAGCTCATTGTTAACAATTTCCATTCATCTTCACATTCGACTTATCTTCAACCCTTACTGTATTACTTAAGGTTTACAATTATCTTAATGATGCTTCATTAAGTTTATTAATGTGTTAGTTCATTAGTAATCACTTATCTTTATTTCCTTACTTGTAATCTTTTATTACTGTGCATGACCTAGTGCTGGCGCTGCGGCGCCAACTTTTCCTCTTGGGCTCGCGCTGCGGCACGGGCTTCTGGTTCCGAAATTTTGATCACGGCGCTGCGGCGCCATGCTTAGTGTAATTAAGGTCCGGTCTCGCATTGCGGTGCTGACCATTCTTGCCTTGAGTCACGCCGCGGCACCGACTCTGTGTATCAGACAATTTTGACAGATTTTCATTTTAGATGAGATTCCCGAGCTCCTAAATTCTTTGTTATAAGTCCAAATTGGCTCGTTCAAGAGACTACGGTTCACAAATTACATACTCTACGTGTTCATGCAAGATTTTATCTATTTGACTTCGTTTGCTAAAAATTTACCTATTAGTCCATTTTTAACAAAAACGGTAAACGTTCGTGAACGTTCAATGCTCGTTTCTTCGTTCTAAGTCGGAATCCGACCATTTTTGAGTTCGCAACTTTGTAAAGCCAAATAAGACTTGTCTCCATTGAAAACCAACGTTTCCAAGCTCAAACACAAAATATGACATCCATTCCGAGAATTTCACGAATTCGACGATTATCGTCTAATCGTTTGAATTCCGGCAAAACTTCATTACTTAAGATTTGTTCATCGTTCTAAATGGATTCCTTCCAACATACTTACATCTTGACATACATGCTTCATTAACTTATAAACATGATAAGTTATTACTAGTTCATTATGAGTTTATAACTTATACAAATATAAATTACTTATATTTTCATTACTCATGACTTATGTCTTCTTTTCATATGACTCATTATGGTTAATGACTTTTAACTATTCTTCTTACTTCTTATTATCATACTAACTTTATTAATGTAAACATGTGACAAGTTCATCATTGTTCCTCACAAGTTCTTTAGCTTATATGATTACGAATAGCTTATTCATGAATTATACGACTTATTAAGACTTAAGCCCTTTAATTTACCATTCCTTAGCATGCTAGTTCTACCAATACCCCCTTCTCTAACAATGAAAGAGAAAGAGAATCATGGTTTATGAATACTTACTCTTTGATGATTACTTGCTTAACCTTTGATCTCCTTCTTGCTTCTTGAAATATGAAAGACTAGCTTTCTAGCTTTTCTAACTTATTCTCTCTAACCAATAAGCTATAAGTTACTGGTGAAAAAGCTAACAAGGAAAGTCTAACTTTATATGTGCTTATTCTCTCAACCAAATAAGCTCTCAACTTATAAGTGGGATGAAATGAAACAACCAACAAATGAATTCACAAGTCCTCTATTTATAAGAAATCCTAGATGAGGGTACAATGGTCAACAAGCCATTCCACCTCCTTACTATTTATGTCTTAGCCATCAAGTAAACTTGCTCTCCAAATAAATTACTTGTCCATCACAACACTTAGCCCTTAAGTCTCTTTGTCATTAAGTCTACTTGCTCATCACTTAAGCACTTTGTGTGCTCACCACACTTACGTAGCCTCTAAGTTTGCTTATTCATCACCTTGGATCATCCATGGGTTGCCCCATGGGTTTAAACCATCCATAACCCATTGGTTACTTACTTTGGGCCTTTAACTTAATTGATCTTAACTTATATCATTTGGTCTTGCATTATATTACTTTGGGCTTCACATTACAAATACTTGGGCTTGTATATTAATTAACAATGGACCTAACCATTCTTACATTTGGGCCTTGTCACACTTCCCTTTGGACTTTAATATTTCCTACACAATCCCACATATTCAATACATTTGGCTTAAAGCCTTATAACATATAATTTATGTATTAATCTTGTATTCCACCTCGTATGCATATTCATCATATACGATATACCATCATTCATACATATTTGTATAATACTTCATATTCGTTACTTCGTATAATACCTACGTATTATACGATCATTTAGTTAATTCATTAATCGTATTACATTTCCTTCTCGTAAATCATTTTCCTTAAACGTTAGGTTTTAAGTCCACAGGCGAAATATTATATTTTCCATAACTGAAATATTATTGGATATTCCATCTCACCTCGATATTCTATCGTTACGTATTTCTCGGAAGTTCAAAAATAATTCCCGAGCAGAAATGCGTGAATAATGTTTTTCAAAAAATTTCTCGGAAAGCTTTTATTTTCGTCTTGAAAATTCAAACACTTTAATTCTATCACGTAGCCAAAATACTACGATATTCTAATATGTTTAGGTCATAGAACGACCTTTAATTAGCTTGCTCCAATAAATAATTAATTAAATTCATTTAATCAAATAAAAATTTAATTCTCAAAAATCCGATTTTCTGGGGCGTCACATTCTTCCCTCCTTATAAGGATTCTGTCCCCAGAATCTCGCTACTATTACCTACCCCAGGAAGGAAAAGTTTTATTCGTTTTAAATCTCGAGTTCCCATTATGCTTCTTCGACATTGTGGTTCTTTCATTTCACCTTTTTCGAAGGTGTTGTCTTAATTTACATGAGTCGTCATTTCCTATCAATAATTTGAATTGGAAGTTAAACCCTTATTAACATATTATGCTATCTTCTCTCTGATTAATTCTTCTTTTAACTCATAATTATTTAGAACTCAAATTCCTCTTTAAAAACAAGATTATACTTTATCTTCTATTTATCATGCGTCCTCTTCTTCATTCACTTGCATTCTTCGTTACCTAGTATTACTTACTTAACTCATTCCATTTCAGTGGATTGAGTCTTTGTTGTGAAAAACATTTCTACCCCTTCATTTCATA